>WBNO01032058.1:0-137363 GCA_013400575.1 Peucedramus taeniatus | reverse complement strand
AAAAAAAAAAAACCACACACAACAAAAAAAAACCAAACACCACCCCACCACACTGGTGTTGGCACGGGCCCTCCAGCACGGTGGGGCCGGTGCCACCCGGGCTCGGNGGAGCTGCGGCAGCGCCTGCGGGCGCTCGGCGCGGCCGAGAAGCAGCGCCAGTCCCGCGTGCTCGGGCGCAAGGTGGGTGCGGACACCCGGGCACGGCCAGGGCCGGGCCCGGCTCGCCGGGAAGCATGGCCGGGACTTTCCAGGCCCCGCCGGTGATCGAAACCGTGACTCAGGCGCCCTTCCGCCGAGCGGGGGTGAGCTCCGCCTCGGAGCCTGCCCTCGTCCCTTCCTCGGCAGCGCCGGGGAGCGGGGCTGGTGGCGCCGGAGTGACAGGAACTGCCGGCGGCACCGGCCAAAGCGGGGGGAGCTGGGGACACTCCACCCTGGAGCGGGGTCACACACCAGCCCGGGGTGCTGGGGACACTCCACCCTGGAGCGGGGTCACACACCAGCCCGGGAGTGGCGTGGTGATCACCCTTTGCTTCTGGGGTGCTGGGGACACTTCTGTCGTGGGTGGTCACACTTCACCCCTGGGTGGTCACACTTCACCCCTGGATTTTGGGGACAATGGGCGCAGACTGCCACACGCCCCAAGCAGGGCTCCTCGGGGGTGGTGGCAGGTGTTTATCTCAGACACTTCACCCCAGCCTGGCTCTGGCCACACATATAAAACCCAGCCACTGCCTGATTTGGCCGCTTGCTTTACATGCTGTCATCTCCCTTCTGTATCTTCCAGCGGTGTTTTTCCACACAATTTTATTTCTAATATAATTTTTACACTTTAAAAGATATCAAGCAGGGTTTGCCTAACTGGTATCCTAGCACAGAGTGATATGGGTATGTACTTTTGAAATGTCCTGTTTGTGTTTGGATTACACAGTTTTTATATAGATGTATTTTATCATTTTAATAAACATAATAAAATTTTATTTTGCAGTCACTGCATGTAATAGAGCACAGTCCTCATTTTTTTTGCAGCACCAGCGGGTACTTCTAGATGATCTACATTTATATGGTTATTTTCCTGCCAGAGGCTCTCAAATCATTTTATAGACTTCATTTACTACTAATGTGTAGCCACTTCATGAGTGAGATGTGGCAGCACAGAAACTTTAGGTTGTAGGAAGTTTTAACTGGAATTTACATAACCTTTTTTTTCCTTGGGAATGCATTTTAAGAACATATCTATATGTAGTGTCCTACTCTCATGATGGTGCATTTTAGAATCATATATCCTAGACTTAAATCTCTTGAATTTTAACAAATACTGACATGCATCCCCTTCAAAAATTCAGAGTCCTCAGCCAACTTTTAAGCACATAGCCCATGCAGTACTGAATTTTTAGGAGCCCTCAGCCTTTGTCTAACTGCTGCTGATAAACACAGGAACACAGCCCTCATTTCTTCTAGTGAGAGCACTCTAAAAGATACAGCCTTTGTTTTGCTTAAAAGAAGGCATCAGGAAATATGACATTAATTGATATTATCTAGCCCTTTTCTTAATCTGACACAAATTGAAAATCTTGGGCTTGCTTTAGACAGAGTGGCTCTGTGCAAAGGGCAGAAAGTAGAGTTGGCTTCCTCATGGGGGTGGCTAGTACAGCAGACACAGAGAAATTTTAGAACAGGCTGAGAAAATACTTGGAATGATATAAGGCCAAAATGTAGCTTTGTAACATACATCAGTGCTTGTAGCTAATTAAAGTGAGCAGATTATTTTATAACACCTGAGTAATATTTTTCATGGAAAAATCTCATTTCAAAATCATCTTTAAATTCAAAATTAAATAGCTTCACAGGCTGACCTAGCCACCAGTATTTAATTAGCTTTTGGATGATTATTCTTTTTTAATGCTTATGTTCATGATTAAAGTCATGCTATTTGCATGCTCTGATTCTGAAAAAATTGCCATCAGCTGGTGAACAAAGGACAGATAATATTTGTTAAGTGTGGAAATTTTTTTCAGTCTTCTCAGAAACTGCTTCGAGTCATAGCAGGAGCATCTACACAATTCTGAGAACATCTGAAATTGTGTCTTCCTGCTCACATGTGGGTTTACATCTTCAACCTCATTTTTGTTCCTATACAGCCTAATTAATGTGTTACTGGATGCATCAGAGCAGATGGGAGCTGTGTGGTGCCCACAGCACACAGCCCTTGTCTGAAAGTGCCTCAGTGTCTCAGTTTCTCTCTTCACCAAACCCATGAGATGTTTTGGCTCTGGAGGCCCTCAGCATGAGCCACAGCTGTTTTCTGGAGCCTGCAGTTGGACTAAATAGTCTGCTTTTTGCAGCAAAAGCTACCATGGTAATTCTGTTCTTTTGAAAGCTTAATCCTGTGGAAAAATCCATGTGTAGGGTTAGGCAGATAGAAAAGGAAATAAAATATGGTTTGGAATTGGTTTTGTGGCCAAGCAACACGTACACCATCATTTAGTCTGGAGTGTTTCCTTTTTTCTTTTCCCTTTAAAAAATTACATTCATCTTCTGAATATTTCACCTGGGTTTTTAACTGCTGTGATGGAAAGAAAATAAAAAATGTAGTGAGAGCCATCTCTTGACTCAGATGGGGGCATTTGTATCTCCAAACAAGGCCAGGGCAAAGGCTAAAGCTCAGAAGAGTGAGTTACCCTGCAGTTATACAAACACTGAGCAGGGCATCTGGTGATCTCTGTTCTGTAGACAGTAGAGTTTCTCAATTGTCTGATATTTTGGACAGATTTTTTAAGTGTGTGGAGTAAGAGTAAATCACATTTAAATGAGTAGGGCCACATTTATATTTGTTTTGTCCAGATGTAAGTGACAGAATATATAAGGTGCTAGAGAATGAGAAGACAAGCTTTTAAAAGCCTCCTTTCAAATTTTAATGTGGAATTCGGTCTGGAATGGGCAGAGACAAGTGAGGTATGAGTCTGCTAACACTTCTTCACCATATAAGCATTTTTTATTTTCCCTCCTATATTCAGCCTTTTATAAGCCCAGCACAGAGTCTCATGAAAAGCAAAAAATGGCAAGGCCATCTTTCCTTCGAGCTTTGAAAACCGTGCAGTAATAAGATCACCTGTTAGAAGCAGGTGATGTTTGAAGTCATATATCTCATCCTGCTGGAGGGAGGACATTCAGGTTAACAAAAGAAAGAGGGGCCTGTTCTTGGAAGACTTTGTGCTCTGCAGACATCTGCTCTGGTGCTGATTTTCCTTTGAGTTATTATCATTGAGGCGCTTCCCACTCTGCCTAGGCCCAGATGAGAGGTGCAGCCTGGAAAAAGCTTGGAAGAAAAGGAATGCTAAACCCTCATGGCTTGCATAAGCTGGCTGTTCTGGCCTGCTGTATTTTTCTGCTGTGATGTTGGGCATTTGAGGATGTCTGCACTGCATGGTGCAGATCTTTAGGGGACTGGAAGATTGTCTGCAAAATTGTTTTTTGCTGGCCCAAACCTGTGTTGCAGTGTTTAGCTTGCTAGATGCAAACATTTGCATATTTTGATTTTGCTGGTGGTAGAAATGTTGGAGTAGGCAACAAAGTCAGTTCATTCTGTTTATGGTGCATCAAAGTTTGTACCTCTGCCCTTTTCAATGAATATTTTGCTCCAGTTTTGTGTTAAATGAAAGTAAGTTGATCCTTCAAAAGCTTTTCGTAAACCAATTGTGTCAATTTCCCATGTAGGTGATTGACCATCCCAAGTACCAAGAATCCAAAAGAATTGCAATCTTCCTGAGCATGCCAGATGAAGTCCAGACAGAAGAAATCATTAAGGACATTTTTAAGCAAGGCAAGGAGTGTTTCATCCCCCGTTACAAACCTCAGAGCAATCACATGGACATGCTGAAGTTATCATCAGCTGAAGACATTTCTTCACTTGCTTTGACATCCTGGAATATTCTTCAGCCCAGTGATGATGACACTGCAAGAGAGGAAGCTCTTGCTGGTGGTGAGTATTTTCTTACTGCATCATGGGATTGTTGAGCAGGAGCAGCCTGGAGGCTGATAGGAAATCCTTTGACAGCAAGAATGAAATGAAATGTTACACCTTGTTTTTATATGTTGTAGAGAGATGCTCCTTTCTCTTGCCTGTTTTTCTCTACCCTGTGCCACCCCTGTGACCATGCCAGCAGGGCAGGAACACGACTGCATTGATCCAGCTGAAAGAAAACTCAGCCCTCCACATAAATCATCTTGGTCTGATCCATTAAAATCCTCAGCACAATCTCAGCCAGTGTAATGTAGAGGCTTGTAAAGGAAAGAGGGGCTTGCTGGGGGTAGCTTAGGCTGCCACTGAAAGTCACAGGGATTCACAGATTCAGGATGTGTCCTGAGAACTTTGGTTTGTGCTGCCTGAAAAGCTGGGAGCATCTCAGGTGATGCACGTAGACTGAGAATTTTCTGAAATCTCTGATCCTGCAAATTGTGTTGCATGGATGAATCACAGGGCTGATATGGAAGCCTGCCCTTGTAGAACAGCTCTCTGGACTGAGACCTTAGACTGAAAATAAAAGGACTTTCTTGGACTGCATAAATAGTACAGTCTTTTCTAGCTCTATTTTCTCACATTTTTATTTTGACCTTATAAAGCTGTCTCAGACCCTGGATTCTTCATAGGGTTGAGAAGGTACAAGTTAATTAAGATCAAACTTGTGTGTGTGTGTTTTGATCCCCAAATAACCTCTCTCTTAAGCTAAAATTCCCCAGCTCCTACTTGTAAACAAGCTTACTTTTTGTGTATTTGCATTCATTATTTGCGTTCTTTTTGTAAACACTTTAACGTCTTCTTGAAACATCTGCAGAAATGTTTAATCTTATTAATGGAAAACTCATTGAACTCATGCTTGAAACCTCAGCCTGGGAAGATTTTCTCCAGGTTGAAATTCACCATGCAGACAGCTTCCCCACCTCACACACTTGCCAGCTTTTTAGTGCTTGATAAAGGAACATAACATTTCAATGACTCTGTTTGATTGAACTTGGGCTTGTGTTTACTTTGGGATGCCAATGTACTTCTCCAGAATGCTTCACCATGTTTGTTTCTCTTTTATTTCCAGTCATTACCTCTTTCCTAATTCAGAATCCTTTCTGTGTCTACATTTTAGCTAGCGAGGGTTTTCCCTGCTTCATACAGTCATCTTCTTTGCATTTAATATTTAGCACTGTTTGATGTTTTTCTAATGTTTGTCAAAAAATTGTGTATATTGGTGGGATTTAGGGACTTTTGAAGGTAACCTAAAAAATATCCAGAGTTCTGTTGAGTGAGCTTAGTTCAGGCACTCTGGATAAGCTTTTGTACTACTGGTGAGCTGCTGTAAATTGAATCTAACAAGTCTGTTGTAGACATCACAGAGTGAACACACAATTTGAGGTATGGTGGGAGCAAGGACTTCCAGCTATAGAGTGCATTGAGAAGTACCTGGGTGCCAGACAGTGAAGATGGGGAAGACAGGAACACACTTTGGCACCTGGCTAGTTCTGGAGCTGCTGCTTCCTTCTCTGCACCAGGCTATGGGCAGAGAGCAATGCCAGAAGAGCTCCTGTGCTCCACAGAGAGGTGCCAAGAGACCAGCTGTAAGAACTGATGTATGTCCATGTCAGACTTGTTCTGCCTGAAACTCAGTATTAGTCTCTTTGTACTGTTTGTACAGTAATTTTGGAATAATGCCATTTGGATTGGAAGGCAAACCTTGGTCCTTTATCCTGGAACAGTTTTTTGTAAATTAGAGAATTAGTTTAGTTTTCTTCCAGTGTTGCAGCATCAGACACACACTACTTATTTGTCCCCACAGAAATACACACTTCATCTCAATATGTCTTTATATTCCTTTTGCTATATTTTTTGTCACCTATTATATTTTTTGAACTTTGGTACATTTGCAAGAATGCAAATTGCCTTCTGCTACATCCATCCTCCATTGTTGGAATGACACATGGATGGCACATTTATCTCAGAGATGTTATCAAATACTTTGGTGATCTGAGGCATTTACATTGTTATAAGGAGATAACATGGTGTTACATTAGTAATGTTCCCATGGCTGGCATAAATTACTATGTAATTTCCAAGAAATAGCCTGCAGGTACATAAATAAGCCATGTCATTTCTGAGTGTATTCATTTTGCATGACAAAAAGCTTAAATCCACACTGTCCTTAAAACTTCAGGCATAGTTACTGTTAAGAATAGCTCAAATATAAGACTAGGTATAATTTTTGCATAGTTTCCCAGTCTTTGGTAGCACTCATGGGCAGTGTTGAATAAACATGAGCCTCTCCTTTTGGAGATGATCCTTTTTTCTGTTGGACCAGGGTTTGCCTCTTTTCATCTTGGCAGTACTCACCTCACACCATGTTGGCACAAACTAAGATCACTGCTTTTGTGGTAGGAGAAAGTCTGTCATCTTCTCAACCATGTGTGGGTGACTCATTGGCATGTGAAAAGTTGCTTTTGTTAGGCTATATGGACACAATAACAGAACAAAGGTGGAAGAAGTTCAGATATTTTGGTCTAGGGGTGTGTGTAGGTGCATTACTTGGTTCATTTCCAGCTGTATCTATTGAAAAGACTTAGACAACTTCTGGGGCAAGCCAATGGTACATTTTCCTAAAAGGTACCAATTCCCATTTTTATCCTTGACCATCAGAGGCATAAATGTGCACTGGTACTGGGTTTTGCCCAAGGTAATACTGCTGATGAAAGTCCAGGCAGTTGCAGTATTTGTTTACAGAAGTGTAGAAACCTTGCACAACTTTGGAAGGAGTAAATCAGATAAAACTGTACTCTGTGTTTGCTTTTTATCAGTACTCCTACAGAAGTTTAAAGAACATTTTGCCAGCAGCTTCATTTTCAGTGTGGTTTAGGGAGGTGTTGTGATTCACTGAGCTGGACGTGGGTTTCCTCATTTGAAATGTTATTTATTATTACCTAGACCTGCTCTGAGAACTATGAGGGAAAAGCTAAGTTATTCCTCTGAAAAAGAGGTTAGTCTTACTGGGACGCAGAAAAAAAAAGAAAAAAGACTAGGTTGAGTGTTTCCATATGGTAAAATTCTTGGAAGCTTTTTTGAAGGGAGGCACATGGCCAGGGATCTCAGCTGGAAGGCTTGGACCTGAGCAAATATGCTTAAGTGTTCATGAGTGAACTACTTACTGGTAGCTGAAGGTGTGCAATAAATTATAAACAGCTTTTCTAACATTCACCTGCATGGTGGAGAGAAGGGGGTTTGGCCTCAATAGTTTTCTTGGCCAAAAAAATGAAGTGTCTGCTTACTCTAATGGCTTGGGTTGTGCTTTTCTAAGAAATGCAAGAAATGGGATTATGTGTACAGACTTAATTCAGCCTCTTAATCTCTGTCAATTCTGCCCTGGTGTCACAGTACATTATTACATGGTCCTTGTCCCTCAGGTGTGAACTCCCTCAGAGATGAACCCAGGTGAAATGGTTTGGGCTCTTTCAAAGAGGCAGAAGATGAACTCTTCTTGCTTCTTGTTACTGATTGTTCTAATGAATATCTGCTCAGTGGCTTGCTTTCTCCCTGCCCAGGTTAGAGCTGCAGGCCTCTTTACTGTGCATTATTCAAACCTTGGGATGGAGATGGAGATGGAGATCTGCATTTCTGTATGGGCTCTTCATCACTGCACCATTCAGTGACTTAAAGATATTAAGTGGTATTTGCTGATGGAGAAGCAGCAGAGGCTCAGGATCCTGTTGCAGCCTGAGTTGTGCAGAGGAGCTGCCCCCAGTGAATAAAGACTTTTGCTTTTTTTTCCAACATTTTCTTCTCTGTTCCCTCCAAAACAATTTCCCAGATTTGTCTCAGCCTTGAACTAAACCTCCTTTTTCAAGCTTTAATTTCTCTACCACTCTTAATCTCGCTTTCCATCCTTCTACTCTTTGCCTGGCTTCTCTGAAACTCCCTCCTCAAGTGTCCTTCTCTGGCCTTTCTCACTGTATTCCCCACTTCCTCCTGCTCTCAGTCCCAGCCTGCCATTTCAGGGGCAGCTGGGCCAGCATAAATAGTTTGTCCCTGCCAAAAGGGAGGAGATCATGTGTTTTGTCTTTTTTCACTTGTCTGCTTCCAGACATACAAGATTCCCTGTCCCGATTTACTCATTTCCTTCCCCACTGTGCTGGCTTCTTTCTCTTTGGCTTAGAAAAACTTGTTTTATAGTACTTTCCCCATTAAATAGTACAAAAGGCATAGTTTTGTGATTGTTTCTTTTGGGCAGTGCCTGATTAAATAAGCTGCTGCCCTTTCTTCTCCTCTTGGTCTCCACCCGTCCTCTCCTGTGGCAGCACAGATGGCCCTGCAGCCACGTTGGGACCTATACTGGGAAACCAGTCTTGGTTAGGAGTTACCCAGCACCAGCAGAAGTCTCTTCTCAGAACCACCACACAGGTTTGGACTGATGCAGCTGAAGGAAGCTGATGGTGAGGGGTTGTGAAAATGGGTGCCATGCCAAAAACAGTCTCAGTGAAACTTCAGTCATCATTTCCTTCCATGTTTCAGTTCCCAGTCTTTCCCCAGGCAGCAGGAATAGCAGCAGCCAGTGAAATGAAAATCCTTTGCAGTCCTCAAGCTGAGATGGGTCTGGCAGGAGGAGCTGAGCCTGCAGTTCCATGTGCTCCATGTGAGCACCAATACCAGCTTAAGGAGATTTCCCTCTTTGCGTTTTCAGCCGATTCCTGCCTCTCTCTGGTGAGCTGGCTCAACCTGCTGCTCTGGGTGAAGATTATTTCCCTCCTTTCCCCTCTCCTGTTTTCATTGGGATTTTTTGAACCCAGATGAGTGGATCCAGTTTACCTTGTGGCCAGATCAGTGCCACGTGTGTGGGGAGGGGGGAATGAGGAGCCAGGATGGAGGGAATGTCCCCTGTGGCACAGGTTCCTAGAGAGAATTATAGGGCCACCCATGCAGATGTGATTCCAGCAGTGGTACAGGGAGGGGAGAATCTTCAGAGAGCCCCAGAGCTCACCCTGACACTCTCTCCTAAGCCTGTGCCAATGGCAGCTTTTCACACATTTGCAGCATTGCATAAGCCTGGCTCAAATGGGTTTGAACAGTGCTAAAGCCACATCATCACCAGTGAGGGTGCAACAAGCAAGATTTCAAGTTCTTGTTACAAGGCATGGAGCAACAGAGCTTCTCTCCCTTTTTTTCTTTCTTTCTTTTTTTTTTTTTTCACTAGCTTTGTTCTTGGAAACCAGTGAACCATTTTTGCAGGACTAAAACAAACATAACCCCCTGCCCCATCTCAGTTTGGCTTAAGTACCCAAGCTGAAAAAATGTCAGCATTTGACAATATAGCATCTTATATGTTATGGGGGAATGCTGAATAATCTTCTACTATTCAACTATGGTGCAATGCATTTTTGCTTTAAGAAATGAATGTATTAAGAGCTTGAGTTGTATTTTGTAATTTAGTTTGGAAGCTGCTGGCATTTTCAGCACTGAAAACTTTGGTGGCCTGCTGATCACAGCATTTGTGTTGTAACTTCAAGATAATTAGTGCAATATTAACTAGATAATCAATGCTTTCAATGACAGTAAAAAATTTATTATTAATAAAAAGAAAAGATCCGAATTTGAAATAAAATAAGGAAATACTAACATATGTCTAGCAGCAACTTCTTGCAGCTTTGTTTTCACATAACCTTTTGAATGTTGGCTTTTAAGGTTAAGGTAGTTTTATCTTTCTGCCCTTTTAACTTCCAGAACATTGTGAGACTTGCTGTAGCATAAATTACAACAACCTGCTGGTAGCAGAAACAGACAGGGACAGCTTACCTGTGTGGTGGCATTTGGTTTATAAGGGTTTATGCCAGGGAACATGATTCTCTTGCAGAGAAACTGCTGGCTGCCTCTAGGCTACAGTTCCAAACCTCGAGTCATTTGAAATTATTCCTGAGTGACCATTAACCCTGTTTGAAACTTTGCCATCAGGATTTGCCCTGCAGAAGCATTTTTGTCTGCAGAAACTCTTTTTCACCTGTCTTTAAATTCCTGCTATTTATTCATGCATTCAAAGATTCTGCATTTGCTGCCAGGACTGATGGCCTTGTGATGCCATCAGTATTCTTAGTTATTCCAAATTTTAGCACAGTTCTTCAGAAGTGTGACTGAATTGATGGCAGCACAATCTTAAGAGGAATAGGTCTGACTTAGAACTGCAAAATAAAATGGGATTTTAAAAAAGGATAATGGGTTCCTCCCCCACCCCCCCCAAAAAATGCACCAGAAGTGAGAGGATTTTGAAAGATGAGGCACATTAGAGTTTAGAAATAAAAAACACTTGTGAGTAGAAAATGCTGTGGCTTGAAGCATAGGGAAGGTCTAATATTCTACTTCAGCTGTCCATGAAGGCATAATGGAACCATACAAAATGATGCTAATCATTCTGAAAAAAGATATGTAGTAAACAATGCTCAGAGGTAACTGGGAATATTTAAATGAGCTATATGCAGATAGGAATAATCAATGAAATATGGGAATAAGTGAAATATGGGAATTTCATTTATTCAGGAATTAATGAAATATGGGTACATGAAAAGCAGAGATGTTAAATGTTTCTGCTTAGGGAACCCCCCTCCCCCCCCAGAAAAATACCCCAAACAAGATTTGTGAAGTGATTGAAGGTACTATTAGATTTTCTTTTCCTCCGGGAGAGTTGATTAAAACTTGCAGTACAAAATATGTCAAGGGATAGATTATAATTTAAAATCTTTTTACACTGGTCATAAAAAGAAAACCTGAGAGCATGGCATAATACAAAATTGAAAATTGAGGCTTAGCTGCTAATGTAATTTATTTTTTAATGAAATGATTTAAAGTTTGGAATTAACTTCTGTTTGGAGACAATGATCCATAGTATTTTTGATATGCAAAAGAAGAACAAAATTCAGTGCAAATGAGGCATTAACATTCTGGTCATGAATTTTGCTGTGGAGAGAGGATCCTTCCCCTCACAGTTCAGGATCTGGACATGCAATATAGCATCACATGTTTTACAAGAGTCAGGAAATCTCACAACTTGTAGCAGTGTAGCAATAACTGAAGGATCTTCCTACCTCTGCAGCTGCAGTCCCCAGATTATTGCCTTACAAACAGGTTCTGGTTTCTCTTTCCAGCAGGCATTTGGAACATTCCTCTAAGCATCTGATTTTATTTGTATTAAGCCCTTGGCTCTGCTGCCTTCTGACAGCTGTGAGTTGTACTGGTTAGTTAGTTGTAATGTGAAATATTATGTTCCTTATTATGTTAATATTATATTATGCTCCTGAGACATGTGAAATATTATGTTCCTTGTATTCATTTTAAATTTGCTGCTTTCAGTTCAAGGGATACTTCATTTTTCTATGATGAGAAGTAAATAGGGATGTTTGAGTTACATTCTTTTTATTATTCATTGTTTAGTTACACCTGTATTGTGAGTACTATTGTATTCTTTTTTTATCAAACTTTGACTGTTTTATTTTTCTTGTAGTGAAGCTTTTCTGTAGGAGTTCCAGCCATTGCTCTTTCAACATTTACAATCTCTCTCATGTTATTCTGGAAAAAAAAGATGCCTGGGAGAAAATGTTATGTCCAGGTAAAGAAATACTGTGAAATACATGTGCTGGCCCTGGAGGTGTTAGTTCTTTCTGTATGTAGCATAGCACTGCTTTTCAGATCAGCTCACTGGGCAGATCTCTTACTGGTTTCCACACTGGTATTCCACAATGCCACATCATTACAAAAGTGCCTGTTCCACTAGCAAAGATCTATAAAATAATTTTATATTGTTCCATCTAGCTTGTTCCTTAGCAGGTAGAGCTAGGAAAATGCTTTCTTGGAGAGAAAACATTTCAGATAATAGCAATTTTTCCCCAGGGTTTTTCTGCATCCCAGCCTTCAGCTGAAAAATGTGTGACTCCATCCTGGTGCTGGGGTTACTCTCCCCTGGAGCTGGTCTCAGCCCTTCCCTTGAGGTCTGCACCAGCTTCCAGAACTCTCTGAAACAGCTCAATAATCAGCTCTTAATTGATAAGTAAAGGCAGACACTTTTACCTGAGTTTCTTCTAGTGCTTCTGTTCAGAAACAGCTGTGACACAATACAGAGACCTTTTCTGTTCAGGTTTTTTTAAAAAAATGCTCTGAAATGCAAAAGTTCACGTGTTTATATGGTGTTGCTTTGGAGTGTCCTTTGATGTCATTATGTCCTGAATCTCCCTTGTGCAGACTAAACCACGAGCACTGTGTGGTTTAATTTTAATACCACCCATGCCAGGGTGTCCTGCAGTGAACCTGAAAGGCTGAGAGCTGTGGAACACTACAGCTTTTTGCTTTCATAAAGTTCATTAAGGCTTTAAAAGACTGTTTTTCCTTGTAATCATCTTAAGTGTCGTATCCACATTTGCCTTCTTGCAGAAAACTCATCAAAACAACTGAAAAGATTACTTCTGCTGTAATCAATTAAAGTTTGAAGAGATGTGAAAGCAACATGGACAAGGGCCTTGAAGTCACTGCAAGTGACTCTCAAGGGTTTTGTTTCAAAGGGCTAATTTTGCTCCAGTGAGTGTGAACAGTAGCATTGTCACTTTTTTCATGCAGTTTCCTAGAGACAGGAGTCTTTGAAAGGTAGATAAGAGGTAAAATTCATTTCTGGAGTGTGGCAGGAGTCTGTTCAACTCATGCAGGGGAAATGCCAATGTGCAGGTATCTCTGGCTGCAGTAATTATGCAAACAGACATCTTTGTCTCCCTTTATTTTCATGTTTTGGAAGGGAAGACCCAGCACCAAGCTCATCTCCATGCACACACTCTGGGGAGCAGGAGAGGAAGATTTTCCCTGCTGCCCACCTGTGTGGGGAATGTGGGTTGAAGATGTGGTTTGGTCAAAAGCTGAGCCCTCCTTGCAGCTCCTGGTGCCATAGGGGACAGTCCTGCTGCCTTTTCCTTGTGCTCATCTCTGTGCTCCCCTCATCCCAGGTAGCATCTCTGGTAGTTGCTGCTGAGCAGATTCTGCTCATGAATCTGGCAGAAATTTGTGACTTTTTTCCCCTTTCTTTTTCCTAGGATTGGTGTTCTGCCAGCTTAGTGGGCTATTAAATCAGGTCAGCACTTTTCCAGCTACAAAAATTTGTTTTTCTGGCACAGTTAATCCCTGCTGGTTTTGCTGAGATTAAGAATACACAGTTATTCCCCTCGATGGTGGGAAACTCCTTGGACTGGCCCAGAGCCACTGGCTTTCAGGGAGCAGGAGACTCATGGTGTAGAGATAGCTCTGGATCTTCATGTTTGATGTCATGATGAACTCAGTCCCTGCTTGGGCTGGCTGTTGTGCATGTGAGATGGGAATGAGTTTTTGGGATGTAGATGAGGGCAGATTCCTGTCCAGGAGTGACATGAAGCCTTTTGCCGGCAGGTGTCAGCATTCCATACATTTACCATGGAGCATTGGTGTCATTTCGGCTGCTCTCCTATAACTAAAATCTCATCCAGGCATTGCTCTCACACACACAGGAGAGCAAATGCTCCAGCCTAATTTCCCATAAAAATCGGGGATTGAAGTGGGGGAGGGATAGGATTACAGGGAGAACTGGATTTTTTAAACTGTGCAAGCTTAGAAAGAAAAAGAAAATCTTGTGATGGAAGAAGCAGGATTTCTCAGCTGTTGTGGTGTTAACACATTTGACAGCAACTGTGAAGGTGCCATCACCTCCCAACCAGCTGACTCTGCATGTACAACAAACCCTGCCTGTAAGCAGCCTGATATTCCCATCAAGTGGTGTCACTCCTTACAGGAGCCAGGTTCATCCACGGACTTGGAAGTTGTTGTCTCACCTGCTTATATTTCACGAGCAGTTCTGCATATTTTATGATAGGCTATCTGCTGAGTGAGTCAAAGGGTACTGGAAATATTGATAGTGATGCATAAAGTATTGAAAAAGCCCCAGATGATTCACCTCTGTCTTATTTTGACTTAAAAATACCCAGACAGAAGTATGCAAAAGAGGACCAAGAGTGAAGACATGCACGTGTATCCAGTGGGAGTATTCAAATGAATGCTCAGGCAAACACCATGGAAGTGTAGCTGATAAGACCATAAAGAAACTCCCATAAAGACATATAAAGATACACAAAGATCCTTGTATTTTAGGCTGCAGCAGTATTCCCACATAAACAGTTCAAGCATCAATGCCTTGTGAGTTTCTCAAAGAAGCAGATTTGTAGTCAGCATTTGCTGATTTAACAAGATATGTTGATGTGCTGTCAAGTGGCTCTAATGCCATTTCTCCTCTCTTTGGAATTGCTCCTTGGTACATCTGGTTTCAGAGTATTTTGGTGGTTTAAAATCACAGGAGAATCCAGGTGCAAGCCTTGGAACCAAACATTTTTGATTGCCCATGTTTTCCCAATCAGACTGTGCTCACATATATGAATATCAGAAACAGATTAAGTCATTTTTCATAGACTGATGACTGGGAAGTCCTAAGCTATTTTTTCCTTTACTCTGAATTTGCAAAACCAGACATTTTTTGGGTGGCATTGAGTGATTATGTTTTATTTACAGGGCTTATGCAGGCTCGATGAATAATAGTGAAAAAGAAAAATACTTTTCAAATTTTCTTTTAGGTGGAACTCTGAAAATGGGACTCTAGTCCCCATCTTACTGTAAGTTAAACCTCAGGGGAAATGAGTGTGATGTTTGTAGCCTCACACAGTGTTTCTACATTGTGAAACCAGCCAGAAACACAAGTCTTAGCCTTGTACAGTAGCTTCTCTGGTGAAACATGAAAGGATATTTGTCTGTGGAGCAGGATAGGTTTGCTTGAGCAAGGCTGACAGACTACAGCTGATGTTGTGCACTGCACTTAGCTTTTCAGATGCATTGGCACTAAACCTGCAAGATTTTGGTTTAATTCAAAATCAGAGGTACTTACTTGAGCACAGGTCAGTAGCAGAGGAGCTGATCAAGCAGCTTTATTATGTGTTTTTGAGGTTTAATAACGGGCAAGTGGCTGCCACTCAGTTGTTTTAAACCTTTATGACTGATGGCTATCATGTAGCTTCTCAAGGAGGCAGATAAATATTTTATTATGCTGTAGTTCAGCAGGGCAAGTGTGAACTGTGAGGACCAATGTTTCATGCTGACACAAAGCACTGACATGGATGAGTAGACAGATAAACGCTGAGTTGCTCAGTGCTTGTTTGTAGATTCTGCTGATGGTTCTATTTTCTGCAAAATATTTTATTGAAGTAATAACAGAAGCTGTCTGTGTCATGCCAGTGGTGGGGGCGCCGGGATTGCAGAGGAGATAATCTGCTTGGCATCTGTATGGCTGTAAGGGTGGGGTATGGTTGTGCAAAATGTCCTTTAGAAGACAAAAGGAGACAAAACCTTCCTATAGGTTCCAAAGCCTGAGATTCCCATACACAAGAATGAAAATAAAGAAATTACTCCTGGTGTTAAGAGCATTTCTCCCTGGAGGAGTTGAGGATTTGAGGACTTAATGGTGTGTCCCATAGCAGGAGGCTGTGGATGGAGCCTGTGAGATTTGGATGTGATACTTCAGCTTCTGATTCCTGTGCTGGGTTAAAGTGGGTATCTCCTCTGGCTCCTTCTGAAGCAGCACCCTGAGATGAGCTCAGTTGGTCAGAGCATGGTGGCTGTGATGCCAAGGCTGTGCATTCAGTCCCTGTGTGGGCTGCTCACTTAAGAGTTGGGCTCAATAATCCTTGTGGGTCCCTTCCAACTCAGAATATTCTGTGACTCTGTGGCAACAGGTGTCTGTGAATAGATAGAAAACAGTATGTCCTGCTGAAGTGATGTGGTAGTGCACAATTAAAGGTGTTCTCACTGGGGAGATACCTGGAGGAAAAGCTACTGACTTTTAAAAGTTTAAAAGAAGTTTAAACTTTAAAACGAGCTGGATTTTACTCTTAATATGAAACACACCTTTCAGTCCTGTTAGGTATCTGTGTGGGATCTTAAGGAGGCTACTCAAAAGTGAGAACTTGAGGAGAGCTTTTTATGAACAACCAACACCACATATCTACAAGAGAAAAGAATTCATTCTTCTCAAACTCATGTCAGTAATACAGAATATTTTTCATGTAGTTCTCAAGGTGGATGCAGAAAGAAATCAATGGGGCAATGTCAGTTTGGAGCAAGTGAGGATGTGGTCCTTCATGTTGTAACTTGGGTTCCAAGGAGATGAGAAGTCACACTGAACTTCTAACAATGTATCATGTAAGCAAATGAGAATGATCAGTTAAAAGTTTCCTTTCTTTTAAGGGATTGTATTTGCATTTTAGCAGACTGGCTGGGGTCAAGGCAAGCAATGTTGCTGTTTATGTCTGCAATCCTCTGTGTTACTGGATGTGCACCTCATTGGGTTTGGATGAATGCCTTTTTTTCAAATGTTTATGAGTTGCAGCAAAGGATAATGTTTTTGTTGCCTTGGGCATATAACAGTGTCTGTCTTCAGGGTTTTGTGGGGAAAGAGCTTGTTTCCTCTGGAAGCAAAACCAGCCCTTTGGGAACCATGCACCTTGGCAGGTTCTGGATCAGGTCTGTAGTGAACAGATCTGGCATTTCCCTTTTTGGTCTTATACCAAGAGACCTGTAAGAGCAGAGATGCTGTGCTCAAAACCCAGGGCAGTTTTTTTCCAAAGGGCAGAAACCTTTTTATCTGGAAGGAAGCAGTAAGCATTGGTAACCTCAGGAGTGGTGCTGGGGCACCCAGGATGTTCTAGGAGAAACCATAAAAGGGAATGGATTTGTTTGGCTGCAGCATAAGTGAAATACTTTTATGGAGTTATTTTCCCCAAGATCTGGTGATTAACTCAGACCACAGAGTTAGGTGCTGTGTAAATACAGAACATGATGGTGATCTGTGCCCTAAAGAGTATGTGTTGAAAACAAACACCTACCCAAAAGGCCTAACTATGCTAATGCTGACAGTAATTAAAGTTGCAGTGATGAGTCTGTCATTAATTAGAAATTTCTGAGTTCCAATTCATTGGCTCATACCCTGCATGTCACCAAGACTGATACTTAAATATTAGGGATCAAGTGATTGAGTTATTTTTTTTTCCTCTCTGCCAGGGTAGCAGTTACAGAGGCAGCAGATGGTTACTGCACTCTTCATTCTGAAAAGTAAGGTTTTCCTGAAACAGGGTTTGCCTTTTAATCCATTGTGGTCTTTGCTAGGTCAGAAAAGGACCAAAGCAAGTTTTCATTTCTTGTAATCAACAGCTTTCAATTACTCTTGAGCTCAACAGAGGTTTTGCACAGATCTGACATTGTTTATGGAGTGCACAGCAACATGAAGACTCCTTTCCTTTGAACAGAAAGCTGCTCTTGGCCTGGTTCTTCTGCTCCTGCACCTTATGAAATCATTTACATCTGAGCAAAGCACGAGAGAGGTGTGTGTGGAACAAAACCAACCACTGGAAAACTCATTCTTGCCTGAGGTACCAAATTGTGAGGATCCAGCCATCCTTGTGGTGATGGAGTAAACAAAGCACAAACTTCTGTGCTTCAGGGGAAGCTCAAACTGCACAGCTGCTGCTGTGAGGAGCAGCAGCAGTGACACAGAGCTGATGACTGCTGACCTCTTGTAGGCTCAGACGGGGTCTGTGCTGTGAGCATGGTTCCTGTGAGCACCTTGCTGTTCTTCACAGGCACACAGGAGCTGCTGCAGCTCAGCCTCTGCCCCATCCTCTGTCAGGGCTTTTGAGGAGAGGATCAAAAGAGTCCTAGCTCCCACTTTGATGGGTCCCAGGTGCTTTGCTGTACCCACAAAGCAAGTGGCAGCAAGGGATGAGAAGTTGGGATGACAGAGTATTTCAGTTTCAGCTTCCATTAGGACTGTCAAGCTGTGCAGGGGGAGATGAATGACCCCACACAGCAGGTGACAACGGGCTGGTGGAGCCCCTTCAAACCTAGGAGGAGAGAGGCCATGCTGGCTGCTCCTTCTGAGGGCAGAACAAGTCCCCAGCAGTCTTTACATGACCTGTATCTGTGCAGTTTGATGGACCCTTCTATAATTAACCATTGTCAAGAACACTTCTGAAAATGCCGGCTGGCATTTCAAATAGGAACATCAGATTAAGGAGAAGAGAGGTAATGAGGTGCAAGGAGAAAATCCTTCCCTGGGGAACAAATCAAACCTGATACCATCATGAAAGGTAATGAGAAATGCACTGCCAAACTGAGGTTCACTGCGGCTGCCTAGAGGAAACGAAACCGTGTATTCTTATTTAAAACACTCAGAGGGGATGCTAATGCTTTGGTGTGCTGGCTGTGTCAGGGCATGTGCAGCTTGCACATCTGCCTCTTGAATGTAGTTTTGCCACACGTTTCTTGAGTCCTTGGGCCAGTCATTTCATTTCTCTGTGACATAAGGTGTCTGCATTATTGTAAGGGTGTCAGTGCAAACAGAATGTGCCTGTACACCCACAGGACAGGTTCAGAAGCTGTGACTGCATCTACACTGCCAAACAACACAGGGCTGAGTGGCACAGATAAGTCCTGTCCACACTACACAGAACTTGGCCTCTCTTGTTTTGTCTGGAGGAGTCAGACCTCTACCCTTCTGTCTTTACTGCACATGGCAGTCTTGTCCCCTGGAGCAGTCATGGGTGTCACCTGGTCCAGCAGTGCCAGACACTGTGCTGACAATTAAGGTATTGACCACCTGTGATCCTGTAAATCAATTTGTTTTCTGGCTGTGCTGCATTTAGCAGTATAAATGAAGCCTGTGTGGCCGTGTCAGCATGGCTGTGTGCCCACACTGATAGATAAGTCAGGGTTATTATTTCACACATGGTGCTGCACACTTGGAGGAGCTGTAGCCACAAGAGCTTATGCCATAGATACACTGAGTATTCAGTGATTGTCATCATAATTACTGACCTTACTGGTATACCCAGTAGCTTAAAGTGTGCAAGAACCATGGATATTCTCTACATAGAAGCTGGGGCAAAATGTTGTTCTCCAGGAGAAGTAGGGCTCACCTGTAACAAAACTCTCTTGACTGTGGATGTCCTTTCCTGGGCTCCTGGCATGTGGCCACAGGACCCTTGGGGATCCAAGAACCACCAGTGAATGTCTACAGACACATGGGAGACAGTGGACATTCCAAGGAGATGGGCAGATGTCAAGTGAGACTTCCCTTAACATGTTTTATGAAGCACTAAAACACATGATGTGGTGTTTGATTTTCAAGTACCTGCTCTGTCTTCTCAGGGACAAGGATGCCATTTCACACAGTGGGCTCTGAGAGCAAGGGGTGTAGGATGTGAGGACAGAGCAAGCCACTGTCCTGAGTAGCAGACAGTAGTCCTGCAGGGCTGGGAGAGCTGAGGAGCAGGGGGACCCCATGCCAAAAGGGGCATGTTCTTTTCCTCAGCTGCCATCCTGTTGATGCACCCTCAGTGCTGATTACAATCTTAAGTGTCTGCAATCTTGGTCTCATCTGTGTGTCACCTCTCTTCCTGTGACAGCTCTTCCCCCACACTACCACAGAACCACGAGAGGTTTTGTTGCTCCCCAAGTTACATGTCAAGGAAACATTTAGTCCATGCAGGTCTCTGCCATCCATTCTAGATCCTGATACAGGATTTGGGACTAATGCTGCTTGAGCTGCCCTTGGGCTTCTTGCAGGGTTAGTTGTGTCATTTTTTCTACCAAAAATCTTGAAAGACATTTTACTTAAATCTTGTGCAATGTGAGTTGCATGAATATCAGAGAACATGTGAGTCAGAGCAAGGCAGTCAGTATTGCTGTGCTCCACAGAAGAAAAATATAAGGGTAACTATTACAGTATTTACAGCATAATTTCTCATATTGAGATTTGCATAAGCTTGTTTGAGTTCTTCAGCATAAAACCCCCATGATTATAGCGAAGCCAATTTGTTAAAAGAGTCCCTATTTCTCCAGAGAACCCAGAGGAAAACAGTGCTTTAATACATCTAAATTCACTTGAGGTGCCTGATGCTATCAGTTAAACTCCACAGAAAATGTATTTCTTCCCTTCACTGTTTTTGCCATTTCCCTCTTTCCCTAGTGTTTCCCGACTTGTCTTCTTCGTGTCTCTAGCACAAATGTAAGGAGAAATGGCACCTTTTTTGCTCTGCAGATTTGCCCCCTGTGTGCATTCTTCCTGCCAGCAGCAGACTGCAAATGTTTCCTGCTTTTTGTCAAGAGAGGCACCTGGAGTGAAAACAACTGAAGCAGACTGTGAGGCAGAGTGTGTTTAGTTCAGTGCATCAGGACTGATTGGTACTTACTGGTTTCTGGGCCACCTGAATACCTCCACAAGGCTGATGTGAGAGGTTGTGGAGAAGATAAGTAGGAGTAACTTGGGGAGGATTTGACCTGCAGAATCTATTCCTGACCTTGCTAACAGGGGGGCTGGTTTCTGGGTCCTTAGTCCATAGGCCTGACAATTGACAAGAGCAAACTGAGGAGATGTGATGTTGTATGTCCAAAATGATGTACATGGTGGTACCATGAATATGGCATCTCTTCTCAGGGAGACCATAATTTTGCCTTTGGGCCTCTTTTCCTCTTTGTTTGCTGTTTGCTATTTCACTCATTTCACTGTCCTGTGAGTCAAAAGTTGACTGCAGTGTGGGAAAACACCCTGACTCCTTTTTAATCCATCCAGTATTATTCTGTGGTCTGTCCTGTGGCTAATTCTCTCCCCTTACTCCCCTGACCCCCTTAGAAAAGCTGTGCTTCTTGACTGTACAGTACTGGATTTGCAAGATTTATGTTCTCTAAGCATTTTGCACTGTGTTGCCTTGCATATTTTATATCAGTGTTCTAATTAAGACATCAGATCATGATGGATGAGTGTTCATGTCAGTGATTCTTCTCTGAACAATGAAGAGTGGAAGGAAATCTCCAGGAGCCTGGGAAGTGTGTGCAAATGAGTTGGTCTTATGTACACTGTTAACATGCTCTTCCAGGCAGAGTTTGGAGTTGATATGTGATCTCAGATGGGATTCCCTCTAAACTGAAAAACTCTGCTTTGCTCTGGCTTTTCCCACCCATCTCCTTCAGTGGTGGGCATCATCCCTCAGATGTCCTAAGAGCACTCAGCTCAAAATGGCAGGAAGGATTAGGTGTGGACATGGAAAACGCAGAAAAATACCTGACCAGGTCCAAGCTCTGGTGAAGGAGCAGGGTCTGGTCACAGAAAAGCTGCTCAAGGCTAAGCACTGTTCCTGTAAGAAGGCAGAAGCAGTGGACTGAGACTCTGTATTTGCTTTCTTTCCAGACTCGTGTCAGCTGTCTTTTAGTCTGTGCTGCCTTT
The DNA here is from genome assembly GCA_013400575.1 of Peucedramus taeniatus. Classification (NCBI taxonomy): domain Eukaryota; kingdom Metazoa; phylum Chordata; class Aves; order Passeriformes; family Fringillidae; genus Peucedramus; species Peucedramus taeniatus. The sequence goes on along the minus strand of WBNO01032058.1, from coordinate 116,022 downwards.
CCACTCCCTGCCCTTCTCTCCTTAAGTGTCTGTCTGCTACAGCAGCAAGCAATGAAAGACTTTCTTTGCTTTGTGAAAGGAGTAAGTGGGATGTTCCTGAGTTCAGGAGTCAGCTCCAGGCCAGTCCAGCTCATTTGTTTAGAGGATGCCCATGCAAGACTTCTCACACTGAACTGGCAGCCTTGCAGAAGTGACAGGGATGTGCAGCAGCCTCCATGCCTGGTGGTCACTCCTCGTGGCAGAGTTTCAGTGATGTGAATCAGCTCCTGAAACAAGTGTGCAGCCAAGTGTAAACTGGAGCTGCTCCCTGGCATGGTGCTGCTCCACATCCCCTGACAGAGCATGAGCAAAGCAAGAGCTCTTGCCTTTTTTGTCTGGAGCTGGTTGGTGGGGTCTTCTGTTGGAGTTTCACCAGCCAGTCCAGGTGATTAGTAGCTTATCCAGCTTCTTTCAGCTTTTTAACTGATTTTGAGTTCCAAGTGCAATCTCACAAGAATCCTGGAAGGAGGGATATTTAGGGCAGGCAAGCAGAATGCCTGTGTGTGCTGCTGGAACAACAGAGAAAATAGCTGGAGGCTGAGAAAGAAAATCCTTTGGGACAAAAGGAACCTGACATCATGAAGGGACAAGCCTTCAAATCTTTATCTTGATATACGAGGGAAAATTACCACTTTCAGCATATATTGTATTCAAGGATTTTTGGGTCTGGAAGGTCAAGAGAAGGTTCATGTCATCTTACAGTAGTGTCAAGAAGATGCCTCCCCACTCTCTCACACGTCTTCTTTTCATTCTTTTTTTCCTTTTCTATTTTTGTGTCTGATGTTGAAGTTCATTTGATTTTCTGATTCCTCCTGTGTTTAATTTCCCTGAGTTCAGTCTGTCTGATTTAGAGTCATAATCATTTGTATTTGGAAGTGTGGGGTTAAAATGATAAAATGAATTTGTTAAAATGCAGGGGTTTTTTTTCCCATCCAGCTTTTCAAGATCTAATTATTTTTCAGCTGAACTGAAAATGTAAATTTACAGGTTTAGTATTCAAAGTATTTTTCATCTGATCAAAGAAAGGGAAGCATTTTACAAAACACAAAGCTTGCCTTCTTGCAAATGTGTGAAGTTATGTGGTTGTAGTCAAGCCATCAGGAAATCCACAGGGCATCCACTAATGCTTATTTCATTTTTCTGCAGGAGGTCTTGACCTTATCTTCATGCCAGGCCTTGGGTTTGACAAAAAAGGCAACAGATTGGGAAGAGGGAAAGGATATTATGATACCTATCTTGAAAGATGTATGAAACATCCCCGTGGAAAGCCTTACACGATTGCTTTGGCTTTTAGAGAACAGATTTGTGAATCAGTGCCTGTGACAGAAAATGATGTTCCAATAGATGAAATCCTTTATGAAGACTGCTGAAAGTGTTTTGATACCAGCCTACCTCAAGAGCAAGCAACCAAAAAAGGTGTCATATCCATCAATTGTGTTTTTTTCTAATTGTCATGTATGACTTTGGGACCAATAAAATAAACTATTAGTGTTTGGGGGAAAAAGCCTCCAAAACCAGTGAAACTCTGGTAATAATAGTGAAGATTGTTTTGATTTGCTACTAATTAGCAAATGTCTGGTGTGAATTCTTATTCTAGAATCAATACAAACAAGAATGAGTGACTGTTTATTACAGTAAGGACCATTTCTTCTCATAATATTTTTGAGGTACAAGCTTCTTGATACTTAACAATTTTATTATTCTGGTTTAAAAGTGAACTGTCTAGTAATGACAGTTCTTGATCGATTCTGGAATTAGATACTTGTAATGGTAAAAGTTCTGAGTGCTTAGATATTGTGTGCATCTATGAGCAAAACAAGAAATTGATGGAGACATCTTAGAGTAAGCTGGGAAAAAATGGTGATGGGAAAAAAAGCCTTAATTCATTTTAGTGTATGCAGTAATTCTGACTGTTTACTTGGTTCCTTGCAGTTGTCTTAAAATAAAGGGAGTACCTGTTAATAAAAAAAGGTTGATGTGCATATTTTGGTATATTCTTTTCTTTATCTGAATACAAGATTGCAATGTAATCTAAAATGAGGTCAAGGAGTTCTCTATCCAGAGACAGCTCTGTTTTGGTAAAATAATACTCAAAATTACTTTAAGTTCTCTCATTTTGTACATAAGCCATTCATAATGTCCCAAAATACTGTGTGGTGCTATGTTAAAAAACGAGAGATGCTGAGAATTGCTGAGAGCAGGTTTTATGGATGGAATAAATTTTTGGGTGGAAGGTTGGTTGTTCTCTGCTTCTCGAGACAATCATAGAAATGCAGAAGAAGATAGAGATTTCCCCTGAACACTGTCCTTGTGGTGTAAGAACACAATATTTCCAATCAGGATCAATCAAACTGTCAGAATTTTGTGTTCCTTCCTCAATGCAACCTCACCTTTTCTATGCATGTTTAGCTCTTCCCTCAATCAATAAATCAGTGCGTTTATTTTCACCAAACTACTCTGTGTCATCATTAAAAAATCCATAAATTCTCAAGAACCAGCTCCAGAGTGGAATGACCTTGAGGCTTCCTCAACAACAACTGGTTTTGTGAAAGAAACCATGCCTGCAGTACCTGTGAACCTTTTCTTCTCAGAGTGCTTGCATTTAGTGTTGTTTCCATTCTGCTAATACAGGAACAATTTAAACCTTCTGGCTCTGGGTTAGCAGTTGAGTCCCTCTGGCCTGTGCTCCCTGGTGCTTCTCCATCCTCTGTTAACCAAGGTCCATCAGGCTGGGCTGAAGATCCCTCTGGTGTTGCCCTGTTGGGCATCCCATCCATGTGTGCAGGAAAGCTGCAGCCTGGGCAAGGCAGCTGGGAGCCCTTTGCAATCTGGGCTGCTCAGTAAAACAGTGGTGATCAGAGCTGGCCTTCCATCCTTCCTTGTCACTGTGTCACCCCTGCAAATGAAAGGGGTGTCTGTGGGTGCACAGAGGATGGTGCAAGCAGAAATTGAGGTGGCAGCATCAGTGCTGGTGCAGTCACTGGAGTGTGCCCCAGGTCCTCTCAGCTCTGAGCACTGCCAGCTGTACTGCCTCACACCAGGGAGATGGAATCCTGCCATTCCAGACCTTTGGGGAATAAAAGTGAGGAGAAAATCAGACTTTTTTTTTTTTACAATCTCTGTTGTGTCAGTCTTTTAATCCCTTCTTCATTTCTGAACTTCTGTTAGCATATGGAGAGCAACAAAACGAAGCAATGGGGCAGGTTTTGTGTGTGGCAGGCCTGTTTCTGGGTTTGTCTGCAGAGCTGCTTGAGTTCACCCACCACATTAGGCTCAGCACTGTGCCATATGGCACAGCCTGCCACCAACATCAACAAAGCCACGCTGAAGCCAGTGCTTGTCACAGCAGAAACCTGGAACCTGCATCTGATACCAGTTTTAAATGCATATATTAGGTCCAACACTGTGTGGCCCTTTGGCTTAGCTTTTGATCTTACTGTTTGAACTTTGATTTATTCACTAGAATAAGGGCTGCTTGGCTTGTAGGTATTTCACTAGGGATGATGCCAGGTGAAGAACTGTGTGCAGAAAGGCCAGCATATGGGGAAGAGGCTTCAGGGCCAGCACTAGCAGCTGTACAGAAACAAAGGGCTGAGAGACAAGGACCTGGTTTTGTTGTGTGAGAGTTCAAAACAGGAGGGAACAAAGTGAAAGACAACATTTTGGATGCAAAATGCAGGCCCTCATCCAGCACAGCCACAGACAGGCACCAAGCTTTGTCCTTGTGGGCTCACTGGAGTTGCTGGAACTAATTGGTGTAGAAAAAGCAAGCAAGCTTTGAAGGTTTTCAGGACTTGAGGCAATGAGCGTCCCCAAACTTCTTATGTCTCAGATCACTTTTCAGTCCCTTGTGCAGCCATTCTCTCCCACTTTCACTCCAAGCTGCCCTTTTGGCTACAGCTGCAGTGGGAAAGGATGAGGAGACTATTTAATGTACTGTATCATTGGGAACAAGAGGAGCTGGTGCTTTGTTCCTTGCCAGCCTCTCCTGAGTCAGGAGTTGATCATTACAGGCTCATCAGCCAGGCTGGGGGAGCTGCAGGACCCTGGCTGATGCAGATAGCTCTTAACATTTAGCTGGTGGGGATAGTAAAATGATATTTATGTATATTGTCTTGAGAATCACGGAGCTAAATAAATGTGGCAGTTTTCATTTGACATTCCCAGCCTTGCTGCTGTCGCTCAGGGTTTTTCTTTTAGCCACAGAACATGAAATCACTGTCAGTTTGATAGTATAGAGCAGTGTTCCTGAAGCACAAAGGTTAGGGGGGTGGGGGGCGCGTCAGGATTATTTACGTTTGCTATGCATGAAGTGGCACTCGGGGAGCGAGGCAGGCTGCCAAGACTGAGAGGAATCGGGGCTGTCTGCTTGCTCTCTTGTATCTCTCCATGCTGGATTGTCAGGGTAGGATTTATAAAAATTGCTTCAAAACAGTATCATCTTTCCTCAAATGGACGTGCCCCCGTCTGGCGCAGCGATTGCCATTATTGCTGTTCTCGTGACAAAGCGTCTATCAATCTCCACTTTGTTTATAAACAAATCTGCCTGCCCTGCATAAGAAATAGATAGACTAAGGAAAAACACCATTACCAAAGGAATAAGTTAATTATATTTCAGGATCTCAGCGGGGAATGCTATCTCAGACTATTCAGTAAGATCTGACCAGTGGAGTTATAATTAAAAAATGTCCCCAGGGAGGAACTTGTAAATTATTTACTGTAAGGGGCTTTTCCAGGCTCTTTTAGTTTAATTACACACTATGGAAGAGAAAGGCCTCAGAACTAAATTAACTAAGATGTTGAAATGGCTTTGTTAAAATCATGTTTACAGCTAAGCAAGTGGGTGACTGTGAGCAAGGTTCAAATATAGGACAAATCTTTGAAAGCTGACATTACTCGTGGTTTAAAAATCATATGGAAAGCACCAAAAAGTCTGTGCATAAAAAATGCAGTGGTTTTGTCCAGTGTTTCCACTGGCCTCAGAAGGCTTAGTATAAGCCCAGATCTGACAGTGCCTCATTGCTGTTACCTTTTTGGGAAGGGAACTGACTTGTATGGGCTTGTCTGGAGGGTACAGAGGGAACTGGTTGGACTTGATGATCTTACAGGTCTTTTCCAGTCTGAACAATTCTGTGAGTTCATGATTCTAAGCCCTAAAAGAGAGAGATGAAAGATTAGAGGTGATGGAGAGGCAGAATAAGAAGATGCTGGGACGGTCTGAATTTTCCATCACTCCTTCACCATCTAGGACATTTTAACTCAAAGCAGCCTGGTTAACCCTTAGTGGAAGGTGGGCTGAGTGTGTCTCTTGGTGCTGAGGGACAGGCAGATGTTGTGACCTCTTCAAATGTGTGGGTGTAGACAGCTGGCATGATCTCTGGTCACATGTGGAGAATGGAAGTCAAGAAAGCTCCCCCTTCATCTCAACCACTGACTCATTGCTTGGCCCAGAAGGAGGCATTATCTAATATCTCTTTGCTAAGGCATAAGACAGCCAGGAATGCTCTATCTGCCTGCCTGTTGATGCCAAATTCTATGTATGTAATGGTCTTTCAGCTGCAGTTGCCCTTGAATTTGTTTCTTTCTGAAACGCCCCGCGTCTGCTCTGGCACCTTCCCCAGGGAGCCAAGGGCTGCACAGAGCAGCCAGCCAGGCTGCTGGGGCCACCACATTCATGGGCACTTCTCTTCACCCTGGGGCTCCTCTTTTATCAAATTTATTGCACTTACATGTCTTGCTTAGATGGAAGCTGCCCCAGAGTTAGGAATCTCTCCACCCCCTGCATGTGTACAGTCTTCAGCTGATGCCATGTGGTTGCAGCCTGGGGGTACCATTAGCACAGCCTAAGCAATAACTTCTCCACCTTCAGGCAAACTATCTGCAAATCTGGAGATGAAAGCTGCTTTAGTCGTTCATCAGGCAGATGAGATCTCTGCTTTTATTTTGTTATACTGTAAATCTGCTGCTTAGTTTTCTACTCTCTCCACAAACTACTGAATCATAAAAATGCTTGTAGCAAATGCCAGCTTGTCTGTCACCAGTATAATGTATTTTAAATGGCTTATCAGCTCCAAGAGAAGACTACAATACTTTGGAGATGATTTGGATATATAGTTAGGCAACAAAATATGTTGTCAGCTTTCGAATTCTCTTGATCAGTAGATTTTATTTTGTATTTTACTACTGTGTATCCAGTAGTACTTTGGAAGGAAAGAGAAGATATCCCTACATTTCTGCAAATGTAGCCTTTTGATGGGGAAAACCACAGAAGAGTGGAGTAGGACAGAATGTAAACCAAAGGATTCTTTTTGAAAGGGCAGGACTATAAGGTTTGAATATTCTGAGCAGAAGTACTGCAATTTAATTATTAGGAGTGGTGAGTCCATATTAACCTTTATGGAAAAGTACTGTAGGCTACAATAAAGCTGAATACCTTTCTATAGCCTTTTGTTATCACCTTGTCAAATTTAATAAAATACTACTAACAAAGAAGTTCTATTAGGATGGCTAAAAAAAGTACTGGAAAGGATCACTTCCTATCAAATAGTTTTGATTCACCATTTCCCCCACAGTATATGAGTGTCCAAGTGGTGGAGCAGGTCACTGATCATTTCCTCTTGAATTATGGGGACTTCATTCTGCTCCTTATCCCTGATTTCCAGCTCAGGGGGCTGGGTACCTGCTGGACAGCTGGTCTCACTATCAGAGACTGAGGCAAAGAAGGTCTAATTGAGTACCTCAGCTTTTTCCTCATCCTCTGTCACTAAGTTTCTCCTCACATCCACTAAAGGATGGACACTCTCCTTACCCCTCCTTTTATTTGTAATGTGTTTGTAGAAACATTTTATAGCCCCTTGCACAGCAATAGCCAGGTTAGGCTCTAGCTGGGCTTTGGCCCCTCTAATTTTTTCCCTCTGTAATCTCACAGCATCCTTGTAGTTCAGCCAGGCCAGTCTTCCCTGCTGGTTCATCTTTTGGCACACAGATATGGCCTGTTCTGCACCTTTAGGGTTTCTTTCTTGAGGGATATCCAGCCTTCCTGAACTCCTCTGCCCTTCAGGAACTGCCTCCCAAGAGACTCTGCCAGCCAGCCAGGCTCCTAAAATCAGGCCAAAGTCCAAGGCAGCCATTCTGAATTAGGAAAATATTCATAATTTTCTGGTTGCTGTTCCCAAGGAAGCTTTGAACCATCTCATCACCAATTCTGTAATTCCTGGTGTGGGAAAAGCCCGTGGTCCCCTGGGAACACCACTTTTGGAACCTACCAGCCCTTTAATACAGGCAAAAGTGAAAAACATAGCAAGAAAAAACAGATAATGTAACAGAAAGCTGGAGCTGAGGTGGGAATTTGGGCAGGTTTAGATACAATCAAGTCATGCTGAAAAAAGGGAAAAAGAGATTACCCTCTAAGAACTGGATTGCAGTGACTTGGTGGGAGATGAAAGGGCTTAGCTCAGACTTCAGCAGTTTTGCAGCCACCCTCCTGGGGACACCTTGCAGGAGTCAGTGACCAGCTGCAAACTGCCCCTTTGCAGCCCTGATAAATGCTCTGCAAAGGCTAAAAAAAAGCAACCTCCACTTTACAGAGGCTGAAAAAGCAACTTTGCAGCTTGTTATTTGGGAGACACGTGCTCCCCTGAGACTTCTGGACTTGGGCAGAGCTCCTGTGCTGTAACCTGCCCTGTCCCTGACATGGGACACTCATGGATGAACACTGTTGTTATCATCAATTAAGAGCTCTGGGGAAGGCCTGGAAATTGGCCATAAATCTGGTGGTGAGCCCTGGCCAGCAGCAGGGGCTGGGCTGTAGATCATTAATAAAGATGTTGAGGAGGCACAGGCACTGTGTTGCTGTGGATGTTGTTGCTCAGGGCTCTCAGCACAGCTGAGGTTTCATACACACAGGGCTATCAGTCAAAGACTCTTTGCTGGATTAAAAACGATCCAGGTTACTGTTGGTAGGAGCTGTTCTTGGTGAGGAGGTTCTTGTTTTACTTTTATTTAAAGGAAGGAAAAAAGCCCATCTCCATTTTTCAACATAACACAAATTCCTGATGGAATTTCTCAGCTTATTGAGCAGTGCTGTGAACATTTTGTTTTGAATAATTTGCACCAAAATTCAAGTGAGGTTTAAAGCTCTGTGTGACTCTGGTCTTGGCTTTGTAAGCACAATCTCCAGCACAACAGGCCTCTGGCTGGGATTAGTCCCAGCACAATGCAGATTATTCAAGAGCAAGAATAAAGAGGTAAAAGGAGGGGATTATAGTGCAATAGGCTTAAATCTGGTTTTGCTAAGGGCTGGGGAGCAGCAGCAGGACCAGCCAGGCTATTTTCCCACCACTTGAATACTTCAAATCCAGTCTGGATGTGTAATTTTCTGGCTTTGCCTCTATTTTCCTTGATGGGTATACAATTTTTTGGAATAAGTGTCCTCCTTCAACATTTATAGGACACTCTGTGGTGCAGGGACAGAAGCCATAAGGGGCACAGCAGCTGTCCTGCTCATTGTGGCACTCAGAAATGAAATGCTTCTCCCTGGGGACAGCAGGGAGAGGGCTGCAGCTGCCTGGGCATCATGGAGGAGGGGAAGGAGGAGCAGAAAGGGTGAATGGCCAAGGAGGAGGGAAGGGAGCAGCTCTTCACTGGGGCTGTCACAGACTCACCTCCTGTCATTCCAGAAACTCTTTATACAGAGCTGTGGAACACAAGTATTTGTGGGTTTTTAAAAACAAAATGTAAATTGGATTTTAAAGCAAGCATTTGTCTAAAATTAGAAGCCATGGGCCTGAGATGCTGTGGAGTGGACAGGAGAAGGGGCTAATTGCAAGCAAGCTTCTACCCCTCTTGATTATTGTTGTAACACACAGATCATTAACATGATGGTCTAAACATTAAATAAGTTGTTTAAATATTAAACTATCAAGTTCTTTTTCTGATCTCTAGATCACTACCTAAAGTAAGTGGGATGTGTGTAAAAAATGAGGGTTGGGCTCTACCCCCATCTGATGCTGTTGCTCTCTGTCAACATGGTGACTCCTGCCAGGAGGCTACAAAATGGCATTTTCAATGTTTTTGCTTTGTTTGTGTGTGCATTTAATAACTAATCCCACATGCTCTTCTGCAAGCTCTCATGTGGGCAAGAAGGCTGCTGCCTCCTGTGGTCCTCCCTCACCTTCTGGCTTCCAGCACAACTGGCCCTGCCTGGAGATTTGGGGCATTTGAGTCAAGGGGGTGGGGAAGGAGAGAGGCAGTTTGCCAAGTGAGCATTTCTGTGGGTTTGGGAAGGTGCCCAAGTGCCAGGTTATGCTCTTTCAAACTGCTGTCTTCAGGCAGGGGAGGAGGAAGAGGAGGTGGCCACCATGAACAGCCTCCTGATGCAGGAGGAGAGTTGGAAAGGTGACCAAGTTCCACACTATTTTCCCATTTTCTTAGCCCATGGAACAGCACAAACATCCCTTTGGTGTTTAAAATCCAGTAAAGCACTTCCCAGAAAGGAAGAATTTGCCTGCAGCTGAACATTCTGCTTCTTTTCAAGGTATCCACAGTGCTGTTGCTGCATGAAGTGACCTCTGTTTGGTGTCACCTGAAAGATGGGTCAAGAGCAGTGTAAGCACACTAAAATCCCATCATTTACCCTTCTGCCCTGTTGAATTTTATTTTTCAAATAGCTGTTGAGCCATGCAAGAGGTGGTGTGCAAAGAAGACCTGTTTTGCAAGAGAATAATGCTGTTGGGAGACAAATCTCTAATTTTTAATGATATGCAGACAAAAAAAACCCAAACAAACAAACAAACAAACAAACAAAAAAAACCCCTCATTTTCAAAAACTTCTAACTCATTTTAAGTCTGGTTTTGGGATGTGTATGTGAGAAGAGATCTACTTATCCTCACTCCATTATTCTACATATTACTCTGGCAGCAGGTAGTGTTTGATGCAACACTGAAAAACACTATTAAAGGCAATGAGCCCAGAGCACTTATTAAGGCAACTGTTTGTTCAAGGAGGAGCCTCTTAACAGCTTTGGCTTCGTGTCTTTCTTCCTGTGTAACACTTTGGAGCACAGGAAGGCAGATCTTGACTTCATGGGTTATGGCTCTGTCTGCTGAAGAGCTTGAGAAGGAACAATGTAAAATGAATCCTAGCACAGCCTATCCCCAGGAGCACAGCAAAATTAATCCACCACTAGTTTCCCTTTGTCTGGAGCTGGAAAATACAAACAGAAAGTGAAATTTGAGCTGATAATTACTTTGGCAGCTGTCACATGTGCATGGTGTAAAGGATCAGCACAGACACAGCTTCCAATATGATGATAGCCTGTGGTAATGGCTATGATTAAGAGGAAGCTAATTGGAATATTTTACACATTCAGTCCCCACAGTACACTGCTCTTTAAGTAAATTTGCATTTGGGAAGAGAGCCTTATTTCTGATGTACATGGATAGTGTTCCCTGCAGACTTCACTGATTTACACCATAGCCATTTGTACCAGAGCATTTTCTTTGGTAGCTCACCAAACATTACAGCTTTCCCCCACACAGCAACACAACTCAGAAAAGATTTGTCCTAGTTCTTCTTACAAAAAGCAGGTACAAATACATGAAGAAATACATAGAACAGAGATTTTTAAAGTTGCCTAAGGAATTTAGTCTAATGTTTCTTGTTCAGTGTTGCTTCAAACACTACCTACTGTCAGAATAATATGTGAGGAATAACAGAGTGAGGATAATTAGATCTGTTTCTCACACACATGTCCCAAAACTAGATCCAGAATGAGTGAGAAGCTTTTGAGTAGTACTTTGATTTCTAAGTCACATTAAGTGTTTGCAGTTTTATCCAGGATGGAGGTGCACATGCAAACAGACTGATTTCAAAAGCATGAGCATACTCAAAAGCTTTTGTGTTGGAGGTATTAATCCACATATGGGTATTCAACTACTATCAGAACAAACTGTGCCACTGCACTAGAATCAGATAAAAATATGCAAAGCAGGTAGCTTGAGGCTCATTTGTACTAAAATTCCTCTAGCTGTTTGAAGAGACTTTGTAATGTCAGCATACTCCCACCTGAGCATATTCTTTATTGTGAGCATTGTAAAGTGTCCTTCCTGGATGCAAAAATGGGACCTGAATGCATTTACTTCAAAGATGCAAACTTCTTTTTTTTTTCCTCTTAAGTAAAAAAATGACCAGAGTCAAACTAACCTAATTTCTTTCTTTCTCTCTTCCTCTATTCCTCTCTCTCTGTCTCTCTTTCTTGAAATTATAGAATTATAGAGTGACAATTGGGAAAAAATATATAAAAATCTGGATTATCCCACTCTTATTTCTCCTGCTCATCTTTTATCCTTTCTTGTCCTTGTCATTGCTCCTCTCTCTCCCCCTCATAGTTATCATCCCTGCTGTCCTTATCAGCATTATTAGTTTAGTTGGCATCCAATTCAAAAGCTCTCCATCCCATCACAGGCTTATATTTGCAGATGCAGGAGAGAGGCTTTGGATAGAATCCCACCTTTTGGGGGCCCTTGGAGATGCATGGGGGAGAAAAGGCAGATAAGAACAGCAAGTCTATAAATCTCCACATCTATAAATCTTAAAATGGGTTACTGATGACAGTGACTCTTTAATGGAAAGAGTGACAGTCCATGTAGACAAAAGGCAGTGTAATTCATGGAGGCTATTAAATTTGAGAGGCCTTTTCATTCTCATTTGTCTTTCAGTGTTATGTGTTGATCACAGGGAGATTATCCTCTGGGGAGAGATGTGCCCTACTCACCAGGGCCTGAGGAGTGCCTGTGTTTGTCTGGCTGGCATTTGCTGTGGTGAGTAATACATTTGCTCCTCCTGCACCAGAGAGGAAAACCCACAGTGCTGGTAGGGGATGGAGAAGAGAAAACACAGCTGGCTGCCCTGCTTGGGATATTTGAGAGCCTCCTGGTTGCAGACACTGTTTTTAGGGTTAGAAGCATCCAGAAACCAAACACAGAGCAGTACAGGGGTCATGGTCAAGTTCTCCCCATCTTTTGATCAGCTGGGATGTGGCTGTACCCAGGCAACCCCTTCACAGCACAGCAAGACTGTCACAGGACAGAGGCCACCTTCACTGGCTGGGATGTGATGGTGGGGCTGTTCTCTGGGAACAAGAAGGAGGCCTGAGAGGTCAAGCCACGATGGAAAAAGCAAAAGCACCCAGCAAAAGCAGCCTGTGTTTTATACATACTGATGCATCAGAATAAGAGTTCAGAACAGTGAGCAGGCACCAGGGGAATTTACATCTAAAAGCAATCACTTTGCCAAGGTAGCATTCCTTCATTTTGGTCAGGGATTCCAGAGTTCCTGTGCAACCCATGTGAAGATAAAGCCCATGAGTTCCATCAAAAAATGAATCTCTTCTTTGACTTGGGAGACGTTGGGAGCAGGGTGGTTTCACTCCAGGGTGCAGCTGGATTTACTGTAGCAGGTGATGGGCTGTTCCTGCACCTGTGGCAGGCTGGGATGTGCTGTCCTTGCTGCTGGTGCAGTTGTTCATTCCAGGACTGCAGTTCCTCCCCGTGCGGGCGGTGCCGTCCCATCCAAACCTACTGGCTGCAGTCACACCCTGCACCTTCAGTTGCTAAGGAAAGAAAAATCAGTGTTGCTCATGAGAGGACCACTGGTGCAGAAAGTCACTTAGCACCAGCAGCTGCTTTATGGCAGCAGAGATTCAGAGATGCCAGCGGAGGCTGAAGCAGGATCTTGTGTTGCGCCGGAGTCCTGGGGACATGCACGGGAAGAAACCTTGAGTGAGGGATGCTCCTTGTCTGTGTGTGGAAAATTCCCAGTTGTTTCTGAAGGAAAGCACGTGTGTGTAGTTTATTTATGCACTTATTTACACAGCTAAAAAGATCAAGGACATTGCTGTCAAACTACAGAGATCTGGATCCATACTCTCTCACTGCAGCCACGGAGCTGACAGCAGCTTCAGTGTTCTGCATTACTTATTGGCTAATTAGCCATTTTCTATTAATTATTACCTTATTACTATTAGCTAATTAGCCCCTGGCTGGCCACTGCAGCAGCCCTATCTCACCTGCAGAAATGACAATTTCTGTGTCCAGCCCAGGCTTGGCCTCCCAAAGTTGCTGCCCTTTCCTACAGGGAGTGGGTTGGTCTCAGCCCAAGCACTGGTGTGTGGCACCTTTGTCACAAGACCCCGTGGCATTTTGGCAGCCTTGCCATTGTGTTGGGGATGAGTCAGAGGAGCTGTGCTCGGGGCTGGGAGAGGCTCAGTTTCAGTGCTGAGTCACTGGCAGAGCAGTGTGGGCAGCCTGGGGCTGTGGTTCCTACCCTCCTGCTTTATAAAGGACTTTTGCTTATTTTTGCCCATTTAAAAGGTCACTCATCCCTAAGCATCCCTCTGTGGATGTTCCTCCAGCACATCTAGCTGAGGATGGGTTTGCTTGTTCGTGGTCCTCACTGTTTAACATGAGGGTCTCACCGTGGTGCATAATAACCCTCATCCACATTGTGTCTGCCTCCAGCACAGCTCTGACACCAAGGCAGATCCCACTTCTTCCAAATATTGTTACTGTGATGTATTATTTATACCGTGGAAAAATATTGAGGAGGCAAAGTGGGAAAAATTAGCTCATTCTTTCTAAAATCTGCAAGCAGATGAAAGACAAAGAATATAGAATTTCAAACAAAAAAACAAACACAAACCCTCAGCTAATTTTGGAGCATGTTTCATCTTCACAAGAGCCACTCATTTTCTAGATAACTCTTTGTAAACCTTTATTCCTTTTCTTGCAAGTTTGGTATAATTTTACATTATACCAAGTTCAGTGGAAGAAAAAAAAAAAAAGGCATGATGGTTTGAATTATTCCCCATCCCCCCATCCCATAAGAAAAACCCAGGTTTGAACTTCACTTTTTAATATGCAAGGACCCAACCAAGGACACCCTTGCTAATCTTTCAAAATGCAGCATTTTGCTCCTTCAAAGTCTTAAAAGCTGCTTGGATTTTAACTGAACATGTAACCCTGTATTAAACTTCTAATGGCTAATGAGACAGAACTTGGTTATGAGGACTAAAATACAGAAAATATAAATCAGTAGCCTAGAATGAGTACTCGTTTTCTTTTAGTTTCATTAAGTCCATTTTAAACAAACTTTACCATGTCTCTTTCTTGAGATTTTCATTACTTTCCCATCCGTTGAGGACAAGATGGAACAATCAGTTTTATTGTTCACTTGTCTAATTTTTGCTTCGCTGTGGGTTATTCAGGCATTTGAGTGTGATATTTCACTGCCAGCCCAAGCTGGTGTTTTAATCTGTGCTGTCCCTTCTCCTCCTCCTGTTCTCTGCCTTTCTTCCAGTTGGAAGGACAAAATGTGCAACTTCAAAAAAAAAAAAATTAAAAATCTCTTGCAGTGGTGTTCTAAGCTGGAACAAATCGTGGCAATGCTAAAAGTGGCTTTTTTCAGCTCTGTTTTCCTCTAGACATTTGCATCCCTAGCCCATATAGATTTTTCCTAGCATGGGGTGATGTCCTAGATCACTTTTCAAGCAGAACTGCTGCTCTGGATGTCCCTTGGGTTATCATTTTTGCACAGTCTATAAGAAAGGTGAAGCTGTGTCTGTCCAGTGGTGTTTCACTGGTTAAATCCTTTATACTATGGACAAAAAATTTGTCAGGAGTTACCTGGGCTTTATCTCACATGAATAAGGTAGTGAGGTCTGATTTGGCAATGTCAGTGAAGTTTCTGACTTTGACCCAACTCTGAATCTTTAATTTTGTTAATTCACACCTATGAAATCCCTCTTAACAATGGCTCCTGTTATGTAGAAAACATTTGAAGAACAGCAGTGGGGTCAATTGTACAGTTATTTGTGGGGACTGCACTGTGACTCTGCTGGAAATAATGGCAATTGTGCAGTTACTGATGTCAGCAGAGTTATTCCCTGATTGCTCTCCAATTAACTTGTGCCACTGCAGCAGCCCAGGAATGGAGCAGGCAGGAGACATTGTGCAGGAATCCAGGCATTTTGAAAGGGGTTCCCTTATGGCCACCAGCCCCCAGAGAGTTTTCTGTGCAGCCCTGGCACTGAGGATCCCTGGCTGGTTTTGGACCAAGCGCCGCGCTCAGCTCGCGTTATTGATGGGGTCGTGTGTGAGGGAGGCTTACACCAAGGGAAGAGTGATGGCATAAAGAGAGGGAATGGCAAATTGGCTGGCTGAGAAATGACCTGTGTTCAGCCCTGCTGAGTGAGCTCGGGGCTGGCTGGAAGGGCAAAGGAACAGCAATGCAGCTGTTCAGGGAAAATAGGGGAAAAAACCATTGTTAGTGAGAATAGAAATACTGATAGGACTTAAAAAGAACAGGTCAAGGGATGTAGGCTGTTCCCTCTGAGGTGGGGTTGGATGGAGGGTAATGATTTGTTATTTCATCTTTAAGGAGTTTTATTAATTATTGGGGAACAGATGCCTGTGATTGAAGCACTAAGAGGCAAAACCAACCAGGCACATGGGCCCTGGGAGCCACTCCTCATTTGAGCACTGGGGGAATTTACAAGTGATTGATCCCTTCATGTGACACAGGTTTGGTTTAGACAAAGCATGGCAGGAAGGCCAGATTTGCTGTGGGTGTTATTACCAGCAATAATTCCACTCCTGTCACCTCCCTTGGCAATAACCAACTGCTGGAGCAGAGCAGAGGAGAGTGACATGTGGCAGGGACAGCAGGTTGAGTCTTGGGCCTGGGGGACAGAAATCAGGACAGACAGCTCCCAGCAGGAGCCTTGGTGGCTTTCTAAAGCCATTTCTGGGCTCTGGGGTAGACAGAAATCGGGTCAGACGGGTGCAAGGAAAGCAGATGATGCTGTTTCTTAGAAAACAGATGTGTGTTCCCAATGTGTGCTCTTGTCTCTGTCTCAACAGCTGGATCTCATCCCCATTCCTATCGCTCACTATTACTGCTCTGAGCTATTGCACATTTAATATGAGGATTTTGATTCATTTTATGGCAAGTCTCACCCATCTGCATATGCTGGAGTTGAGCTGGCTTCTGTACAGAGCTCCAGTGCTGAATGTGGATGGAGAAATCTGGGATGAAAGGTTTGGCCCCTCAGGGACACCTCATGGATAACGAGGTGTGGGCTCTTCAGTCCAATGAACAAGGAATAATTCACTGCATTTTCAAGCCTGGCAGCTTGTTTCTTATAATTCCTTGAGAGGTGGTAATTAAATGTCATTGCATTAGAACCAATATGTCCCAAGCAGAGAACAAACTCATACTCATAATTATGTAGCCATCACATTAAACAAACAAGATGCTCATTAAAAATAGATGCAAAAGATTCAATTAGATCTAATGCTGTATTAAGGATTTGATGACATGCTGGCTTTATCTCCATTGGTTCTAGGCAATAATGAAGCAGCTTTTCAGAGTGACCCAAGAGGAATATGTTTCTTTTTTAAATACCCATTTTCTTTCTTAATCTTAAAACTACTATTAAGCACCTTTTCCTCTAAGTAAAGAGGGAAGGGGGGAAAAAAGGAAAAGGAGTTTTATTGTTTTCTAGCATTCCATCTGGATTTAGAGGCATAAAAGAATGAGGGAGCCCAATCTTTATTCTGTGTGCGACCTCTAATACGATTCAAAATAATGTAATAGCAAATCAAATCTCTGTAAGGGAGATTATTGAGTGTACAGAAAAGGATGATTATTGAATGTACAGAATTTCTTCTAAGCATTATCTGCCTCCCTTATATGAGCATCTCTCCTGCATGCCTTAGCACCAGAAGAGCTGTGTGATGGTCACTGTGATCCCAGTGAATCTGCTGCCTTTGGTCCATCCTCACCACCCAGCTGGGCACTGCCTGCAGCTCCCACTGAGCTATAGATCTTTCTCTCACAAGCTGGTTTTATTTAAACCCCTGTCTGTGGCCCTGCCCCTGGTGTTTTGGAAGCACTTTACATTTTGCCAGGCGATCAGGACTGCACTGTTCCGTCGCTGTTTTCTTTTCTCTGAAAAGTCTGCCCAGGGGACAGAGCTGTAAATTGTATCCCAGCTCCATCTTAATCCATCACTTGGACCAAGCAGCAGAATATTTGCAAAGACTGAAACAAAATCAACTTTGCTTTTTCCTTGAGTCTCTTGCCTAGCTTGCAATACAGACACTGTCAACTTTTAATTATGTGTGGGCAGATTATCCAGTTGCAAATGAACCCTGTTGCACTAAAAATAAAACACTTTTATTCCCCTCGTTGACCTTTCCCACATCGTTGCTCCAGTTTTTGCTAAGATTAATATAGAAAATAAAACCTTTATTTCCACAGTCTGATTTACATCAGTTTTGTTCGACTGTGCTTCACTTTATTTGGGTTAGTTCAGCTGCCTCCCTGAGTCTGGATAATCACAAACTGACTGACTATAGTGAGGAAAGACATATTAAAATGTACAGTTAACAAATAGCCTGATGCAGTGTCTGCTGTAGATGGCAAAATAGATTGGAATGATTGGGCATTTGTCTCTGAAACAGAGGGTGGTTTTGATGTATGTGCATAATTTGTAAGAGAATTTGCTTCTCCATAGCAGTGCTGTGGTTGATGCAGCATAATTAAGAATTTCATCACCAATCTGAAAAGTGCCCTTTGGTTTTGAATGTGGTTTGATTTCACAGAGAAATCACTTTCTAGGCATGATGTATTTGGAACCCCAAGAATCCCACTACCTCTAGGGTAATTGCTATGATGGAAATTTAAGAGATGTGTGCTTGTGAGTGATATTGTTATTACCACCAATTTATTTACTCCACCTTGTAAATCACTATATTCCAGCAAAGGGCACAAGCCTGAAAAGTTGTAGATTGACGTGTCCAGGTTAATCTACAAGAAATAGGGATAAAGAAATATATTGGGTAGGTTTTCAGTTCAACTTCATCTCTTGCTACTGTGTCCAGTCGAAAGATAGCTGTGAAATCTCCCTTGCATTCCAAGGGGAGGTACAATGAGGAAATAACTCTGCAGTGCTGCCAGTGCAGAAGAGGAGATGGTGGAGAGGAGGTGAGATGGCTTTGCCAGCCTGGTGCTTGCTGTGTTTTCATGTTCTCAGGGAGAAACAGGCTCCTTCAGAGTGTAACAGTTGCTGATTTGGTCTGTAAAACATATAAATTTGTGTTTTCTGATAGAAAACTGCAAACTGGAAAAAAAAAAAAAGACTGTCAGTCTCTGCTGAAACATGAAGAACATATTTTTTCCACTTTGCTCACATAGTTTTCCCTAGTCAGCTCACTTTCCTTTTAAAATATTTCCCCCCCTTTTTTTCTTTTCTTTTCCTTTTTTTTCCAAATGAGGAAACAATAACAACATCTTGGGTGCCATTTCACTGTCATCTGCAAATGCCATTTCAACTTCTCCAAGGAAGGAGTTGCCATGAAAGGAGTAGAAGAAGTCTATGGGAGCCTTTCTCCTGATAATTGTGCAAAATTGTGACCATCCTGGGCCACTGTTGGCATTTCCCTTCACACCACTCTCTGAAAGCTCTCGACCAGAGGAAAAGGATATGCAAAAGGTGAGGTTTTCTTTACACTTACAGAGCCTTTCATCCCCCAACAACTGAATTCATTTCATCCATAAAACAAGAGCCTCGAAGGATCCCACCCTCTTGTGCATGGGATTGGTTAATTTGTATTCTGCTGCTGGTTCTGTAAGATAACAAATACAGGAAGAGAACATCAATCCTGATTTCTTTTCTTTCTTTATCTCCCCTCCTGTTCTCTGTTGTGCCACGACTGCTAATAACATTCTAGTTTAGTGGTGGATGTAATAAGATATGGATGCTGGATATTGTTTTTTTATACCTGTTGCACCTATAAGAATGTGGATGGCAGACTTCCCTCCTCCTCTCCTGCTTCTCTCTGAAATGAATTCATTTACCTCAAAATTACAGAGCTGTAGTCACAAATCCATCAGGTCAGAGAGATACTTAGAAGAAAGATGTAGTCCACTCACCCCTCCTATGTGCCCTTACATTGTTATCAATCCCTCAACACTCTCTTCTCTCTTTTTTCTGAAAAAGAGGGACAAATACTCCATTTTTTCACTTATATTTCAGATCATTTGCTAAAGTCATTTTGTGTAACCAACTTTAATTATTGATAAAGGTGAGACTTTCTGTACTTGTAATAAATTTCTATATTCATAAAAAGCCAGGGATTCAAAACAGCCAGATCTAAATTATTTATCAGTCAGAAGGACAGCTGGATCCACAGTACAGGACATTTATAGGGACCTCAGCTGACCAGAGGGGTCACCTGCTTCAGGTATGACCTTGCTCTTTCTGCTCCCTAGAGATTTCCTAACAGAAGAAAGTGGTGGGCATTATTCAAGCATGGATAAGACCTTGAAATGTATACATTTACTGGGAAAAATGCATGGAGACATGATGTGAAAGTTGGGAACTGGATGTCTATCCCTCATCCATCAAATGCCAAGAGTGAAGGTGATCATCAGAGCCCCTCAGGGCTGGTGGCAGAACCTTCTGCTGCTGCTCACACTCTGCCCAAACCCCCAGACTTAGCTGGCTCTGAGCCACCTGAGCTCAGGTGATGTCATCTGTCCATGCTCCACCCATGGTGGGTGCCAAAAGGCACCCAGGGGTGCTGGATTTGGGCTTCAAAATGTGGGTTTGGAGAGGCAGTGGGTGCAGATCCACCCCTCCAGTCACCAAAGTGGTGTCCCCAGCGGGCCAGCCTCCACCCCCAGTCTCACACACAGATCCCTGATAACATTTCACCACCCCACATGTTTTTCACCCATCATGTGCACTACCCCAGAGTTCATCTGCCTTCACAGCAGTGACATAACCTGGAGCTCCAGCCCAGAGCCTTTGCCCATGAAGAACCTGGTTTTGTCATTCTATTGATGAAACTGGAAAAAAAAAATTTAAAAATTTCCACCTGTGCCCAGGAAAACAGAACTGAGAAAAAAAAAAAAAAAAAAAAAACAGACCAAAAAGCAGACAGAAGAAGAAAAAATTTCCACTTACCAAAGCTGTTAGGTGAACCTCATCACACATTCATAACTCTGCCTTCCACCAGCAGCAGGGCTTCAGGAAAAACATCTCCACAGCAGACAGCAGCACAGGTGATCTAGTGCAGAGAATCAAGGGCAGGAAGTTTCCCTAAGATTTGTATTTTTGTAAGGAACTGAGACTTTCCAGTTTATTTGCATGATGAAGGAAGTGAGCAGGAAAAAAGAATCCCAGCTGCTTCCATTATGAAATACATATTGTGGCAGAATGCTGCATGCCTTGTGTCAAAGGATCCATAGTATTGATTTCTTGAAATGAAAAATAAGTTTAAGGTGGAGTTCTTGGGGAAAAAAAAATCAATAAAATTTCAAGTGACTGAATAGAACTATCAATTGTAATGACAACAATCAAAAAGCCTTATCCAGTTCCATAACATTTTGGTGTCTGGACCTTTATTTTCATTAAATTTGTCATTGACAGAATGCTGACCTTACCTTACCAAACTGTCTGAAATTAGATTAAAATTAGTGTGGCTGAAAATGCTTGATTGCATTCCACACAATGCATGTAAGCAGAAACTGGAAAATATGGAGCAGAAGTGTAAATGTCTGCAATGCAAATTGGGATGCAACAACCCAGTCAACTCAGAAGAATATTTGAAAATATCTCCTGAGATTTAAGAAGGAGCCTGAGCCCCAGCAGCTCTCACTGAAACCATCCCACAGGGTGGGCCAGAACATGAGAACCTGTGTCTCTTCCAAAACCCCTCTTTTTTTTTGTTACTTTTCCCTTTCTTCCCACAACACTCAGTGAATAATCAGCCCATGTGGGACCAAGGGCTCCAACTCCTTGGGGAGGTTTCTCCTTGTTTTCAGACTCAGGATGAGGGACTTGAATCTGAGCTGAGCCCATCACCATCATCACCATCACCACCATCATCACCATCACCACCATCACCACCATCACCACCATCACAGGGCTCCCTGACAGCTGTCCAGGACTCAAGGCTGTGCCATGCCTGGGCACTCTGCTCTCAGGGCTGTCATGTTTGTGCCCCAGTTACATGTGTATGGATTCATTATTCATTGCTATAAATCACCTTATCTCGCTGTAAATCATGTGAACAGCATCATCCTTTTCCAGAGGGATGTTCCCCACGTGCTGCACCTCTGTAACCCTTGTGTGACTGAGGCAGGGGCTTTGCTGGTGCCTGGGGAAGAGCCAAGGTCTTCTCCCTGCTCATTGCTTCAGAGCCTTGCTCTCTCCTTCATGCTTCTCCCCTCTTTGTTCAGGGCTGCTTTCCCTGCTTCACCCCTCTGTTCAGTGAAATGAGGCTGTGGCTCAGCAGCTCCCAGGGGACACAGTGGCAGGTCCCCACAGCCACAGGAGTGTCCACAGCTCACTCTTCACCACAATTGGCTGCCATGTGGTTATCTCTGGTCTTCTCCTTGTTACTCCACCAGAGAGAGCAGGGACAGAGGCAGCCTGTGCTGCTTTATTCTCAAAATCTTCACCCTCTCTATTTTCTGTCTTCTGTCTTCAGATTTCCTAATCTCTTTTCTTCTCCCTGTGATTTTGGAGCTTCTGCTGTTAAAGCTTCCCAAAGCATTCCTGGAGCCACCTAATCCTCTACAGTCCCAGAGCATCAGGCTCACAGATGCTGCTGACCTTCCCTGCTGGGAATGACTCTCCCAGTGGACATAAGAAGCTCAGACCTCCCAGGATCTGTTCCTCTTCTACTTAGGGCTAGAAAAAACCTCCTCAGGATGAAACAAGAGAACCTGTCCTTGCATTTCTTGGCCAAGAGCTGTTCTTTGTGTGTCTCTCTGAAGTCCAGGGTGTGCATCTTACAGCTGCTGGGCAACAGAAGGTGCATCTATACAAACCCTTCGGGATAAAGCACCCTGAGTCACTGCCTGGTACCACAGGATCCATGTCTATGGCTGAGGACCACGCCAAGTGAAGAAAAGGGGTGAAAAGCCTACATTCTCCAAACCTCTTTTTTTTATTTGTAGCCCTAATCTGAATTCTGGTTCGACTGCACAAATGGTTTCAATGCAAAGTACTTGCTTTTCCTTTCTATTATTTCACAACCATTCTTAAAAGGCACAAGGGCAAGGAGCTGCCCCTCAGTGTCTGTTGCAGTGCCTCTGATTTGGAACACACTGGGCACTCTTCTCCTAGTTGTCATCAAAGGTATCATGTTCTCCAGCACCTAGAGGTTAAATTGTGCTCTCTGATGGAGAATTTTTGCCTTCTTTTGTTCCAAATGATGACACTGAATTTGTACCATTTTCCTGGAAATATTTCTTTGTACTTAAAGAAAAATAAAATCAAGACTAAATAAGAAGCTGGTTGGCAAGTGATTCTGTCTTTCCTAAAGCCTTTTGAACTTTTCAGACCTCGAGGTGTTTGATTTACTTTGCTGTTCATGTGTCATCTCAGGCTGATTATTTTCAAGACTTGTTCTTGTCCCAGGTCATTGAGTTTTGCACTTGATCCTCAAGAGCACCTTGGCTTCAGCTATTTCCTTGGGAGTACACAGGCTTGCATTCACCTGCAGGGAGAGCAACCTGCACTAAAACTACTGGAGTCGATTTACAGGAAAAGGGCCAATTTTTCCCTTTATCACTTCTACTGTTGCAGAGAGATGAATTCTCCATGGCATAATAGCAGAACAAAAATAGATTGCTTCTGTAATACTCTATACAACAGCCTGGAATACATCAGCCTTTTTCCTCAACAGTTCTTTGACAAATGAAACTTTATCTAACCGTGTTCACCATGTTATTCTCCTTCTCCTTTTTGCTCCATTTTCCAGATTCCTGCAAGTGCCAAAATGGTGATTGTGCAGTGACATGACTGCTGTGGTGCTGCTGCCAGAGATAGGCAGAGGGACCCAGTGACATTGTGAGCACTGAATTTCATGCTGGATGGACAGAGGTTTCCATTTATGATAGTGCCAGTGAAGACCAGCAGTGCTTGGGTTCTGGGTTGGGTACTGGTCAGGTTTCCCTTTATTTTGGGCTGTATTTGTTGTCTTGGATAGCCCACAGCAATTTTTGCAGCAAGTTTCCCATTCTGTTCAGTCTTGATGCAGGGAAAGTATCAGGGAAATGTCCTTGTCTATAGAAAACCTTTTAATTAAAACAACTGCTTGGCTCTGCGCTATTGAAAGCAAACAACTCTGAGGGGAGCATTTGTTTTATCTGTACGTGGAGAAAAGGCTATAAATGCCCACAATCTGGCTAAAAATAGATGTCAAAGTGAACTCCCTATTTTCAGGTCTAAAAAAACCTAAAATCTTTTTTTATGAAATTATGCTATTTGTCAAACACATTCAGACTCTGGGGAAAAGCCATTCCTTTTAATTTGAGTGAAATGTTCCATTCAAATTGAGGACTTTATGGTTTCATCCTCCCCCAGCACCTCAGCCCAGTGTCTCTGCAGAAAAGGGTATTAAATGAGATTAGCAGGAAGCCAGTTCCTCCATAAATTAGGATTTTTTTATCAAGTATGTGTGCTTTACCCACTTTTTCTTTAATTTGACTTATTCCAATGCCCATTACTTTTGCAAGTCCTCATGGATGCTTTCAGGGCTGCCTGCTGAAGGCTGCAAACCCAGCCAGCCCCAGGAGAAAATGGATCTGTTCCTGTCCCACCTCCTTTCTGCTACTGCCCAAGGACTTTTGCTCTCAAATTCAAAGGAATCACCCATAATTGCAGCATTATATAAATGTATTTGGAGAGCTTGGGTTTAGGGACTGCTGTGCAGGCACTGCACTCCCAGCACTCCTGGTGCTGCCTGGGGCCAGCACAGACCCAAGCAATGCAAACAAAATGTTCTAGCAGGAAAATGGGTATTTTCTGATGGGTGAGGCTGACGGCAGGGTGGTGCAGTGAATCTCAGAGATTTCAAGAGATTTCACATAGGAAGAAGAGACAAAACTTCTTCAGAGCCCTTTCATGCAAACTTTCTTCTTGGGGTAACAGCTGAGAGGTATGGCAGGGCTGTGTGCCCTAAATAGTGTTAGGATATTCCCTGCATCCCTTCTTTGTCATCCCTGGGAGTGCTGAAAACACATCCTCAGATATTTCATGAACAAACCACAACACCCCAGCTGCATTCCCAGAGAACTGTGACAGCCCAACTCTGCCCTGTGCCACACCAGGGTCCCCCGTGGGTTCCCATCCTCATGGTGGCATATGGGGTTTGTCCCAACTGGGGACAGCTGTGCAAAGGAGCTTGTGGGGAACTGCTGCTCACATCCAAGCTCAGAATAAAGCAAATGTTGGGGTTTGGCCTCACTGTAGGGCACTCCTGCTCTGACTGGTCCTGCCCATCACCCCGTGCCTCGGGCAGGGGCCTCGCTGGGCGCTTTGGGTGAGGTCTGCCAGAGTTTGGGTGAGGGCTGCAGATGGCAGGCACAGTTTGTGAGCTCACTTTGCTGCCCCAGGGCCTGCTGGGCAGGATTGATTGCACGGCTCAGGAAGCGGCATTAGCAGATGTTATTGATGTGGGACTGGCATTATCCACAGCACATGCTGTCCGTGGAGAGAAAAAACCACAGATGGTATAATTTTTTAAAACCCCTCTGCCAAAATCTTTTAAAACAAAACTTGCCATTTCTGCTTGAATTGATCCCCCTTTCCTGCTATTGATTTTTGCTCTTTGCCATCACTGATGGGATGAACGGGGAGCGGCCGCTGTCGCGCCAGCACGTGGATGAGGGAAATCATCTTCAGCTGCCCTGTGTTTGGGGGGGGTTTCTTGTTTTGATTGGGGTTGGGTTTTTGTTTTTTCTCTACTCTTACTGGTCTATTTAACATCAAAATAACAGGGCTGTTAGACTGGCTAGCAGGTCCCCAGATGCCCATAAGGAGAACTTGGTGCTGTATTTATGTGATGGCTGTACCATAAAAATGGATCAGGAAATGCTTCAAGCCGAGAGCTTGGCTTGAGCAGAGTGACCTGACATGAGCTGGAGCTGAGGAAGGATTTCAGAAGCTGCTGAAATAATTACAGCTGTACCTGTACCAGAGGTATACAGTTTTGATAAGAGCTTCCATATTTCAGTCCTCAGCTACCTGGACAACGACATCTGGAATAGGGACCGAAAGGCCAAATCTCTCCCCCTTCTTTTTCTTAATGAGCAAACCTTCAGGACTGAAAAATAGGACAATCCAAGAAATGCAGATGCCTGGGAGCACCAGCATTAAATGCAGACCATAAAGATTATGTATTTTTGCAGCACTATTACATTTGCAAGAACAGACTTTTGCTTGCATCATATTCACACGAAGGTTTGTGTCAAACAGCAGATAATGGAAATCATCCAGGTTCTGATTACTTTGGTGGCAGCCTGCCTTGAATACAGCATTCAGTTCTGGGCCACCTCATTACTAGGAAAAAACCAAATTGCAGACAATTCAAAGAGAAGCTGAAATGATTTTGGGGTTGAAAAGACTGATTTATGAGAAAAGATGATGAACTAAATATATATACCTTCACTGAGTAATGACTTGTGTTACAGTTACTGTGTTCAGGCAGACAGAAAAGAATTATTTTGTGTGTACAAAAATGTGATGCTAAGGAGAGCATGATAAAAATGACAGAAGGGAAAGTCTGAGCTAAGAAACAGTACAAAATCTCTGTGAAATAATCTCCTAAAAGGGATGGAAAAGCTCCCATCTCCTTATTGACATTTTAAAAAAGACAGGGAAAAATAGAGATGATACAGTTACTCACCCAATTTATCCAATAGCTTTTTTTATAAATCTCTAACCCCAAAATAAATAAAAAACAAAAAAGGGATTGCTTTCTCATATCCTTAGAATTCCTTAAAAATACAAACTGGTACTTTCTTGTCAAAAGTATGATGGAGAAGAAATTTGTTCAGACTGTAACTCCCTGTGGGAGATCTGGATTTTGTAACCTTGGCAGTTCTCAGCACGCAACAAATGCTCCCTCACACAGGGGACAACATTTCTAACCTAATTCACCTGTGAGGTTTGGGGTTTTATTGTGATTATTGCACACTGCAGGACCCAGAGTGTCTGTTCCTGGGAGCGGAGCCAGCGCCAGAGCTGCCACCCACCACCCTCCTCCCACCTGGTCTCACAGGACCCTCCCAAGGGAAGATCCACAATGCAAAACCAGTCCTGCCTCCAAGCTGCTCTTGTGACAGTGTCAAACATTTCCACATGTTCCCAGCAGTGCAGGAGAGCTCACCTGGCCCCGCTGTGCCAGGGGCATTCCAGCAGAATGGACACTGGTAACTGCAGGATGTTGACAAAAGGGACAAAATCCTTTTATCTGTTATCTACAGAGAGTGTTGGAAACTGAGGAGAAAACACATGGAGGGTGGGATGAAGTATTTTAATCAGACTCATTTTCCATACAGAAATGCTATACTTTGAGAAAAACTGCTTTGGTCTGGCCCATCCAAATTCATTATGATCACTAACCCTGGAGGAGCTGCACAGAAGACTGCTGTTGATGCTGTATCCAGCTGAGAGTTTCATGAAGAAAATCTGCACTTTAAAATCAGCTAATCATCAGCAGAGCTAAGGAAGTAGTTCTTTCCTTTGGATCACAACGGTGCCAGCACTTTGCACAGCAAAGGCTGTAAAAGAAGAAGCATGCAACATTAAGTGACATAAGTGAATGTGTCATTAAAGAACCAAAGAGCTAATTTTTTTCTAAATATGTCATTTAAAAAAATAAAGATGCCTCATTTAAACTGATCCAAAAGCTGTTAAACCAATTTAACACTTTGCTGTTTACTCCTGAAAGATGTTGAGAGCTTATCTCCTCCTACCACTGTTCAAGACTGATCAGAATATACTAATGCATCTCTTTTCCATTGCAATACACCAGTAAAATGAATGTACAGATTTCTGTGAACTCTGTTCACCAAAGATCTATTCCTTTTCTTGTCCAAAGTGAATATAGTGGCTATGAGTCTGGAAGGAGGAAGGGACAGAGAAGCACTGGATGGCACAGGCTCATATTCATGGAAATGAACTACATAAAATCTTAATGGGAAAACAATGGTAGCTGAAAACAAGCTTTAAAATGACTCAGGCTGTCCCAAGTAGGGAAGCTTTCCAAAATCTAACTATCATCAGGCTATGGAAAAAAAACTCTCCCCCTCCTCCCCAAAATTAACTCTTTTTGCCAAAGGGGAAAAAAGCAGCCCAATAATAAAACCATCAGATATCTGCTAGCAGTGCAGGTTGCCTCCTCCTGCAGAGCTCTGGATCAAGGGCAGTAGTGAAAGGCTTTGATATACAGCACACATCAGGACTTGGCTTTATTTTGTTTGCTGTCTCTGCTTAGAGGGGGAGAAGTAAACCCAGCACATTTCCATCCTTGGCTTTCCCTATGCAGGAGGCTGGGAGGGAGAAAATTTCAGTAAACACAGGAGAGACTGTAGAAAATTCTGAGAGATAAAAACAAATGAGGAACAGGAAAAAGAGTGGACAGCCTAGTGCAAAGGATCTGGAGATTTGCTTAAGGCACATGGTTGGAAAATTGTTCTTTTTCTCAGCACCAAACAGATTAAAAAAAAAAAAAAAAGAAGAAGAAAGAAAAAAACACAGGCATGGTTTACCAAGGGTCAACAGATTTATGGTTAGCTTTAAATCAGTGCAACTTCACTGGGAGGTTTAGTTTGGGTGTATTCAGGATGGGGAATAAGCATATGAATTATTCTGGTAGAGTGGTAGTAAATAGTCTGGCAGTCTCAGACCAATTTCTGTGGTGCCATATCTCATAAAGTCTGATAAATCCAGCATGTGCAGCTGCTGAGGACTTTTGGCAGCAGAAAAAAGCCTCTATAGCAGTAAGTATCTATACAGCAGAGAATCACTGACCGTGTACCAGCCCTGGCAACTTGCTTCTGTGATGCTGAGATTTTGTTACTGCCTCAATCTCCTGTGTTTTGGATGAGAAATGAGAATGGTACTGGGGAGTGCAGAGCAACTGTGGATGAGCTTGCTGGACTGTGTCTGACTGAATTCCCCAGGCTGATAGCAAAGTGCTTCATGTCTGGATCTTCATTTATGAGTTCATCACACTTAGAGCAGGTCCAGCGGGTCCAGATAGTTTGAGGGTTGGTGCTTACTGGCCTCTGAAAGTTCCCTTTCCTGTCCAGTTGAAGTGATTTGAATACCCTGGAAGAAAAGGGAGAAAAATTATCTCCTACTTACTAGTTTTGGGAAATTTTATATATTCCACGTATATTTCTGTCCAGTCAAAAAATCCCTTTCCACTTCATTATTCCCTTAGCTTAAACATCTAAACTAAACTCTGTCCTTTGTTCCTTATTATTTGTGCATGAGATTCAGCTTTACATGCAAAACACCCTACATCCTTTTACTCTGAAGCATAAATATGATCTTTTTCATTACAAAGTTGATATTTATATTTGACAAAATAGTATTGAAAAAAAACCTGTTACCATGTTAGATAGCAACTAAAGCAATCTATGCAGCTGGAAGAGTGACTCTTGTGCCCACTACTAGAAATTAAAAACAGAAATGTTAAAACATTGCTGTGGATAATTTCAGCCCAGAAATACTGAGCAGCTTTTATGAATGTTCCTCTTTTCACTTCCTGGCAGAACTGTATCCCTCTTCTCTGGGAAGAGGGGGGTTTAACATGTTTAGGAGGCTTGGAGAGCTGTCTGAAAGCAGTCAATCAGTCTGCACTGTGATAGTCTGGGTCTGACTCTATTTTGTTTAAAAAGCAGAGGTAAATATGACCTGAGGAAATATAAAGAATTGAGACAAAATTCTGCCTAAGGAAGGCCAGCTGTCAGTTATCCAAAACATATTAAATACTGCAAATGAGTCTCCAGAATCACCTCAAATCAATTTTCTCCTTATTTCCTTTTCCTCCAGCCACACACAATGTTATTCCATCAGGGCACCCAGAGAGAGCAGAAGGTCTCTGAGGAGACCCCTCACCACCATGAGGTTGGTTAGAGCAGCCCCAAAGTCCCCCAAAACCAGGAGCAAACCTTGTGTGGGACACACTGCTGGAGCAAGCTGGGTGTCTTGGGCAGCACTGAATCCTGCACCACTCTCTGCAGCACAGCAAACCCTCAGAGCATTCAGAACCCAGCCCTGCTGACCTCCCTCTCAGTTAACTGGAGCCATCCTGCCTCTGGGGAGGTGTCATCCCTGCCCCAGTGTGCTGCCTTTTGCCTTTGAGTCAACAAGGTGGAAACCCACCTTCCAAATCCTAACCTAACTTTCCTCAGATGGGTAAACCAGCAGGATTATCCTGTCTGCAGTGCAACACACAGCTGAGGCTTTATTTGCTGAGTGCATTTGAGATGTGCCATCCTCTTCAGGGCTGCTGGTTGCTGTGTATATGTGGATGGTGCTGGCTCTTGCCAGGGCACTTTTAGCAGCAGAGTTTTTCAGTTCAGCAGTTGCTGGATATTGCCCCTTGCTCAGAACTCCTCTGTTTCCTCATTTCCCTTGCAGCTACTGCTGTGCCTCTCCATGGTGCTCTTAGCACCAGGTAAGCTGTGCCAGTACATCCTATTTTTACACCCTGGGAAATGGCAAGCCTGTAATGAGTGATGGGCTGGAAAGTGAGCAGTGCAGTGGGTGGTGCACAGTGCTCTCTGTGCAGGTGAGTACATAAAACAGCACTGTGTGCAACATCCCTGGGCCCTGCTAGATTCTGGCAGCCTGCTTCCTTCTGCTTACAGCTCAAGCATTAGTGCAGCCTGCAGAGACTTGTACACATTTGCTTTGGGCTGCTTGTCTGAAATATCTACCTCTGCATCCTGAGCCTCGCAGAGCAGTCAGCATCAGATGGGGTTTTTAGGCATCTGTTCTGGGAAAGAGCCCTGTAGGGCTGATGCCACTGACTCCACAAGATACAGATATGCTTGTTTCCCTGACACTGGGTCCTAACAGTTGTCTGGTGAGCAGAAAGTTGTTTATTCAAGCTGCAGGCTTGATGAAGGCAATAGCCAGAGGACCAGGGGACTCATGGCCCCAGCCAGAGAAAATTACCATCCTGCATGGAGAACTGTGCTGGAAGAGAAATCTGAGATTCCTGATTGCTGCTGATGGGCATCACCTACAGCTCCCTCCCATTACTGCACATGGGCCATTAGAGGCAGTGAGAAACCATCTCAAATTCATGGGCAACCAGAAACCTGACTGAGGATATTCTGGCACTTGCAAGGGCTTTGCTGCCTTTCACAGGCAGGCAAAGGGCACCTGATGGAGCATTAGGGTCAGCCAGACTATTTAGCTGTTTCTATTATGTCCATTGCTACATGAGAGGTGGCAAAGTTGAGGTATTGAAATCCCCCTGGCTTTTGTTGGTGGATTTTTTTTTTCCCTCTGGCCCTGTCCTTTTTTTCCCTTCAGCAGAGGGGAAAGATCACACACTGTAGAACATCATTCTCCAAGAAAATCCAAATCACCTGAAGCCACAGTTTAGCTGCTTGTGAAGGTCTGAAAACCTGTGTGAGACAAGTCCTTCAGGGAAGTAGGAAATGCTCATTCCATGGGTTTGTCTGGAAGTTGGGCTCCCCCAGCTGCAATTGGGGCAGAGTTGGGGAGTTATGGATATGTGTTGTGTGGGCAGCAAGAGAGAAAGAGAGGGGAGGAGGAGGGTGACAATATGTCTGGCCAGAGCCAGTGGGACATTTGGAGGCTCATTGCCTGGGTAAATCAGCTCCAGGGCCACTCCAGCAAGAATAACAAAGGCAATTTTTCTTTAGTTTATCCATTTAACACTTGTGCTT
This sequence comes from Peucedramus taeniatus, assembly GCA_013400575.1. Classification (NCBI taxonomy): domain Eukaryota; kingdom Metazoa; phylum Chordata; class Aves; order Passeriformes; family Fringillidae; genus Peucedramus; species Peucedramus taeniatus. The sequence goes on along the minus strand of WBNO01032058.1, from coordinate 85,187 downwards.
TCCCCTTTGATGATGGGAACAGGCAGCAGGGAAAGCACCTGAAGTTTTCAACTGGAAATATTTGCAAAACCTTCTCTGACCTGGGCAGAGCAGCTGAGACAAGAGAGTACAGTGTGGTTCAGGTTTCTGCTTTTACAGCCCAGATTTGCCCACTCTGAAGGCTGGACCTTGTGCTGGGTTAGGGCTGTTGTGTGCCTTCATCTTCCTTCATCAGTGCTCAACAGCCTGTGGAGAGGAAAAGGCTTTGTTTTAGTGGGAGCAGGTGTTTGATTACCTCGCCTCTCTCCCTTTATATTAAACTTATCCCTGGTTCACCTCTCTGGGAGGGATAAACTCATGTTTGCAAAAGTGGCGAGGGAAATCATTTGAAAGGCACCATCAGAGGTCGGCTGCCTGCACTGATGGCTTGATGAAACAAAAGAGCAAATGAGCAAAAGAAAAGCATTCAAAGTATTTTCTGCCTGTGGAGCATGGCTCAGAGCAGTGCTGCAGGGCTGTCTGCCTCTACCCCAGGGAGCTGCCTGAGCCTGCACATGTGTAGATTTACAAAGAAAAGGGGACAAATTCAGCCCTTTTTTCCTTCCATCCCCAGTGCTGGGCTGGTGGCAGGTGCTCTCCTCCCCTTGGACAAAGGAGCTGTGGCATCCCCTCACAGGACAGCATCCAAGGACAGCAAAGGCATTCCTGAGGGGAACACAAGCTCTGTCACTGCCCAGGCAGCAGTGCCATGGCCAGGCACAGCAGCTGTGTCCTTGGCACCTGAGCTGTCCTTGGCCTGAGCACCGGGCTCATGGTGCCAGCACCAACAGGGATGGTGGGCTGGAAACAGCAGCTCCCTCAGGATGGACACATGGGCCAGCATTTTGGGTGTAGAGACAGAGCCAGGGGGCCCTGCCTGGTTTCAGAGCACCCCATGTGAACCTCCATCCACTGGACCCGGGCCCCACTAAGTGAAGGAGCAGAGAAGGGATAACTACATGACATCTTTGTTTCCAGATGGAATTGGAGGCATGTCTGGGTGAATAGAAGCCCACTGCTCTGCTGTAACCATCTGTCAGGCTCCCTGCCACAGTGTCTGTGTGTTTGCTCAGGCAGGGAAGGGAATTACCCACCTCATGTCACGGCAGATTGCCTCTCGCCTTCTCACTACTCCATTCCCCTCCTGAATATTTTGGATCTTTGCCTCCAGTGGCTCAAATGCAGGTGTTGGAGTATAGCCATGGAGAGCCAGGGACAGAGAATAAAGAAATTCTTGGGTGTCTTTGCATGAGGATGAGGTTGGAAGGAATCTGAGTCAGCTCTTCCAGAGTTTTCAGATACCAGGACAGCACTGGGATCAAAAAAGCCATTGTTCCCCTTGGCATGATGCTGGAGGATGTTATCTAGAGACTGCTCCAGAGCACAGACTCATGGCCAAACTGGAAATGTTTGCCTGCTGGAAACATCTGCTGTTCTCCTCTGCTTCTCATACGATTTGCCAAAATACATTTCTTGTACTTTTGCAGCTCAGAACAGCTTGTTATGAGGCTTAATTCATGATGTGTAATCTTGTGACACATTGCTGCCTCATGAGGTAGGACATGCAGATGAAGAAGGAGTGTAAAGGCATCAGAAAGAGTGCAATGCCCAGCTTGGAAGCTGTATAAAGTATCTTCAAAAGCACTGTCTAGCTTTGCTGTTATTAGTCCTAAGAGCCAGGGAGAAAGTTACTGCAGTCAAAGATAAAAGAGCTTTCAACAAATGTGCCTCACAATTGGATGTCCTGCTGAAATTTCCAAGGTTCCTCTGACCTCTTGATATGAAAAAGAGTGTACTTCACTGGTATCTAAGCCCCTCACTCCATGTGTGGACATCGAAATAGCCTCAGGATCTCTGTGCCCTTAGATGCTCTTCAAACCACAGTTCTCCCCTCACAGAGCTCTGTGCCTCCCCTGTCCTGGATAAATGCTATAGATCCATCCAACTCTTCACTTTAAGCATATTCTCAAGTGTTTTTCTGGATCAGAGCAGCCTTCAGTGCCAGGAAGGGTGGGGATGCTCTCACTTCACCCCAGCTCTCTGGAGTTCTCCAGGTTGCCCATCCCAGAGGAAGAGATTGCTTCAACCCATTCTGATTCTGGATCTGAAATCAAGGGGTTCAGTCTGTTTTGCTCTGATAATGCCGTGGTGCCTCCTCTATCAGGAAAGGGAACACAGAACAATTCAGAAAGACACAGTGTTTAGACAGAGAAAGTGTCCCCCATCCAAATGAATCTGGGACTAGGTGCAGATCTTCAGGTCTTCCAGCCAAAGCAGTGTGGATGCTCCAAAAAATTGTTTCTTACTGATTTTTGTGATTGATTGCACTTAAAGGTCAAATATATTATCATTACAGTCATGCTTTATATGAAACATGAGTATATAAATACTTTATAGAGGGCTAATGAACAATTAATAGTTGTTTCAAGAAATGGATAATCCAACGTTATGGATTGCTATGCAGTCTGGCAGGTCAATACATTGCTTATGACCATAGCTGATTACTGCCAATAACACCTTGAGTGATGTGATTTTGCCCAGCTTTTACACAAGATGTTTGTGTTAAATCTGTGTGTGCAGCAGCCATTAACCCTCTCTCCACTGCTCTAGAAACAGAACCCCTCCCAGAGCATGTCCAGGATTAATGGCTTTTGATACGAACATAAGGCTGTGGGTTGTTGAGTAACACATTTGTAGCTCCAGAACTTGATTATAGATGAGCAGAAAGGAGTAGAGACAGATGAATGCAGACTGCAAACAACAAAAAACATCTGCTGACTGCACAGGGAAAGCTCCGAGTGCCAGAATCGTACATCCAGAAATCCACAAGCAGTGGGGCTTTTTAATGTGTGCTGGGGGGCTTGGGGAGGATCCTAGAAATTCTTTTAAGGTTTAGTGGCATGTTTAGCTGTCTCTCCCATTGTTTTTAAATTACAGCTCACAGAGCAGGTCATCTAACTACCCCAGATGGGTCTGTGCAAGAGAAATTGCTCCTTCATGATCTCGGCCTTGCTACTATACAATCAATTCTGCTTTTAAGTAGTAAAGAAGCTCACTGGAGTTGCCAGTTCTGATTACAGCGTGAAGCATCTAACCTTGGTTTACAGCAAACAAAATTGTGTCTCTTGCAGACTGAGATTTACTTGGGCTGAGGCAGTGCTGGGTGCAGGAGGAAAAACAACCATGCTGAAACCTTCCTGGAGGCACAGAGACAAAAACACAGCTGATGTGAGAGCAGCACGGGCTCTCTCCACCACTGCCCTCCTGAAATGCACCCCTCGTGCTGAGTGCTGCACAGAACATTGGCACAGATGCTGCCTGCTTGTCCTTGGAGCCCCGAGGAACCTCTGGAGTGTTGGGGAGGCGTTTCACACCTCACTGAGCTCATCTTCCCCAGGGATTTCTGATCCCCACGTTGTTGTGTTTGCTGACAGGTTTGTGGCACCATGCTCACTCCAGTTCAGAGTTACACCCTGCCTAACAGAAGAACAGACCTCGTTTTTCTCGCTTTTACACTGGTTTTGTAATCAGTGTAACTTCAGTGACCCTCTGCTTTTGTACCAGAAATAGCACTGAGGAAATCAGATTTAAGAGGAGAGAGGCATCCAGTGCTGCTGTTGTAGGAAGGCAGAGATAGACAGAGACATTTTCAACTCCTTCTGATTCTGGCATGGGCCAAAGGCCAAATGTGCCACGAGCACAAATGAAACAACCATCAGGCTGCTTTAAATGGCTTTGGTTTGTAAAAGCTGCTAGAGACTTATGATACCCGTGGTTTTCTCATCACCATGTGCATCCTCTTCCAAAACAGGAGTAGAGCTGCTGTCTGGGTGATGTACAAGCTGGCAATACGAGCTCTGAAGCTGGTTTAAAGCTTCTTCCATTTTGCTGCTTTAAAGCCCATCCATATCAGTCCAGACTCAGAGAGACACCAATACAAGCCTCACTCTGTCCCAAGGAATGTCAAAGGAAAAATTCACTGTTTTCAGGTCTCTGAGTCAATTTTTTCTGCCTGCTCTCATTTATTCTTCCACCTGCTGAGTGTTTGATGCTTGATCAGTCTGTTAGAACATGCAAATATTAACATTATTCCCCAGAAGTGCTGACAGACATATGTGTATTTTCTCAGGAGGTGCAGAAATCAGAAGATGCTGCTGGCACCCAGGAGATGTCCCAGGGGCCAGCATGAACCCCCTCGTGTCTGTGACCTTCAGAGACAGCAGCTTCCCCTCCCCTTGTGTTTATTTGCTGGAAGGACAGCCCACAGGGAAAGGACAAGGCAGGGGGGAGCTGGAGGTGGGAATTGGCTCCATTCCTGACAGCATTTCAGAATATCTTGAGCATTCAGGAGAAAATTTGCTTTGCAGCAAATGAAACCCTCAGGTGCTCGTGGAGAGAAAACCCCACTCCAACCAACACTTGTGCACAATAGCAGTGGCCAAGTCTTTACTGGGGATTTTTTCTCAATCTTTTTAAATAGTGATCTCATCCTTCCATGGACATTTGGGGTTTGTCCTCTTCTTCCACATGAAAATAGTCAGGAATGGGATAGGGAAGGAAACCTTTTCACTTGTGCTGGTGATACCAAAGTTTCCACATCTCTGCTGTGCCAGCACGTCCATGGGAAGCTTCTGCCTCCCTCATCCCTGCAGCTGTGTCTCAAGCCAAGGGCACATGGTTGTGGTGGGCTCCCACCTTCACTCCATCCCCAGGACTTCTTCCCAGCTGGCTGAAGCTTATCTAATAAGGGAAGGTGATAAATAAACCTTGTTAACTTGTCAGTGCCTCCTGGATGGGCTGTGCAGCCTAGAAAGAGCGAGGTGTCTGCCACACTTGTCCTGGACAATGAAAGGAATAAATCAATTCATACCTGAAAGGGGGAACTTCTGAGTTGATGGATGGCACTCAGTGAATATTAAACTCCCTTTCTTGTGGATGGATGTTCTGCAGCCAGACAAATTTTGTCCTTTCACACTTCAGGTGAGGGTGCTGCAGCAAGCTGTGGCAGCTGCTGAGGACTGGGAGAGAGAGCCTGAGGCAAGTTTCTGTAGCACTTGCAGAAGCAGCAATCTCTGCTTTAAGAGAAGCTTCAATACAACTTAAGGCTGAAATAGTAATGCTAAAAGACCTGAAAACAGCTGCCCTTCAGCAGGGATCTCATTTGGGGGTTTATTTATCTATCCCTTGAAATTCATAAGGAAATAAACTTAGTCTGTTGGATCCACCTAACAGCTCACATGATGCAGGTTCTCATTTTGTGTTTCCCAGGAGATCAGGTTCCAGTCTTCCTCCTTTTTTCCCATGACAAGTGATAATACCAGCTTTTATCTGTTAATAAAATGGCATGGGAATTCCTGTACAGTTTTAAATAGAGAGAAGCAAGCAATCTGCTTCACCCCCTCAGCTTACACTGTTCCCTCTCAGTCGTGAAGGGGACAGGTTCTTCCCCAGGGAAAGATGATCCATGTGCCTGCCTGGTCCCAAGGGCTGCAGGACCATGTGTGAAGCAAGGGGTCATCCCAAAGACACTGAGGGATTTGCTACTTTTTTCTAAAAATTGGCATGGATTGGAAGCAGAAAACACTAAACCACCATGACCAAGGCAAGAAAGTAAAGGTGAATGATGGAAAGGAGGTTGGACCTCCTCAGAGGTTCCTTAGCCTAGCAGCTGCCCACAGCAGAGGCAACCCCAGCAAAACTACTCCAACAAAAAGTTCTCAAGCTATGGCCTAAAAAATCTCCCTGGGCAATCAGTACCAGTAGTCCAGTAGCCAAACATCCATAAAGATTTCCAGAAAGTTCCTCACCTCAGAGCTCATTGCACAGTCTCTCCTCCAGAAGATCAGGCATTAGCTGATTAGAGCTCAGCCTTTCAAGTATAAAATTGAAAAAAAGTCTTAAATATCAGCATATTATACACTCCATGCAGCAGGCATGGAAAGGCTCTGGGAAGGATGGAGCATTTATAGTTTCACAGAAAGAACTGAAAGGAGATGAAGACAAGCATTAACTTCTAAAAGAAGGTCTCTTATTTCAAATAACTTTCATTATCTGTTGCTGCTGGCCTGAGTTGTGTCAGTGAGGGGATTTGTGGGCTTCTAATCTGAGCTGTTCTGCTTGTGATTACCCAGCCATTACCAAAGGGTTCCTCTGTCACTTGTGAAGTGGGAAAGGCTCATTCCCATTGTTATTTCCTTTCCAAGCCTCCCAGAACCTTTGGGACTCCAGGAAGGTCTGACCCAAAGACAGATGGAGTCCAAGGGAAGTTTTCCAGCAAAGAGAAAATCCCTGCAGGGAAGATACCACAGCTTCACTTCCTTCAGCTGGGTTTTGTGGCCAGCGGTGACACAACTGGAGAGCACCAGGACAGGACTGAACTTTCTATACTCGAAGCTGTACTTTTCCATTTACTTTCACTTCTGTATATTTTCAGCATAGGAGAAGAATTAGAGAGGGAAAATTGCTGTCCCAAGCTCTGCTTTCTTGCCTGTTTGTGTCACTCTGGGGAATAAAGGGATTTTTTTGACCTATGGGGAGCAGTGGGGACACTTTCACAGCACTAATTCACAGGTAATAATTATACCCCAGAATTTGTGTTTAAGTTTTGTTTCCTATTATGGTCAAATGCCCTTTGTTGTAGTCACATCAGGACCTCAGCTTGCCTCACCAGAGAGACAGGGACAATGACTTTGTGCATTCATTACCTTCTTCCCAGGCAGTTCCCAACACACCACTGACTGCAACTCTTGTCAGACTTCGGAATTCATAATGCCTTGAATTGTAACACATTTTCCAGAGGCTCATTTCTAGCACTTACTCAACTGAGATATTCTTATTCTACAGTACATTGGTAGGAACATAAGAAATAGAGTTTCAAGAGCACACAATCAACTGCCTTGCTTTTGTTTCTGTCCTGAAAATGTGCAATAACATAACTGGTGCAACAGCCTGCATGTTCTAAAGTATTTGCCATGCAAAAGATCTTCACTGAGTTTTTGCTGAGTTGTTTCTAAGTGGCCTTGTTGTTATTCTGAGTACCAAAGGTTGTTTTACTACCATGTAGAATTTGGGCAGTCATCAGTATTTAATCTGTGTTTTGATACCACACATTTGTTTTCACTGACATCTGATTCTTTCAGTGGAATAGGTTTGACTTGTTTAAACTTTCTGTAAACTAAATATAGAGTTTCACAACTTATCAGGTAGTACTTGTAAGGATCTTAAGCAGAAAAATCTATTACTATAGTAAACCCCAGGAAGCTTCCACCAAATACCACAGCAGAATAATTTTTAATTTTTTTTCCAAACCAAATAATTTGGATTATTCCACTATGCCCTCAGCCTATCTGGGTTACTTTATTTCTGTCTAGGATATCATCACTGATTGGTGTTTTTCAAGTGATTTTAAAAGATCTCTGCATGGTTTCACAGGTGCTGGCTTTAAACTGTCAGCTGAGCATTACAACAACCTAATCCTAACCCACAGAGCCTCTGTTGCTTCATGGAAAGAGCTGATATTTGGAGCTGATGCTGTTTGGATTCTTAGATCCTTANTGCTCACTTTGAGATTGTGAGCTTAGGAATTTAAGGCCAGGAGGGTTTTGCAGGTCACACAGACCTCTTGCTGCAATGGTCTCATAGAGCCCTTTCCACAGACTCTGCCAGGGCACTGCCATTTCCTCAGTTGTAAAATAGCAATTATTACATAAGGATGCTCGGGCACTCACAGTCTGGACCTGAGCTGCAGAGTTAACCCCAGATGTGCAGACATATCACCAGAAACCAAACTTCCTTCTCCACATTTGGGTATGGAGAACTGGCTTAGGCTCATACCTGGTACAAGATGAAGACAGTTCTAAGAAAATTTTCTAATTTATTATTCTCTTGTTTAAAGGAAAATGGGAACCACTTCATTGTAAAAGTCTGCACAGTTCAACTTTCCCTCCACTGCCTTCCTTCTCAGTCATAATGCAGAGCAGTATCTGAGAAGCATGTGCTTTTTTATTAGCAGAAGAGACAGGCTAAATTGGGATATGATTCATGCTTTCTCTTCCTGTATTGTCAATGGCTGATGAGAGGTAATGGCAAAAGCTCACCGAGGGAGGCACTTTTGGAAGGAGACAGAAGAATTAGAGAAGGTGTAAGCAAGGTTGGATTTACTGTTCAGAGGCTTTTCCTTCCACTGTTGGTCTGTTTGTGACTTTCCAGAGTTTGCTTCTGTCAGAGCTTGATATGATTTCCAAAAGTTAGGCATTGCTGGGGTCTGTCAATACCTGTGACACCCATTGCTCAGGACCAGCTCACCTGAGCTCCACTGAGCCCTCACACTGATTTTTGGGTGAGCTCTCTGCTTCAAGGCATAGCCAGAACATTCTGGTGCTCCCTAAAGATGGTCTCAGCCAAATTACCTGAGCACAGTTCACCAGAGACACAAAATGGCATCTATAGATGAAAGCCCTGCACCTCTTGTTTTCAGAGAAAAGCAACACTGGGTACCTGAAAAATCTTGGAAGCCAACAGCTATTTCCCAGCATCAGCCTCTGAATTTCATTGCATTATGCTTTTTCTGGTTTAATAACATTTATTATTAAAAGGCTTTTGTTGAGAATGGAGGCTGGGTTCAGTACATCTATGAGGCAGACTGAAATCACTTGCCAAGAGTCATTAGAGGAGAGTGCTGACTGAGATGATTTTTCATCATTTATTATTCATTTTACCCAGGGACCTCCCTAAGCAGGAGCTGGGGACCCCCATGCAGGAGCAGCCCCAGTGCAGAACTTTTCCAAGCAACACAGTTTGGGACTTCAGGCAGCTCATGAGAGCACTGGTCTGTGAAATCTCAGAATTCATCAGCTCCCTGTGCCAGTATCACTCCTCTCCCCTTGGCTAAGAAAAGGCAGGAAGTGCCAGGGATAGGCTCAGATTCCCCAAATCCCTCACTGCAGAGCAATGTTGCATTCAGTTATGCAAAAGACCTGAGCTAAAGGATGCTGCCATGTGTCCTGGTTGTTTCTGGCAATTTAAATGCTGAAACATCATCATGGCAGAAGCAGAAATTTACATGAAAAGGCACAGTCAGCTTGCAGCTCTGGACAGTTCATGGGTCCATGCTGTGATACCTGATCCTGGGAAAAGCTGCAGCTCCACATTGTGCTAGAGCTGCACAAAGGGTTGATTTTTCCTTGGACATGGGGTAAGCCAAGCTTTAGCCTGAAAAATCTTGGGTAAACTGACAACTGTAAAGAACAATTACTGATCAGTGATAAAAATAACTCATCGATTCACATTTTCTTTCTTAGAATTGAAGGTAATATTTTGGCAAAGTGTGTCACATGCATCTCACAGGGCTCCCCTTTAACTCTCCTCAGCTAAAATCCTTTGTCCCCATGGCAGTGCACAAAGACCATGGCCAGTTGCATTGATGGATTCAGTCTCATTTTCTCCTTGTACTTCTTTGTCTCTCTGGCTCCATCTGTCGTCTCCTGCCTCAGAGTTAAATCCCCAGCTCTGGGACGTGGACACTGGGGCTGTGCCTGATGCTCCATGGCAGGAACCTCAGGCATTGGAGAGATATGAATAATAATCTATAAATGGAAGGTGAAATACAACTTTCATCCAGTATAGTCCAGCACAGCAAGATTGGGTTCCCAGGAAATGGCAGTATATTTGTTTTCCAGATCGTTAGCTAATGCAAAGGAAAGTGAGAACATTTATTAGCCTCCCTCAGAATCACCTTTAGGAAGAATGAATATTCATGGCTATAAATAAGACTGTTTCAATTAAGTCTGCACATAAAAATGCTCCATGGTGTCACAGAAGGCTGTGCTATTCAAAAAGAAGTGTCTAGATGAAAGTATTTAAGGCTGTATTTGAGGACAAATTCACTTGTGAACACTCATTTCCAATGTTTCACAGTTAATCACTGGAAGTTATGATGTTTTCATCTTATCTGAATGTCAGCCCACAAGCTGAGATGTAGAAGAAACCTTTGGCTTGTTTTTTTTTTCTACCTGCTAATGGCAATCTGGTGCCATAATTGCTTTCTTGTTCAACTTCAGATAATATATTGTGGTGGTGATAAGTTTTGTGTTTCCCTGAGTATCACTTAGAAAGAGCAGCCACAGTGCCAAGCTGCTCACTACAACCCCTGGAGAATGTCACCCAGGAAGTGACAAGTGACCTCCCATCCTACAGCACAGACTGTCCCAACACACCCCTCTTTTGCTAAAACAAACCCATCTTCAACACTGCCTTCAAAACACTTTAGGAATCAACACTTTGCACTGTCAAATCTCTTGCAACAACCCCTCTGGACAAGCTGAGGCAAGAAATATGTTTCAGGCAGTTGAGGACCACTGCAATGTGTCTCCAACTCAGAAAGTCACTGGTCTTGGCTACCAAGAGCTGGGAGAATGTGTTAGGAATGTACCAGGAGCTGCTAAGATATCTTTGCCCTGTGTCTCTGGCTCCTGGTTGATCCCAGAGGCAGCCAGGTGATGGAACCACCATCAGAACCAGTTCAGCTGTCCTCATGTTCCTCTGCAATGGCCTCATTCACTGAAAATGAAACAAAGAGAAAACAGTGGTTCTAAAGAAAAATGTTTTCCATGGGAAAACGAAGGACAGGCAGCAACACCATAAATAGGAATTAGCTGGTGATAAATCTGTCCCATCCAGCCTTTCCTTTCCTGTTCACTGGGGGATGTGAAGCCACTGCTCTGTAATGGACATTCTCCCCTCAAAGGACAGATGCATAGATCCCACTCTCTTCTTCACACATGTGATTTTATTCTTTATAATAATACTCATACTATTAAGAAGAACTTCAGAGGAGTTTATTAAATACCACTGCAAAACATATGACACCAGCAATTATAGGGAATCAATGAAAATATTTGCTGGAGTCGATAACCTAAATTACTATCAAAAAAAGTAGCCAGTGTAAGCAGTTCATCTATTCTTCCCTGGGATAAAAATCAGGTCCTGCATCTAAATATGGTATCAGAAGCAACAGTAAATGTCCAAAAAGGCTGTAGCCAGTTGCAAAACTGCCATAACACAACAAAGATGGCAATCTACTCTGAAATTACAAATGAAGTTCTGTTCATTCAATTCAGCTAATTGAAGGAAAATCTATATCAGAACTGGAAACCATGACAGCTGTGTCACCCCAAGTAACAAACACAATGAGGCTTTGAGATGAACACCTACTATTAAGCCAAAGAGAGCAATCCATGGGCAGTCACAGTTCAGACATCCTGATTAGCCTTAATTAAAATTCTGATGATCAGGGGGCTATGAAAGGAACAAAACTTTTAAAGAATTTAGGCAAGTGCAAAAGGCTGGAGATAGGGTAATAATTAGGAATAATATCTCTTGTTAAATTTAATTCCTTTAGCCTTGAAATTACCATGACAGATTTCAGATTTAGTGGCAGTTTTCCAGTCCCTAAAAAAGAGCTTAATTATATAGTTTAAGAGTTTGGGAGAACTGATTCAGATAAAGCTACATGGGGCCCATATCAACCCTCTGTGGCATGCTTGAGTGGACTCAGATAAAGAAGGAATAGACATCCACTTGTTCAAGAAGCTTGAGACATCACATCACCTGAAAGGGGTTTTTTTGAGACACCAAAAAAGTTTGAATAACTCTTTAACTTTCTCTTTTAATTAATAACAATCACTCTCATTCAATTTGCCTTTCTACTTCCTGATTTCAGCTGGGACTGAAAGCAAGACAGAGATAAAGCAGCCAAAACTCTGAATAGTGCTGATACCAACAGAACTTCTTAATCACTGGAATTGGCCTATCTCTAGAGCCCAGGAAAGACATTTAGAAAGATGAGCAAAATTCAGATCTGAGAAGTATTCCTCTGAGTTACAGAGCACCTTGTAGAAATCATCACTGTATTCTATTAACTGCTGTTAGTTTAGGAGAAAATATAAGATACTTAAGAAAATGTCATCTCCAGAAGCTGTGTCAAATGGAAGAAATATTTCTTCTAATATGCAGTTCATGACATAGCTCTTTTGGGTTTTCAGGGCCAGGGAACATCTTGAACAATGGATGGATCAGGAAGATGATGAATAGCCTGAAATACTGATGAAGAACATTCTCTTCTCATAGAATCAAACTTGAGAAGATAGATGTTAATATTATTTTAAAGCCACCTTCATTGGATCCTGCCTTCTCTATGCAATCCACCTATATGATCTCATTGTCAGGTTAACTGAACACTTTACAGATTTAAAGACATTTATTCTCCCAAGAGCCCCATGAAGTAGGAAAATACAGTTGTCCCATTATAAGGGTTTGGAGCTGTGGCACAGAGGTGCAACATCACACATGGCGAGGCAGGGAATTGAACACAGCTTTCCTAAATCCCAGGCTGTCACCCTAACTACTGTTCCTACACATTTTACATCAAAATGAGTGGTTAGGCTTGAGTCCCTGCTCTGGGTTTCCTCCTGTCTGCATTAATCTCTGAGCACCTTAGCAAACCTGCAAGAGTGCTGCATCAAGAGGATAGAGAGGGTCAGTGGAAGAAGTGCCCTGTTTATTACAGCTTCCTGATCGTGACTGAATGGATCACATGCCTCAGGATCCACTGGCAAACAGTAAATGGTTCCCAGAATCAATCTTTCAGCTGCTAGGAATGGGATATAATACCTTACAAGAGTAAAAATGAGCTGTCAGAGATGATAAAAGCAGGCACAGCGCGGACTCGATGTGCGGAAAAGGGTCATATTTCAGAAATTCAAAAAGGGTTCAAATTAAAAACAAGGAAGAAAAAAAAAAAAAGGACAACAGCAGATAACCCAATACTGTCCCCATGCAGCAAGAACATCAAGAAACCCCAGAGTAGTTGTTCTAATACTGCTTGGAGTTGCAGGAGCCCTGGGAAGCCCACAGCTGCCAACCACTGCAAAAGAGTTCCCTTAACTCAGTGGATCATATTCCAGAAATGATAATTATTCAAGAAAACCCATTCTGACGCTCACCACCCCCTCAAGCTTTGAACCTTGTGAGTTTCTGTGCCCGTGGACATTGGAAAGGGGCAAACATTTGCCTTTAAATGTTCTCTGGACCCAGTGGTCTAATGGGTGCCATTCCTGAGCATCCCCATGCACCTTAGGAAAATAGGAATGAGATTAACTTGGAGACTCTCATCTATCTCCAAGGTGACCAACTCCACTTCTAATATGCAGTTCCTGAAGAACCTCTGTTCTGTACTGTGTGACTGCACATTCTTAGCTGATTTTCTTCCCCATTTTTAAAGAGATCCAAACCAAGGGATGTGTTGTGCCTTTCTTCAGTGTTGAGTTAGGGCTCACAGTCATGCTGCAGCTGTTTCATGGAATTTTCTGTGCCTTTTCACCTTAGATTGCAGGACTCTCACCTGCAGAATATTCTTAGCTCTGAGCAGTTTTAAGCTTGTTTAAAAACTAACTCCCCATCAGGGCCTAAACATAATTTTTTCTGATATGGATGTGAATCCACCATCTGGACCTTGGCACAACCACACACCCAAACATTTTAAGGGAACAGATCAAATGTGGAAGTATTGCCAACGTGCTGCTACACAAATAGTTTTGTCTTTCCTACTGAATGATACAAACATTTCACAAACACATACAGCAACAGATCCTCTCTTCATGCTAGCTCTGTCAGGACAGATTCATTTCATCATGCATGGAAATTGAAGAATTATTCCAGTTACATGCTCCTAATTGCCACCCCACTCCTCTCCTAGGTTTTCTCTTTCTGTGACCTTTTCTAAGTCAGATTTAAATTTGGGGTTATAAAGTCCTTGGAGAAAATCAAGATGGCCCAACCATCTTATTTACTGAAGCTAAATGTCTTCATTAATCTCACAGCAACTTCTGCCATGTGATGCTGGAAAGAAAATGATGGGATGCTTTTGAGATGAGTGAAGTAAGACACAGTAGAAATTATGAGCTTCTTATCTCCTCTGACTGCAGTGAGCATATGGCTGCCAGATTCAAAGCTTTTAAAATGTGGCATTGACCACTGAGGAACACAGAACCATGAGACCCAGGCAGGAGAGCACATGAGCCAAGGAGGCACAGAGGTGATGATGAGGATCCTACAAGCTCTCTACTCTAGGGAGGCCTTTAGAATAAATTCACCTATTGTCACCATGTGTAACAGACTGGGACTGGTTCTGCACATTGCTTTTGCTGAAACCTTTGTCCAAGTAACACCATTTTAACAAAGGGTCCAAGATTTGTGAATGTACTACAGGAAATCCCACGTTGCTTGGACAGCTGGTGTGGCAGCGTGTGAGAGACTGGAGCCAACATGCTGTTTTCCCACCTGGTTGTGTGTCCCATCTCCTCTTATAAGACACCTGTGGCAAATTCACCCCTAACAGGAGACTTTTCTGCTCCCTAAGACATGAAGGTCGCAGTCTGTGTTTTTATTTGTGCTTAATAAAATCACTAAACTTTGTGCTCCTCCATTTTTATTGCAGAGCTTAACCTCCCTGTACCCCATGAGAGGAATCTCACAGTTAAACTAAGAGGTATTAATCAGACAGAAAGTTCTGATCCCTTCACTTTATTTTTAAAAAATCACAGTACCCAATTTCTCATGTGTTTTTATAGTAAAAAAAAGTCAGTCAGAAATTTGCTTGAAATTTTCAGTCAGAAACTGGTGCTTGCTTGAAGAGCAAGATCCCAGGCTGATCCAGCCTTTCCATTACTACAGGGGTAAAGAGACTTTTCCTAGCTCTCTGTGCCATCACTAGGAAATAAAAGCAAAGGCTGAACTAAGTTTTAATGAATATGTGTGGTCTAGATCTCTGCCAAACTGGAATAGTGTAGTCTGGGCTCATGATTAATTGTGGGCACAGAGAGAGTTCTCGCCTGCTAACATAAAGGGAAACTAAAGCTAAAGCAGTTTAATTCAGAAAAAGTGTTATAAGGATATGATGTAGCTTCATTAAATATTGATGCTGATTCTTTTACTCTGCCACTATCTACCACAACACAGAAATCTCAGCCTCTTTCCAGCATGGATATACTCACATGTGATAATAATATCAGTAAAGCAAATGATGACACACGCTCCCGAGGCACAGCTAAAACTCTCTTGCTTTCTGCCATAAGTATATATGTCTGCAGAAGGTAGTTTATTGCAACATTTATGTAAAATTCACTTCAGTGGCCCTTGAATTTATTTTGCCATGTTGCTGTAAATTGAGACAGATTGGTGCTCTGCCTTCCCTCCAGACCAGATCCACATGCAGGACAAGCAGGGCTTGGGATAATTGCACAAATGCTGAACAATTCCATGAACATCAAAGATGAGTGTCAGTTCCTAATTGTTATCACTTGCTTTCATGCCTCTGACTCATTCCTGAATTTTTGTTTTCAAACAATATAATTCATGTCTAATGCAAAAAAGAAAGGAGCACTTCTGGCCATCTTTGAAGGCTTTGTGGCTGGAACATCTTAACAGAGACCCGGGGCTAAATTGCCATTTGTAAACAGTTCAGGAAGGGAAGAAAAACATTAAACAGAAATATAGACTCCCTTTGATGAAACAGGTCTTAAGTTCTTGCTTTCTGCTGCGATAAAACTCAGCTCTTCAAGACAGATGCTGGCAGAGACATCCTGCAGCCTCTTTATAGAAAAATACTTAGAAGTATAATAACAGCATGATTTCAATATTGACATATTTATACTAGAGAGTACAAGCATGAGAGTTTTTCAGCATGAGCTTGTAAGCAATTAAAAAAATAAAATAAGTTGAAACATTATGCCCTCTCACCACTACATATTCTGGCTGTGCAGCAGTTTGTGGACAAGCTGCTTTAGAGTGCTATTAAATGACTATTTCCAACCTATTTTCTTACCCCCCTTGCTGGTACAGAAAGCTCTGTCAAAGTCATGAATCCAGCTACTCCAGCTTCAGAGAGAGAGCTAAATTCTCACTGGCACATCAGCAGATAAAACCAAAACATCTGAGGACTGAAAACTAGAACCTGATCCCACCAGAGAATGATTTGACTTTCTAGATGCCTGGAGCACTCAAGAGCCCTAATGGCTCAATCCCCCCATGCCCAGCACCCTTTCTGCCCCCACTACAACACAATTGCTTCTGCAGGAGGAAAACGGGGGGACCAGCAGGGGCCAATGACCCTACAGCCTGGTCTGAGCAAAATCATCTCTGCCCAAAGCAGAGAGGACCAGTCTGGCCAGAGCACCTGCTGCATGGACTTGACAAGGCTGAAAACACCAAAGCCAGGTGTTGGAAGGTGTAAGAGCAGCACACAGCTTGACCCATCACTGCCCTCTTTCTTCCTAGCCCACATCTCCCTGCCCCAAGCACACAGGCTGCTTACCTCTCCTTCCTTTCCTCCTAAAGCCTTGAGCCTGAGCAGGCTCAGATTTGCCTTATTAGCTCTCTGCTGGTAGCATTTCCCTGAACTGCCTTTGAACCTTGACAGGGTATTAACCCCTGAAATCCTCGGCTTTGCCTGGCTCAGCAGGGCTGTCACAGGGCACTGGGAGGGAGACCTGGCCAGCAGGCAGGATGCTGCCAGTGCCTGGCACAGAGGGAGGGCATGGAGCACCCCAAGGTGGGATGTTTTGCTCTGTCTTCTCCCTTTGATTGCTCCACAAGTGACGGAGGAGTTGCTGGCAGAGGAGGATTGCTGCCCTGTGGAATGTGTTTGCAGGGGTTGGGAGGGTGCTGACCCAGCCCTGGGGGCTCAGCAGGGCTGTGACTGCCACAGTGCTCAGGGCAGAGGGATGCATAAGTCTTCCTGCAGTTCAGGAAGGGGAATTTTAGCTTCATCTGCTATATTACAGAGCTAGGCTTTTGAGTCTTCGGAAAAATATGGGGTCTCTCCTGATGGGATGGGTTTTATCCTTCAAAAATGTAGAAAACTTTAATAAGCCTGTACAAATTCAGTGTGTCAGCTGAAGAATGAAACTGTAACCTATTTTCTTATTTGAGCTTTAATTTTATGCCTGCTGGTACTCACTTATACAGAACATCAGCAAGCATTTATATCTCTCTTAATTTTCCCTATTCCCTATTAATTTCTCTTATGTTCAATAAATGATCCTTTATGACTGTTGGTTTAACACTTCCGTGCAAAGTTGTTTTTCCCCGATTTTCCATAAGCCAGATACTTTAATTTCTTGCACTATGCCTCATTTGCTAGTAACAATGATGTATTTTCCCCTTCCCCATGTATTTATTTTTACTGAGAGATGCAGCCGTTCATCACATTCAAATGAAGAATTATTACTTAGCCATTATTATTATTGCTAGTGATGGTATGTAAACAACTATAATGATGTGTGGGCTTGTGTAGGAGCAAAGACCACAATAAAGATGTTGCCTTAGGGGGAATGAATGAGGGAAACGTGCAAAGATTTAAGCAGAGCACCCTCTCCTTGCTGGATTTGTCTCTAATTGCTCTCTTCAACTCCATGGCCTGTTTCCTTTGGTCTGTGTGGAGCCCTCCCCAAAATACACCCAGACACTGCCACAAGGACACCTGCCAAGGCACTTGAGAGCAGGAATGGTGTGGGAAAAGGAGTTTCACTGAGAAGGGACTCACTTTGGAATAGGTATGGGTGTGTGTGATGAGCTGTACGTGTGTGAGAAAGAGAGGAAGAGGAGCAGGAGATGCATTTCAGAGATGATGGCACAAACAAGGCTGCAGGACAGCCTGCAATGAAGCTTTTGGAGGCCACTGCTGGGTCACACTGGGTGCTGGGCATAGCAACAGCACTTCTTACTCTGGTTTCTTTGTCTGTGAAACCAGCATTTTTCATATCAATTCCTAATGTATAAATAGGATTATTCTGAAACTGTGAGGCTCTGATGTTCAATTCTCTCCCAACTGGAAACAACTAGCAATAAATTGTGTATTTGCTCAGCTGATCAATGGCAGTTGTGTTGCCAGGTGCCAATGACTTTGTCTAGGGTGAGCAGGTGGGTGACAGGGAGAAACAAGCCCCACACTAATTTTTAAGGACTTTAGTTATGCTTGCTTGCAAAGAAAAATCAGCAGAAAATAGGGAGGGAGTATGAAGAGAGCCAGGACTGAATGGAAAAAACCCAGCTCTTTGGCAGACCCATAAAGAAAATTCAGGCTAATAAAGAAAGTTCAGTCTTTTTATTCTCTGCTGCCAGCAATTTACTGCCCTAAAAATGAAAGTAGTTGGCTTTAGACAGAGCAGCCTTGAAGATAGTAAAATTTCAGTATCATGTAATAGCCTGGCTTCCCTTTGCACAAGTGGGAGGTGAGCAGAAGAAAGAGGGATCAGCTGGGTCATCCCTGATCCCTTGGGGACCCCTGTGGGTGGGACTGTCCCAGAGCCACCCTGAACTTGCAAAAGCAGGTTTTCCAAATGAAGATCCAGCCTTGCTGCTGCAGGAGCCTTGTTACATTTTCAGTATGTCCCTTAGTGCTAACCCTTTCCTTGTTCTGTCTTAGTTTCCTTTCTAAGTTTCTCTTACTAAAAGCCTGTGGGTTTCTGTTTGGTTTTTTGGGGTTTTTTTAACCAATAATGCTCAACAGTAAGCACTGTGAACAAACCAATCAGAGGAAAATCCGCCCAAGATCTTCAAAGATCTTACCAAGCAGTTTTTGCAAAGAGCTGACAAAAGGGGAGAAATAACTTTAAATATATTTTATGAATTTGGGAGTCTGTTCTGAGATAAATATTTTAGCCTTCCTTCTCCAAAAAGAGGGGTTGAAAGTGCAAGGAAGATGGAGAAATGAAAAAATCATCTGTGTCAGGGATACGGCAAATCGCTAACCAAACACTTTCAAGATTTAATGTATACCAGAGCCCTAAAAGCTTTCATATTTATTACAGCTATTTTGAATTCCTTACTGTATTTTGAAAGAGCTTCCCTGGTTTAAAACACCATTCAAATCTTCTGTCACTTTTGTTCCCACTTGCCTTCCAACAGCTAGAATAACACATGTAAAATAACATATGCCCCCTGCATTTCCTCAGTGCCACTGGGGCACAGACCAGGTCCAATATTTTTCATACTGCTGATGGTGCTGCCCCTGGATGGTGGCTTCTGTCAGTCATCACTTAGCCAACACGATCAGGGCAAAAATGAACTCCAGGCTAAAGAAACTCAGTGAAATATTTTGTTTCCTGTGACTTTCAGGGTACTGGGAGCAAAGACAATTATCCCCACTGGTGCCATGCAGCCCAAGACCAGAGCTGACCACTGCCTGTATCTGCACATTCCAACAGCAAAGTGCAAAGTGCAGAGAACTGAGGGGAGAAAAATATCCAGACCTGAGGGTTCCAGATTATGGGAGTTGAGGAACACAGATTAGTTCTCCTCTGATAATCATAACTTCAAAAATTCTCCTATATTGGGGACATTCACTATAATATTCTCCCCATTCTTCTCTTGTAACTTTGCTACTTTAATTTGACTTTTTGCCACTTTGGCTTTTAGCTCTCCATCCCTTTCTCCTAAAAAGACCTTTCTCAATTTGTTTGTTTGCTTGTTCTCTTCCACAAGATCCTTCAACAAAATCACAGGCTGTCAAAAGCAAAGGCGCTCTCATTCCTGAGCCCTCGCTGCTTTGCCGAGTAATTTATGAAAATGGAAGAGCCTGTTTCAGGCATAATCCAATTTGTCCTCTCTCAGCATCATAAGCACATTTGGAGCCAGATAAGACAATTATCACATGGATCTTTAATACCTGCAATTTATAGCTAAAAGCTTTATTCTGATAACTTTGTTTTCAAGTGCCACGTGCTGAAGCACAGGCAGCAGAGCCCTTCCCGCGGCGGTTCACGACAGCACAAGGGATTTTTGGGAGAAGACACTCAGAATGCAAGAGCAGAGGTTGCTTTGCTCCTCAGGGGAAGGGGCAGAAGGCAGGCAGAAGACAAGGCTCAGCTCCTCACTGTGTGGTGCCAGGTGGCTTCCCCAGGAGCAGGCACGGAGGTGCTCAATGCTCCCAGCACCTCCAGCATGGAAGGCACACACACACAGTTGCTACTGAAATGTGTTTCCATAACCACCTAATTTTCAGTTGCCAAATGTGACCTGAATATGTTATCTTGAGCACCCTGCAGAGCAGGGACCCACAGCTTAACCAGAGACATTCCAGGCTGAGCACCAAAAGAGTCAATATTTTCCAGAGAGCTCAGCGTAGTTGCTAGCAAGCCTGCAAACATTTACTTTTTAACATTATGCTTGAATAATGATATCATAATGCATAGCTGCTCATTAAAAAAATAATCTGCTTTCTAATTGAATTACTGGCTCTTTATCATTGTTTGTGACTCAGGGTGCAGAAATGAAATATTCTAATTATTTCATGATAAGAAATAAGATGGGAACTTATGATTTCATCGTGTGGAATGGTTTGTGGCAGGGTCTATGTTCAAATGATAAGATCTGATCTGATAAAGAATTAGCTTGTTTCACTCATGAGTAGGAGTATTTTGGGAGCAAACATCAGACACTTTTTAGGTCAATTTAATGTGCAACCTTTGAGCATTATTAGCATTTGAGCATTATTTGAGCGTTATTTGCATTTGGTCAACAGTGAAAAATCAACTAAATTTGACCACACACTGTAGGTTTGCAAATTAAAAATGAGGTTTTTTGCCAGGAAAAAATTAATTAATTTCAAAATGTTTGTAATTCCATAAGACAAAGGCACAACAGTTTAAGGCCACACTACTCCTCATAGCTATGCATCTGGGGCACTACCCTACTTTCTTATCAATCCAAACATGAGAATATTTTATAGCAGTTACGAGTTAAGGCTCTTTGATGTTTATGTGCTTCTTTGGTGAATTTTACTAGGAAGATCTTATATCTAATGCTATTTCAGCTATCTCTTGATATATCCAAGCCATCATAATATCTCAGCTCAGAAGGTCTGTGGTGCATTTCTTTAGGGACTTCATTAGTGGAAGATATCCTGACTCAGTACATGGGCTACTTTTAATGCATCATTCATATATACAATATTCAGATCTACATCACACACTTGTTGGGGGTGTATTTTGTGCAGAAAATTATTACCGTCATCCAAACAGTGTTTTAAAATTAAAAGGTTTTATTTGCATATGTATAACATTAACTGAAGACTTTCAAACAATAAAAACCTTGCTATCAGCTCATGCTCACATCACCAATTAGCTTTTTCTCTCTAGATAATTTGACCTGAAAATTACCCAGGATGTTCCAGAGCAAACAGTCAGGGTGAGTACAGGAAGCCAAGAGTACACAGGGGTGGGAGATGAAAGAGGGGGTGCTTTGAAGGAAGGAAGGAAGAACTGCTCAGATTTGGGATAAGTGAGGAATGGATTGAGCTGCTCAGATCATGGTGCTTCTCTCCTACACTTTGGCTTTTCAAGGAACTGCAGCTGCTCAGAGTCAAAGTAGATAAAGTCCTTGTGTTAGCCAGCTCATCCCAGGGAAATTGGTCACATTTAGCCAGAAATAAAAATTTCAATGAGTAAATGATGAAATGGGAATTCTACCTTTTCTGGAGGGTGGTATTTGGCCCTAGGACAGGCAGAGATTATCCATTCTCTATGCTTCTTATTTATAACTTGAGGAGCTGACAGCTCTTCTAAAAGCAGACTGAGGGTTTTTAGACAGTCTGAGGTTTAAAATTAGGCACTGGAACTAATAGGCTGTTATTGTCTCATAATTATATTTGACATGATGCTCTGAACTCTTTTCTGAAACATCATCGTGTGCCAAAGGGAGTCAGGATGCCGTGGCTTGGTCTGCAGCAGCAGAGATCAGCCACAGCTTGGCCTGGGGGTGTCCTGGCTGCTGCTCTTCCCAGCTCCCTCTGGGTGCCCCACAGAGGCCCCAGATCAACAGGAGCAGCCCACTGGGGGTGGCCATTCCTTTAAATCAAGGGATGCTGCTTGGATTGCTGCTCGGAGACCCTGCTGGGAGGTGCCATTCCTGATCTGCTGCTTCCTTGCACTGGGAGCAGAGGAAGCAATGTGCTGTTGGCTCATTTTAGCAGATCCTTACAGCACTTCCAGCAGTGGTTCAGGTGCCCTGGAATGAGCAGCATGGCTCAGGAGCTGAGTCCTGCCAGGCAAAGCCTTGCTTTCCTCTGCCACCCTCCCAGTGGTGCAGGAAGCTGTAGAGATCTTTCCTTCATCTTTCCTCATGGCCTGGAGATCTGAGCAAGCACATTCTCACCACAGGAGCCAGGCAGGCACCAGCCTCCTGTCAGCAGAAGGAAGAATAAAAGGCTGTAACTCAAGTCCCTTTAGTTACACAAGGCATTTAGGAGGTTCAGGTTTGAGGGTTTTTTGCCCAAGCTGCTGGAGCTGTGACCTTCAAGGTATTGCCTTGACAACTTGTGCTTTTTAATAAAGCACAGTCTGGTGGAAGGGAGTTAATTTACATGGGTTTTCATTCTCTGAGCTCTGTCATCAGTGCACCAGACTGGCTTATTGAACTCCCCTGTCGATAGAGCAACCAACTGCAGCACATTCACATCCAGCAGCCCAAATGAAGCACCTGTTCTCAGTTACTTGAGGATTAATTTCTCTTTTCCACTTAGTTTCCTTTCTTTCTCTGCTTTTGGCTTCTGCTTCTCCTGGCACCAACACAAGTACCAGGAGCTCCAGTTGGGGATGCAGCCACCTTAAACAGCCCTTTCATTTGCTTTGTGCCTTTTCTTTATTTCCCTTGCTCTGCTCTTTCAGCTGCCAGTCATTGGAAGTCTAGTTCAAAACAATCTGTGCAACCTAATGTGAGCCAACATGATTTTTTATGGTAGAGTTGTATAAAGCCAATAAACGAAAAGGAAAAATAATCATCTTTTAGGCAGGTCTCTTGGGCTTACCAGGTTCTGCCATCAGAGGTAGCATTGAACATGCAAAATGCTTGATCATATGAGTACCCCAAAGAACCAAGATCCCTCAAATCCACCCTTTCACCTGGGCCATGTGGTCCCACAGGTCCTTAGCCACTTCCCAGAGGAAGAGTGGAGGACTCACTGCAGGCTTTTGCAGCACCAAACACACAGGCTGTGGTCTGACCCAGAACATTATTTTGTTTTTCCAGCTGCTGTGCTGGAATAGAGCAAGGAATGAGATCTCTTAGAGTGTCTAGGGATGGATGTTATGGGTTAATTAATGCTTCAGCAGAGGTGATATATAAAGGAGAGTTATATGCATGTTTAAGGTGATTCATGCTGCCTCACTGGATTTCAGTCTAATGGGAAACTTATTTCCCTGTATTTATGGGTAACGTCCATCCATATCCCAGATATCTCTCCAGGGAGCCTTCTCTCCACGGCCATCCAGCTCCTCTGAAGAAATATGGACTCGTCAGTACCCATCTTGGCTGTAAATCTGCAATTAAGGGAACGGTCCATTTACTTCCCTGCCATGCCAAGATGCTGATTCCTGGCAGGTTCCTTCAGCCCACAATCCCCTCTCCCCTTCCCTGCTGCAGCCCCACAGTCTGCCACCCCCACCCAGGGCAAAAAATCCCTTTCACAGGGGAGCTGCATCTCCCCAAGCCGACTTTGCAGCTCTTTTTTCCCACTTCTCAGAGCCACTGGACACGTGGATGGGACAGGTCTGAGCCTGGGTTTTGGCTGGATGAGCTGCTCCCCACTCCCAGCACAGCCAGTGCTGCCCTCCCTCATCCTCATTTTCCTTGTCCTTCCCTTGAGGTTTGATTCACTCCTGCCCTCAGGCAGAGCCATTTTCACATTGGACCTTCAGGGCTATCTTTTTTACGTGACATTATGTGATTAATTTCCTGCTGAGGTGGCAGGAATAAAACAGTGACACGACAATCTGTTTAAATTCCTTTTTCTATCTTCTTTTTTTCCCTTTTCTTTTATTGTTTCTTGGCTTATGCTAAGCCTCAAGAAACTGCTGTCTAGTAACCCTCTGCCATCTGCTCTGCTGCTGTCAAGGAGGAGCCATGCCCAAAGATGGTTTGTCTTCCTTCTTTTTCCCTTTCCCCTCTGCCAGGAGTTTGCATGCTCACAGCTCCCTTTGGGCATATTCTACCTCAGCTGATTCAAGGGCCACAAAGGTCTGGGCTGCTAAATTAATGTGCAGGCACAATAAAATCAAACTAGTCAGGGCCCAGCACCATCCTATTTATATTTATAGCCTATAAATATATTTGTTGTACAAAAATGCACGAATGTCTGCATGCAGTCATGTACAAGAGCATGTAAACAACCTGAGCACAGGTTTGGGGGCAGAGGGGGGCAGAAGGAAGGGAAAGGAGAAATGCAAACAGTTCCTGGAACAGTCCCAGACCAGAGCCCTGAGTGCAGCATGGCTGGGTCATGATTAAAACACAAAATTTGCTCATACTGAGACAGGAATTAAAAGCCACCAATTCAGAAGACTTCCTTGTCTGAAATTAAGCTTTCAAAACCAGAATTACAGAGAAAACTCAATGATCTGAATGCTTCAATGAAACCACAAAGGGTTTTCATTGTGTTAAGCAACACCTTCAACCCCCATTTTTCCCATTGGGCAAGTACTGGGGATGCAGCCACAGTCTGGAGGTGTCAGTGATGCTTTTGAAACAGGCTGAGAGCTTGGTACATGGGAATGTGTCTGTGCCTCATGGAGCACAATAGGTTCCTGACCTATTTGGATGCTAGACATGAATATATAAATATTAAATAACAGTTAAACTGCTACATCAATTCAGTATCTTGACAAAAACCTTTGACTGAGGCTTTTTCAAACCAGAAAGATTTAGGCTGTTTTCCCTTTGGGACAGTTTTATCTGAGTGCAGTGCCAAGTTTACCCCATTAGACATTGCTGAGCTGAGCTCGTGTACATGTTGAACAAGGGAAAGTGCAAAGATTTCTTAAGGCAACAAAGACAAATCTCAGTCTCATCATGTCCCTGTTACTGCTCAGCCTGAGCTGCAGGAGGAGGCTGGGGCTGAGTGCACCCCAGCATCACCTCACAGGCTACACCACCACCACATCCACCACCAGATTTTTTCTGAATTGGTCAAAGATTTAAGATCTCTGTTAAAAGATTCTTGTGAACTGAATTTTGTGGAATATGTAGGTTTTCACAGATGTCTCCTATGTTCCAGATCCAAGAATGCACCAGATCTTGGATCAAACTGAGATACTACCAACTATAATTAGAGACAACTCGTATCTGAGTTACCCTTAATAAATCACCCAGGGTGGCAGAAGGGGGATCTCCCTTGTACAGCAATTCAGAGGGATTAAGGGACTTGCCCAAGGTCACAGTGGAAGCCAAAGCCAGAGCCAAGATTTCAATCCAGTTCTCCAGCAAATGCCTTAGCCTTTAAGTCTACCCTTTCCTCCTCAATATAGAGTGAGAAAAAAATATTGCAGAAATCTCAAGTTCAAACTATTTGCTACTTGGAGAGCAGCCCATGTCCTGGCTCTTTTATCAGTTTATGTGGAAAGACTCCAAGACATTACTTATATTGACTCAATATTAAATGGCAATAACCACCACAACAGATTTACTGTCTGGCAATGTCTTCCTGTCTGCTACCGTAACAGTAATGATAATTTTTTTCCTCATTAAAAGATTTAGGTTCTTAGTCCCTCTAGCAACTTTTTGAATTTTCCTGTTCTTGGGAAGATTAAGTCCTTATCAACAGTGTTTTATCAGGGAAAGATCACACCTGGTGCTATTCTGTTGCACGAGGCAGGTTTTGCCTGGCAGTGATTCTGTGTTTGAAGGCACCATTTGACTTTCATGCAGCCAGTGCCACGTGGCAGCAACCCATGGGCAGGTTGGGGATGCTCTGGGAGGACAAAGTTGGCAAATATCTACTGTTTCCTGGGGCAGGTTCAGCTCCAGTGCTGAAAGAAGTGCCTGACAGTCATGGTTAGAGGCAATGAGAGGCTCTGACATTGCTGGCTGAAAACCAGCAGGATGTTCAACTAGAAAAAAATCTTAATTATGGACCTACAATGAAGCAGTACATTTTATCTTTCTGTTACTTCAGAGGAAGGTCCAAAATGGATAAAATTTTGGGAACCTGGTTTCAGGCATTCATTCATTGCACCAAGACAGGACTTTAAAGCTGTGATGTGTCAGAAACCTGCCCTAGCAATTGGGTTCAGGGCTGAAGAAGCCCTGCCCCATCCCAGCCTCCTGAGGCAGGTTCTGAGCCTTGGGACTGCCACAGGGCAGGAAGATGGACCTTATTCCCATGGAAAACCTGCACCTCCTGAAGCTTGGCTGTTTGACTCCAATTTCAGCAGGGCCAGGCTTTCAAGCTATGTTTGCTCTTTAATTTCTCCTCCCTTTGCTTGCCCCAGCACAGTGCAGGCGACTGAAGGGATGAGTCCAGTTTAGTTGGTTTTGAACTGCAATTTGCCCTTGTCTATTGTTACCAAACCACACAAACTCTCATCCAGGCTGCTGCAAACATCAAAAATAGCCTAGGGAGCTCTGCTCCTCCCTTTTTTCCCCCTACAGAAAACCAGCAAAAAGCAAGAAAGAAGCAGCATTAGGGCAGCACTTGCCTGTGCTGGCTCCACGCGTGCAGCGCCGGTGTGAGGGAGCTCTCCCCACTGAGCCATGTGCTGGAGGGAACAGTGGGAAACTCGAGATAAATGTTTTCTCTGACACCTCCCACACTCAGCAGGCTCTGTGAGGCTCACCTCTCTCCCCACTGCTGTTGCTCTCTCATTAGGAGCAATCTCCAGACAGTTCCTGTCCCAGGGGAGCGTGGTGGCCTCTGCTCTGCAGCGCCAGGCTGTTCTCTGGCTGGGCTGCTCTTCTCCCACTCACCTCCCTTGAAATCTTCAGAGATATTTATTTTTTCCCTCGCACATCAAAGGGGAAAAGAGAGAGAAATGTCAACAATTAATCTCAAGGTTGGTGCTGAAGTTCTGCTTTTCCATGGCAAATGTCAGAATCTGTATCCACCCCTTCAAGAGATGAAATAAGGCTAATGAGCTTGCAGTGCAGGAGGTGTGGTTCTGCCTGACCCTGGAGGGACAGGGAAACAGGCAGTAGAGGAAATATTAAAACTGAACACTTACCTGCAGAGTGTCTTTGTTCTTTAACCACTCTTTGGTAACAGGCTGTCTTGTTTTCCTGTGCTGAGCAAGCACAGCACTGCTTCAGGATGATGCTTAAGTTTATGTTTAAAATTAAACTGGTTTTGCAGGAGTTCAAGTACAAGCAGAAGCACCATCCTGAATAACAACACACTGCATATGTGGGGGGGAGGAGAAAGAGGAGCACCCGTGTTACATGAGTCAGAATCTTATTAAAGAGAATCTCTGTCCAGGCTTTTCCTTCTTTGTTGGCCTTCATTACCCCATTTGGTACCCAAATGCCACTTATTAAATCTAGGAGTTTTGCAGGTGATGAACATCTGTGAGCTCTCTTGGGGAGAGGCTTTCCAAAGGAAGCAGGAGGGATGCTTGGGCTCAGGCAGTGATCTCAGTCTGGGCACACAGAGGACACACTCCCAGTGAGACCCTCCAGCCTTGTCATTACCACGGGAAGTTTTTTTCCTGCATGGTACCACAAGGCAACTTTCCCTCCTGTTGCATGTTGTAAATGTATAAATGCTGTGCAAACTGGTAACTCTGAGGGACTTACTCTGCAGCACACAACACACCAGGCTGTGAGAATAACCCCAAGATGCCCCTCCGTGGTGGCAGCAGTGAGGTGGGCACCACCACACTCCTGTGCCTGGGAAGAGAGTAAATATTTGTACAGTATTTAGAAGAAGTAAGGTAGGACTGAATTATTCATTCCAATTAGATACTTTGCAAATGTTTCCCTTTTCATCTCATCTTAATTCATTTCTGAATGAGTTTGAATTTCATTTGATGCATTTCTTATAATTGACCAGATGCTGTTTGGGCACAGAGTTTCCAAACAACCCGGGCTGTCTCACAGGCAGCTCTGTCTGACTCTTTCTCTCCCCACCCCCCTGCTGTTCTTGATTATTATTCCAGCTATATGTCTGGCCATATGTATTCTTTCTGCTTCCTAATTACTCTGAAAATTTTCCAGGGGAAAACTGAACCTGCATACTCCTGCTTGATTGAATTTTTTGATAGAAGATCTGAGGATTATTCTGAATAGGAAAAAAAAAATCCATTCACCCGAGGAGCTGTGAGGAATGAACTGCAAGGGGCCAAAACCAGACCGGGCTGCTTTACTGGGTAGAGTGACTCAGAGCTACTCCTCTCTCTTCTTGTCCTCTCCTCTTGATTTCCACATGTTCAGCCTTGTAAAACCAGATCATCACCAAGCGCTGGAAAGTGGAAGATCCCTGGGTTTCCAGAGGAATTTGGATTTTCAGGGAAGCTCGCGGGTGGTGCTGGTGAGGAACGTGCATCCCCCGCTGCCAGGCAGGGTCAGGCCAGGCGAGGCAGGGCTGGTGCCAGCTGCAGTGTCCTTGGAGCAGAGTTTCACCTTCTCCAGCAGCGCCGGCAGCTCCGCTCCAGCAGCGCTGGCCGATCCCACCCGGGACCTGCTCCAGGTACTCCCAGCCTTTGATGGGAATTCACTGTGAATCTACAGCAAGAGCAGCTTTCCTGCTTGATGTTAATGATGCCAGCGTTGCAGGCACTTGTTTGGGACTGGAGAACTTTTAGCTGCTGTGTCTATTCTTAGTTTCCTCTTCCAGCAGTAGAAAATAATGATCCATCAGCTCCACTGGAGCACTGCTGATTTACACCTGCTGAGCACCCAGCCTAAGGTGTTTAGTTTATCCCACCATTAAAAAAAAATAAATCATAGAATCATTCAAGTTTAGATTATGATAATGTGTTTTTTCTGATGGAGCATCTGGGCAGCACATTTAGCAGTTTCTCCTCTCCTGCACAGTACCAAGTACTGGCATTATTTTGTATCATGTGATGATTTTTAAAAATGTATTCAGCTTTCGCCTCCTATTATCTTGGATCATTAGCCAGCATCCTGTTATGCAATGTGATCAGTGAAGCTTGGTGCAGTACCTCACAATGTGATATCATTTCTCAAACAGAACATGTAGTGGGGAAGAAATTAATTTCTCAAAGCTGCAGCATCATTACTGACACAGGGAAATCAGATGGCTTCCCTGGTTGTTTTAAAGGGTTTAAATGCTCAGGCTGAACACTGAACTGAGAACACTGGAGAGTTATTTAATAGATCCATTTCCAGGACAAGAGGGCTATTTTCTTTTAGGACATGATTACATTAGTGAATGAAACTTTGCTATGCTCTCCTAGGTTTCCTTTTTGTTTGGAGCTGTCAGAGTAAACTCCAGTTTGTGAACATACCCCAGAGACAAGGGAAATGAAGGCTAAGGGAAGAGCAGACCTCCACCCACAGGATCTCTGATAGCCTCCTGCAAAACAATAATTTAATGAATGCCTCCAAGGCAGCTCCACTGTTCCTGGGCAGGGTGCAAGCTGGGGATCTGATTAGCCATGGATTCATCAGACAAGTCAGTGTGCTGCATTCATGGCACAGGGTCCCAGAGCATCCCTCTGCACAGCACAAGCAAGATGTGCAGCCCCCCCAGCCTGCCTGCTCTGCAGGGCACAACACTGCAGTCCCAGACAGTCTTTGTCCCAGGGGAGGATGAAAACAGTTGTGTAATTTTCTCCTGAACAAATGATAAACTGACCTTCCCCAGATAAGCCACTGGAAACAGAAGAAAATTGCCACAGATTTTTTGTTCAAATGCCTGGACCCCTTTGTACATCCACAGTTTAGAAGTATGAATCACTCATGCAGAGGCATTCGTGCAGATAAAGTGCTGTGCAACACTTTGAAAAATTACCTCCAGAAATATGGTTCAAATGATGCAAATCCAAGGGATGTGATATGGTGTTGAGAACTCATTAAAACTTTCGCTTCAAGAAGTTTCCTTAAAAATTGTTGGCTGCACCGGAACCAGGCACACAGTCTGAGCCTGGAAGCAAAATTAGTTTGTTTCTTCCTTGGGAATGTAGTAATCAAAGTTCATTTCAGATACTGCCTTTCACTTTTTCATCCCTAAATTGTTATGCACAAATAAATAAAGTAAATAAGATATTTGTCCTTGCCCACCAGCCCAAAAGGTGTGAGAGGACATCAGTGTTTCTGCTCAAGCTGTGACCTGCTGTGTGTGCCAGCAGCTGGTGGAATTGTCTCTCAGGGGTGAAGAGGACACCTCCCCATCTGCTTTGCATTTATTAGCCTTCACTTAAAATAACAGACACACATTTTGCAGCAGTGCTGCTGAAAAACTAATTTTTTTTCTAGGAGACACCTGAAGCAGGAATCCAGGTAAGTGCCCTGAGGTCATTACAGGCTCAGAACCTGAGCACAGAATGAAGACACTGACCCAGCCCAGGGGAGGGCCCCTCAACCCCTACATACCAAACAGACACAAGGAGCTCCCACAGAGGCAACCACAGCAAATCCCTCATTCTTCTTCATCTAGCCAGGATCACAACAAACTGCTCTCTCTGCTCTGGGGGCAGCAGAGCTGCAGGATTTCTGAGGATTGCTCATGGAAGGAGATGAAATGACCCCTAGGGCTCCCCATGTCACTGCTGGGCTGGTCCTGGTGGGATGGTTTCCTCAGACATCCTGGGCTTCAGGTCACACACAGCCAGCAGAGTGACCCAGCAGGCAGCACAGCCCTGCTGCTGGCCATGGCTCCAGCTCTGACATCCTCCAGAGGCAGCTGCCCTACAACCACCCCACCCTCCAACTCTGTCAGTCATTGAAACTTTCTCCAAGGGCCTCTGGAATCTGGTTTTTCCCACTTATTTGTTCTCTGCTCCTTCAGGGATACAGCATTTGTGAGCACGTGCCTGCACTGGGCAGCCCTGCAGACTCTGAGCACCAGCTCCTGCAATGGGTTCTGCCTTTCTAATGCACATATTAGGGATGCAAATTTTTGCAAATGAGAAATGTTCTCTAACATTATGTATACAGTTTATTTTTGTGGAGATCAGAGAATCTGGCAATGTTACACAGTGATGACATTATTCCAACTCTGAAAATTCAAAAACTCATTGAAATACAGTCAGTTGTGTATTTCGTTTTTCTGCTGCCAGTTGGTGAGAGGAAGAGCACAGATTACAGGCACATTCCAAATGTTTGTCTTTTCCCTGCACTTTTTCAAAGGGAAGAAACATGTATCAAAAGGAAGCAGGAGATTTCCCTTTTTTCTTCTAATATTCAAGGCCAACCAGACCTTCAGCTGCTTTAAGAAGAATTCGCAATGGAAGCAGCAAAGCACAAATTGCAGATATACCAAAATGTTGCCTGTCTTCCTCTGTCTCCCTGCTAATATTGGGCAAACTTTACAAATGGTGCAGTTACCAGGTGTCTAAGCAACATGACATTGCTACTTTGTGCTCCTGGCTGCCCAAAGCTGAGCTTGATGGACACATAACTCAGTGCTAAAAGGAGAGTGGTACCACCTGGGTCTTTAACTCATTTTTCTATAAAATGGAACCCATTTCTATTATGCTGTTATAAAACCCCTGCAGCAGAGAGTGGCAGGGAAGGCAGGTATTCATCCTGCAGCTTTACAACAGAAGAAACCAGCACAGGAAGTTTAAATTATGTGCCCAAGGCTACAAAGAACAGGAGTGCCAAGCTGTAGCTGGAAACCAGCAGCCCGTGGTCCCCTCCTTTCACTTTGTGCTGCTGAAGAGTTGAAAGAGGCATTGCTTCCCCAGGCCAGGGAGGCTGGCATTTCCTTGCCTGCAGCCTCTGTTAGAAATACTAATTTAAGTTTCAGTTATTCAGTTTACGAAGAGAAATACTAAGGAGAATGTTTGAAAGTGGTTTCCTGAAGCAGGCATGCAAAGCAACAAAGACTTTACACTGGCATATTTCATGTCTGCATGAAGGACCCAGAGTGGCCTAATGAAGGATGATAATTCATTTCCATTCCTTTTACTTATTTTTGCCTGTTTACCCATAAATCTGTTCTTTGTTTAACATAAAAAATAGAAACACTTAGGATGACAACCTCAGACATGAGAGATTGATGAGCTGATGGGGAGGAGGTTGAACATTTACTCCTTCATTACCAGGGAGTAGCTCACAGAGGAGCTTGCATCTCTTCTGCTCCTAATTAAAAGGGTTTGTAGATTGTTAAGGATTTTGGAGTGCAGTGTTGTGTCTTGTTTGTGTGCACATCAAACTTACGAGTACCCTGTGGGTAGCTCAGCCTGGTTTTGCAGTAGCTGGGAGGATTTTGGAAGGAACAAAGGCTCTGGCTTAGAGGTGAGATGCACAGGTATGAGGATACATCATTGTCATCACACTGTGGAGGAGGTTTTTCACACTCACCTTGCTGGTAAATCTCCAATAATTTGATTTACATGGGAGCATCCAGACTTCCTCTGCAGCTCCTGTACTGTGTGTGGTGGATATTTAACAGAGCAGAGAAAGGGATGATGAAAGCTGGCTTGGAAGCATATGGGAAGTTTCAGAGAATTTCTCCCTCAGAGAGTAGCCTTTATTCATCTCTGCTGTCTCTGTGAAGGAAAGCAGCCTCTGAAGGAAGGACAGTCCTCTGCCACTAAAACCAGCTTGACTGATAAAAGGCTTGCAGAACCCAATTCAGAATCAGGCAGATGTTAATGGATGAAATCCTACTGATATCATCAGTAAAAATTCCATTGATTCCAGGGGTCTTAGGCTTCTTGTCCAGGGCTGGAGTTCAATAAAACCCACTGAAAATATGTCCTTTTTTGATGCTGTGCTGCACTTTGTTTATAAGCAGACTACACAAGGGAAATGCTTGTCAAGTCCCTGAAATTCATGACAAAATTCCTGTGTCATGAAGTGATGTGGACTCTTGCATCACCCACAACCAATGTTACCTTTCTTCTCTCTAAAGACTTCCTTCTCTTCCTATGAAACTTGCAAACAATGTTGCTCTAGGAAAGAGTGAAAGGAATTTGCCAAGAGCCTTTTCTGTGCTCAAAATTCACAGATGGTCAAAGAAATAACCTCTGCCAGAAGGATGCACTAGAACAGCTTTGAAAACCAGGGCCTGTGTATCCCATCTTCTGAGTTCATGAGCTTATTAAGCTTTTAGAACCAATTCTGTAATTCCCTTTAATTCCAATAACCTTTGCATGGATTGTTGACACTTCTATTGAAACTGCCAGATGCAGTTAACAGGAGTTGCCACTCAGTTTTACATGTGCAGGTGCTGCTGTTGTGAGAGGCTTTGTGCAATTAATTCAGCTGTCACAGGGGCTTTGGAAGCCTGTTGTGGATCAGATTGTGTCTGTCTATTTTAGGGCTGATCAAGAATCCTCCCCAACCAAAGGTAATCCCTAGATGGACCACTTAGCCATTAAATCCCACCCCACTTCCAAGCACAGGGGCTCCTCCCTTTCTTCCCCAACAGTGGCCAGAGCAACCAGGTTGAGGGAAGGACAGCAGCTGCTCCAAGGGCTGGAGGAATTTCCTTTCCTGGTCGGTGGCTGTGGTATAACTGACCCAGGGTGGAAAGATTCAGCCTGCTTGGGGGTTATCCAAAGTTTACAACACATAATTATTGAGCTCTGGATTAATCTCACCCAACGTGAAACCTCTGCAGATCCCACTTGAAAAGAGACAGCCAGGTGTGCAAAAATGCCACTGGGTACACCTACCTGGCCAGTCAGACTACAGAACCTCAGCATGTACCCTGTGCCAAGTACCCACAACCTCTCTGCAGTACATCTCCAGAGCCAGTTTGACTTGCCTGAAGTTTCTGCTGCTTTGTGTTCCTCAGTTTGGGAAGCAGATTGTGAGCCCAGACCCCATTTAACTCTGCCAAACCCCCCTGGTCTGACTGCCTGCATCCAAGTAATGTCCTGCTCTGTGGCAGCTTTAAGTGGAGATTATTGCCCAAATGCTTTTGCATCCTGATGGATTCCCAGGCTGATACATGAGGGTGCCAAATATCAGTGAGCACTGAGGATCAGCCCAGAGCTTCCCACCACGGGACAGTGCCAGAGAAAAGCCAAGTTATTATTATCATCACTGTCTCTGGAGTTAAGCCTTGCTCCACTTTTTAAAGCCTTAGATAATTAGGTAGGGAGATAAAAATATGTAATGGGAAAGAGAGACCGTGGGTCTTAAGCAAACACCTGACAGGAACAGGAAAGGTGGCTCCAAAACTCTGTCACTGACCTTGAATTACTCTCTGCTGCTCAGTGTGGGGGTGACTCATCCTCTCCACGGGTTCCCTTAGGATCATCAGCTCCTTGCAGCCCATCAGGGGTCAAGTTTCCACTGAGACCCCTGGGTGTGATGGCACTGGCTGTCACCAGGGCTGAAAGCACAGAGGGCCAACCACCTTAAGCTTCTGGCTTTTATTATCTCCTGTCATTAATTGCAAGGGAATTTCTTCTGCTGTAATACACTTATCCAATACCATTAACTCTCCAGACATGAACTGTTTCAGAGTAAAGAAGACTCAGGGGTCTCATGGCCATCATGAGAATGCACTTCTAAAGTGAATTAATATGTTAACCCTTCCACAGCCCATCTTTTAAATATGTGTAACTTGGAATTTTGCACTGAGGGAGCTGCTATTTCAGCTCTGCAGTGCAACATGAATGCAAAAAAACTTCTCAGGGAGCAAGTCATTGTGAGTGGGGCAGAACTGTAAGATTATGGGCTCCTTATGTATTTGAGGAATTAGGGAGTATTCTTGCTTTGTCCTAACAAGCCATGCTCAGACCTGGGCTCCAAGTTTGTTTTCTGTACCACCCTACTCTGTGACCTTGGGTTAAACTCTTTCCTGTGCCTCCACTTTTTCCATTTGAGGATCCTGGTGGGGGTGATACAGATCTCCCTCTTTAAGTCCCCCATAAATGTCAAGTACTTTTACACTATTTTCTGAAATCAACCTGACCTGGCTGTGGCCCAGTTCTCAGTGGCTCCTCACCAGCTCTGACCAGGTGAGGATCCAGTCCTCTCCAGCAGGGAGATCCCCCCTCAGGGTGATGCTGAGCAGCACTGACAGCTGGGTGGGCAATGCTGGCCCTGTGCTGCAGCCAGGGGTGCTTTGTGTATCTTTCCTTCTCTTAATAATTGTAGAATATTGTGACACAGAGTAAGATTTCTCACCTAATGTCTGTATTTCATTAAAGTGTGTTTAGACAGGCAGTTGATAGAAGATGTGTGAGTCCTCCTACCCTGCAACCTGAGATTCACCAGCATAACTTAAACAATGACTTATTCCTCAGTGAAACATTGGAAAACCATGAGCAATGAAACCCTGGAATAACATTTAGTCAGGCACAGCATGAGTAAGGCAGCAAAGCAGCAGAATCAGCATATTTTCCTTTGTTTCTCTTACAAACTCTCATGTCAACAGTCTCAGCAGTTGTTCTTTGGAGGGCATTTATACTGATGCACATTGCATTACACTGTTATTTATTCTTTCCTGGCACTGTGAGAGGAAAGCAGAAGAGCAGACAAAGGCTTCTGGAATTAACACATCCAAGAGAGCAATTCAGGGAGTGAATATTAAAGCAGGTGAGTTGTGCAGCACATCATCTCCCTGAAGCTGTAGATTTTTGTGTTGAAGAAGCAGTGCTGCTGCCTGCATGGAGCTCATCCATGGCAGTAACGTGGTGCTGGGGGCAGGTTGATTTGAGGATGGTCTCCCTGTCTGTCTACACTGTGAAATTAAGAACAGGCTCAAGACCAGCTTTATGAGCACTGATCACTGGCTGTGTTGGCACAGGAGTACTACACACAGCCACAGTGAAAGCTTTCAGCTTGCATTCCCATCACTTATCCTGTCAGGTATGGCATCCACCTTCATCATTAATTAAGTTATGTTTACAAATGTTTGGCCTCCAGCACTGGCTTTCACATGAGCACAGCAAAGTTTGGAGGCTCCTCCTCTAGAATTTTTTATTTTCCACACCCACACAATACAGACCATACTGGTTTTCTCAGCTCCCAACTGGCCCAGTACTGCCCAGGTTGTCCCTGCTTGGCTGACAAATTAGGCAATTTCTTTCCCTTCTCCCAGCAAAGCTTCAGTGGCTGCCACCACACAGCCAAGCTTGGCTACTCCTGGTCACAAAAGCAAGAGAAGCATCTCCCTGGAGCCCATCTCCCACACCAGTGCTGTGGGATGCAGGGAATCACAGTCCTCAGCTCACTTCACTCTGGATCTGTGATTTTGTACAAGTCACTTGTCTTCCCTCATGCTCTCTTCTCTCCCAGGGGAGATCCAGTCTCTCCTCATAAAGCAGAAGTGCACTACCCTCAATTACTTTGCACTACTCATTTTCCCCCTGTGATGGACTCTTTGGACACAGGTACAGAGTCAAGCCCAAGGCCAGAAAATGGCCATGATTTCAGTCCCAAATCAGTGTCCCTGCAGGCTGGCACCCCACCTGACAGGACACGTGCACGACCTACAGCAATGACAACGCCCGCGTGAGTGTAAAGAAACATTTCCAAATCTTCACAGCCTTCCAGCACCCTGCTGACCTCAAAGTGCTCCTCTTCTCCTCAGACCTGTGACTAACACAGATTTACCCACAAAGTGCTCCTCTTCTCCTCAGACCTGTGACTAACACAGATTTACCCACAAAGTGCCACTCTCCAGGTGAATTAAGATCCGGATGAGAAGCAGTTGGCTCCAAATCAGCTGAGAGAAGAGCAACAGCCGTTGGTGAGCAGCTGGGACCGTGGCAAAATAATGGAAAAAACCCAGTTACCTCACCCTGTGCTCACAGCATCTCTGCTGTTCAAGGAGATGGATGGTCGTGGGGTCATAGAAGCCTCATCTGCTGTGGTAACAGCCATTGCCAAAAACAAGTGCTGATTGCTGAGTGAATTTCCACAGGCTCCTTTTGTGCCAACTCCCTGAAAACAAATCACCTCATGCATTCATGGATGGGAGTGCTCAGTGAGTCTGGAATTTGGGCTCTCTGTGCTGTGGGGTGCATCCTTATCCTGCCACCCACACCTCAGATACGAGGTTGTGGAGTGAAAACAGCCATCTCCCCCTACCTGGTAATGGTTCTCCCTGCAAGAAGCAGAGGTTTAGCTCCTTCCCTCACAGGTAGCAGATGGCCCAGCTGAGAGAGAGCTGGAGAACGTGTGCTGGACCAGCTGCTGGCTCTGCCCTCCCAGGACAGGGAGGCAGATTGAGATGCCAAGGGTACATCTCTGGCTGCTCCTGAGGCAGCCCAATGGGTTCCCCTCTTTTGTTGTCCACCCAGCAGCCAATTCTACAATAGTAATGACTTTTGGAAACATGAAAGATGTTTTATAGCTTTGGTACCATTCTCCATCTCAGATTTATTGGCCAGGCAAAGCACATGAACTGCCCATTCAGAACACAAAATGGGGCTACTGTGACAAGCACAGTGTGAACAGACCAAAGGGGTGCATGTAAGACTTATAAAAACCAAAGCAAGAAGTTTTAAATGCAAAGAGAAGCAAAAGGTAAATTCAGCAAATAACTGTCAACTATTGTTTTGAAACTTATGTTTTGAAACTTGTGTTTCAAAACAAACAAGCAAACTTATGTTTCCTAAGGATGACTTTAATCATTCCAGAAAGTTGAGGTAACATCAAAAAAAGATATGAGCACATGATTAAAAATATCAGAACTTCTGCTCCCTTTCAGTGCCCTATTGCTGGGTTTAGGACAGTAAAGACATTTAGAAATTGCAGCTGATCCACTGTGTAACATCACAGCTGTCGACTTGTACTGGCTGGGAAAGCAAATTCTGTCCTGTTCTGTTCTGCTCAGCTCACATTTCCTGGCACAGGTAATTCATATCCTGACTCTGCACCCTACAGCAGCAGCATGAGCAGCAGAAGTGGAAGATTTTATTTATTTATTTACTTATTTATTTATATTAAAAATTTCTTGCCTGCTTCATAGAATCAAAAGACTGGAAAGAGCCCCAGCATCTCAGCAATTTACTCTCTCTAGTCCTTTCCCCCACAAAAGCTCAGCCATGGCTATGGCACTTTTGATAAATATTTATCCAGCCTCTGCTTGGAGGCCTCCAGCTGTGGAATCCCTACAGCCTCCCCAGGAAACCCTCATCCTTGCCATTAGAAGGTTTTACTCTTATTTAGTCTCAATCTTCCTTGCTGAAGTTTAAGTCACTACTTTATCTGAAGAGAAGAAAAGATTATTTTTTCCCTCTTCACAGCAATGTTTATAAGTCTCTCATGTTAAGTAGAAGATCAGGGAGGCAGGGAAAAGGCAGAAGCAAAGGTTGAAGCAAAGGCTGAAGCTGTTTCTGCCCCTTTTGGCAGTTCTCCTCATTGAAGGTAATTAAGTGTAAAGAGGTACTTTCTCCCTGTGCAAGAGGCATGTTGCTGACATGCAAGTAGGGCTTTGTGCCATCTGAGCAGATGCACACATATGTGGGCAAGGAAAGGCCATGCCTGGGCATCAGGCATGAAAAAGGAATTAAAATTTAGACAGAAACAATCAGGCTATTTCTAGTATCATGGTTTTGCCAGAGATGAGCAGAAATTTATGTGGGTACAGCATCTTATCAAACCATGATGTTTCATGTTTTTCCCCTTCTCCACCGTTCATCTCTTTGAGATCAGACTTCTGTAAGGTGCTACCAGCACTCAAACACCAGAGCTGGAGATGCAGCATTGAGTGGCACCAATGTTCCTGCAGCAGGAGGGAGATGCCCACATCCAGGACTACCAGGCAGTGACAAATCACCCAAAACCTAAGCCACAGCTGGCAAGAACCCCTTTCAGAGTACCAAAGGGCATGGCTGTGGCTGCCATCCTCAGAACAGGGCAGCAGTCTCTGACTATCAGGTCTGTCCAGCCTTCCCTGCTCCCAGGAGCAGCAGCCCAGTCTAGTTCCAAGAGCTGTGTGGAGATAACAGGAACCAAAGAGGCAGCAGGTGGTTCCAGCTGACTTCATCACATCTTTCCCCAAAATAATCTGCTGGACAGCTGTGAGGAGGAGAATCTCATCTGGCTGCAAATCAACATAAGCAGGGGAGATGGGATGTGGAGTCAGGCAGAGAGGCTGTCGTGGATTATTTATGGTTCTCAGTGGATGGACAACTTTCCTAAGTTAATAACCCTGAAGCCAGAGCTTTTTTTGCTACTTCAAGAGCAACAAAGCACATCTGGTCTTGCTTCCCAGGCTGGTAAGTACTGAATTGCCAGGGAGATAGTGTCCTTGATGCTAAGAGGACTTTTTATCTCATTTTGGAGTATATACCAATATAATCAAGAGCCAACACTGGGGAAAGAGAGTTTGTCTCTGCCAGACACTGCCATATTATGAGGCTTAGAGGATGCTCTTCTCTGCAGGGCTTTGCAAGAAGGGAATTTCTGTCTGTCTTAGCCTGAGAGCTGCAGGTGTGTGCCAGACCAGGGCTACAGAGAGCAGAGAGCAGTTCTGATTGAAATGTTTTTATGTGCTGTCACACACAACAGCTTTTCCCTTTGCCATCCCATATTTCTGAGCTGGTCACCCCCCTTTGGTGTCTTCCTTGTGAAATCTCTTCACAGAGTGGATCTTTAGCCCTAATGACTGTGAAAATAATTCTTATCCCTAATTGCAGGAAGAGATAAAGGAGATTTTGATTTTGAAAATCACTCCCAAGGGCCACAGCCAAAGTACTGAGGCTTCCCAGAGTTTGGTTTGTGGGTTGGATGCAGCACCCAGCAATTATCTGCTGTGTTGAATAAGCTGTTCCTATCACATCACATTTCTGTGCATTAAGCTGATCTATGTTGACATAAGTGGGATGTTGGGGAGAGTGTACTGGGACTCCTGATACTTTGCACAAAGCAGACATGGATAATTGAAAAAGATGTTCCCTTCCACAGAGCACTGCAGGCCAGCTCATCATCCCTCTCTTTCTGTTCCTCTGCATGGCTAAATGGAAAGTGAGGGCACTGCTTGCCTCCTGCTGCTCTTCCCCTGTATCTCTTTCATGCCCCTGGCAGCAAAGCTCACTGGTGATGGAAGGTCAAGTGGGAGATGTGCATTTGCCCCTGCCATCAAACCATGTCACAGTGGCTGGGACCTGGGTGGTCCAACAGGGCAAACCTGTCCTCTGATAAAACCCAAGTGAAAACCACCAGGAATCACATCTCATTCCTCAAGGCAGCTTTGCTTCCTTCTGGCTTCTAAGTGTTTCTGCAATTTCATTTAGATAAAACAGTTCTCATTGCAGACCAGGCCAGGTAAGAAAACAATCCCAAAAATCACAGCCATGGGTCAGGGATGGACTGCAGTCCACTGGACCATCATGCACAGCCACTTACTCCCATCCTCTGCTCAGTGACCAGAGCAACTGTGCTAAAAGAAGGGGAAAGCAGAAACACAGAGTCCAGCACCAGGCTGCTCCCACCAGGCACAGGGATAACCAGGGAAGCAGCTGAGCTGCCACCAGGCTTCCCCAGGGATGCTGTGAAGCTGGTACCATTTAAGGGCCATAATCTACAACATCAGCCCAGCCTTGGCTCTGCCTGGCCCCTATTGATCCCCAGCCTGGGCTCAGGGGAGCTGCAGCTCTCTTCCAAGACAGTTCTGTGCTGCACATTTTGACTGGAAGGTATGATTAACTCTGAATGTCAAAATCTACTTAGGGGTTGAGGAATAAACTCAGGGGAGATGAATGTAGTGAGACATGCTATTATTTAAAAATACCCAGAATGATTTATGCACCTTCTGCAGCCTCATGCACCCCCTCACTAATGCTTATGCATTTACAGACTTCAGTTTTCAGCTGGCAGTGAGGTGTTTCTGCCTTGAGGAGCAGGAAAAAAAGTTCCTGACATTGAACTGAAGCTCATAACCCACTATAAACCCAGCACTGCATGTTCCTGGCCTTCCTCCACACTTCAAGAACTCAGAAGCACCCAGCAAAATGATCAGGCCACAGGTTTACAACAGTCAGAAGTAAATATTTTTCCCCCACTGTGCATATTGAATGATTCTCTGCCATGGAATTATGGAGACTAAAAGATAAATCAATTCATGGACAGATTAGACAAATGTACAGAAGACAGGACCAAGTAATGGCTATTAAATGAGATGATCAAGATGCAATCACTGCTTAGAAAATCACCAAGTTCTGGTTGCCAGAAGAAGCAGAGGAGCTGGATGCTTAGGGAAGTGCTGCTCTGCATGTTCCCCAGCTTGTACTCTTGTTTAAGCACCTTGTTTAAGGCATGAGCTGGAGATGGAAGGATGACTGCTCTGGTTCAAAATGGGTACTGTTTGAGTTCCTCCCCCAGCCTGGTCACCTCCCCAGAGGCACATCCAGCCCTGACTGTGACACAGCCCAGTCCTGGTGCTGGAACTGCAGTGGAGTCACCTGGCATCAGAGCCAGGGCGTGCATCACTACCAGCAAGAGTCTCTCCAGCAGCAGTGAGCCTTAACTCTGTGAGGAAAATAAATTATAGTATTCATTTTGGGGGGTTATAAAACCAGTTCATTCTGCAGATATAAACATTATAAAATAAAGTGTAAAATAAATCATTAAAAATGGGAACACGGCAGGAGGAGAAAAGAAGTAAGGAGAAAGGAAAGGAGAGGTAATGAATCTGGAAGGACAGATAAGGAGCTGAAAGATGAAAGAGGAAAATAAAATGAGAAAACAGACCTGCAGTGAAAGGAGAGTGTCACAGAAATAGACATTTGAGGGGCAAGTTCATTTGGTGACTAAAGTCAGTGAGATTTAATGTTACCTGCAGATTTACAGCTGAAACTTTCAAGGAAGTAAACTTCTGAGTGGTTACAATGTCATCTAACCTTCCAGAAACATCACCAAGTGGTCAATGTACATATACACACATCATATGTAATTTTACTGAGGTATACATACACACACAATTTTAATATATACACACACATGTAATTTTGTAGGACTCCAGAAGTAAAAAAAAGAAGCTTTTTGTGAAAAGTATCAATGTTTGCTGTTGTCAAAGAGGGAAAGCTACATGCATTTCATCTGCTGCTATTTCCCAGCCATGCCGGAGGTATATCACCAACAAAATGTTACCCAACAAAGCCTGGGAATGTGACAACTGAGTGAAAGCTCTGCAAAAACAGACTGAACGATTTGTAAATTAATCTGAAATGAGACAAGTATGTCAAACATACCCATCCAAAAGCACAACAAATTTTAAAATTCAATGCTGTGTCACCGGTGATGGCAGTTCCTTGAGAGGCAGAGCCACGGGGGGAAGGTTCCAAAGCTGCAGCTCCCTGCACACAGCTCCTGCTGCACCTGGGCTGCAGCTTGGGCTACAGAGAGTAAATTCTTGTGCTCACACACTCTGGAAGAGCATAAGACATTGCTTTATAGCAGCAAGGCTTTCTCTGACCTTTAGAAATTGCACGTCAGAAAATGGCAGCTCATTATGCAGCTGCAAGAAGTTGGAGTAAATGGGCTTTTTCCACTGTAAAAAAAAAAGAAAGAAAGAATAAAAATAAAACAAAACAAACAAATCCAAACCTGTCCTACAGCCAAGATGCATTTGGGTCCTTCCCTTGCTACAAATCCTCCTCTGTGGAGTAATAGAGCTCAGTGAATAAAACCTGCCCCTCCTTCCTAATTCCCTCCGAAGTGGAGATGATTAAAATGAACCAT
The DNA here is from genome assembly GCA_013400575.1 of Peucedramus taeniatus. NCBI lineage: Eukaryota > Metazoa > Chordata > Aves > Passeriformes > Fringillidae > Peucedramus > Peucedramus taeniatus. Next base: position 42,566 of record WBNO01032058.1, on the reverse strand, counting down.
TTATCCTGGTCCCCTCTGCACAGGGCCGACAGCTCCGAGCTGTGAGGAGAAGGTGTAGTATTGCTTAGCAAGGAAATTCCAACAAGGACATGGCACAGTTTCTTAGGACCAAATCCAATTAAAACATTTCCATTTTCATCTCCTGACCACCCAAAGTAAAGCAGAGAGCATCTAACTCCGGAGCACTTCAAAGCACTGTTTAATTGTATGAATATTTTAAACGTAACACAAGAGAGACAGATCCTCTGCTGCTTTCAATTAGCACAGCTTCACAAAGTCAGAGTGATGCACACCAGTGAGGAGACTGGCCCCAAATGGGGTTTAAGAAAAAAAAACCCACTGAAAAGCACAATAGCGCAGTACTAAAATTCAGATTTTGCAGAACATTTAAATATTTCTAGTGTTGTTCCTCTGAGTGATGCTCTATATAGTGCTAAAATTCACAGATATCTGATTTTAGCCATCATCCCTACCTGGCAGGGCTAACCTTCCTTGCAGCTGGTGAGGATGCAGCCTAAACACCTCCTGAGTCCTGCAGAGCTGAACATCACTGCCTTAGAACCCCTGACTGTAAGGGAAGGTGCATCCCCACCAACACAAGATTAACCATTTCTGAAAGTCTTAATTCTCCAGGTTTTAGCAGAAAAAGAATTCAAGTACCACTTGAAATGTGGTACAGAGTACTGGGTGTTGGAAGGCAGCCTGGTCTGCAGCATGTCATGTATTGCTCTGGGGCTCTGCACAGTGCTTCTGGTACAGCAGCTCTTGGAGTTGTCTCATTCAGGGGAAAAAAACACACCCTGAAAAGAGCCTTCTGCTGCAGAGTTCAGTTTAGAACATCCTGAGTCTGAAAGGGCCAAGGAGATTATGAATAAAATACTTGTGTTTCCTTTCATGTGGAGCAGGGCAGAATTTCAGGATCTCAACAGGAGAAGCTACAATTTACAGGAAAATATTCCTGGTTGAGTTTGAGACTTATATTCCCCCAAGAGACCTATTTCAGATGGTTAAACCCCCCACAGACAGATCCAATTATCTGGGTGTTTTCAAGCCATTTCTATGGAACCCTGTTAAATTTTTATAGAATCCTCAAAATTCCCACTCTGGTGGTTCCTCTGAGGTTTTGTCGTTAAGGCAATTCCTGGACGAGTGCTCTGTGTTAGAGGGAGGAAGAAATAAAGTACAAGTTGCATCCCCAAAGAGCCAAGATACACACAGAGCATATTCACAGGGGCTACAACAAGCAACCCAAAATTGTTAAAGCTGATGGCACATCCCTAAGTTGCTCTTTAGAGAACTTTGCAAAGTCTTGTGCTTGTATCAGTGATAATGAAAGCGATTAGCACAGTACGATTAAACTCCCCCTAGGACATTTTTTTTATTTTAAATTAAAGGTTGGAAGTTAGATTTATCCTCTTCTGTAATGACTTTTGGATTATGCTGTCTGAACTGCACAGTTTTAACTTGTATAAAAATATTAACCCATGAAAGAACTCACAGAGTTTGAAGGTGTTATCAAGTCATAGAATCCCATCTAAAAGCTTCCCTTTACCACCTTTTTTTTTTCCTCTCTAGGTCTTTAAAGGAGTTCATAAATCCTCATTTTATGTGTTTCTTAACCTCAAGCTATTGAAAGCAGTATCAAGTACAACTGGTCCCTACAAGTTTCAGCTCCCCCGCCTCAGAAAAATGCCGTGGAGTTAATCTGAGCAGGGAAGGAAGACAGCCTTGTATTTTAAACAAACAAAAAAGAAAAAACATTAAACCAAAACCCACACACAACCACCTCAACTCTGAGTAACAGCTTTCTCAAGGTGAAAATGAAAATCATCCCCCTGGGACTGGTCACTTCCCTGCATCTGGACAGGGATTCTGAGGTCCCCACAGTGCTCTGTGGAAGGGGCTCTTGGGTCAGGCTTGGCAGCTCCCAGCACTCATCCTGCCAGCCTGAAACTCTCACAGCTCAGAGCTCTAGGACAAATCCTGCTCCAGCATCATCCTGACAACCCCTAAAAATCTGCAGGGTCCCACTTTGCTCCCACAGAAAAGGGTTTTGCACCCCCACAGCCTTGCTGCCTGCTCAAAGAGCTGCTCGACAGCAAGAGCTGCAGTGTCTGGGTGCTGTAGGGCTCCAGCACATCCATCTTTCCAACAGTCTCACATGTCACTGACAGAGTAGCCTATTTAGTTTCAAGGCCTTTGAAGAATTAGTGTGTGCCAGACCCACAGTGCTAAACAGACTCTCTGAAAGTTAATGGGTGACAAACTGCATATATTAAGTGCTCGGGAAATTGATCTGATGTCAGGTGAAGGAAATTTTTCTGCAGATCCTCTCTTTGGGCAAACAGCTAGAAGAAAGGACCTCAGACATCTCCCATTTTATGTGTGGGGGATATTCTCAATCCCCTTATTAGCTGAGCTCCCCCAAGTGTCCCAAGGATTCCTGCTGCCATCAGGCCAAAAGCAGAGACCCAGAATGAGACTGTAGAGCCCAGAAACTGCATCCCACAGATACACACTCGGTAAGTCCATGTTTCTTCCCATCCCAGACTAATTTTCTAGGTATTGCCCTTCCAAGAAAAATGCATTTGCTGGATTTGTACCCTGATCTGAACATTTTTAATGTCACTTCCTTGCATGGGAACATTTTAACGTTCAGATCAATGTCAAATTTCTGACAAATTTCAGGATCAAATGGACTTCTAAAAATAAAATAAAACAAAATTCCACTGGCTAAAGCTTCTCCCTTATATTTAAGATCTGATCTACTTACCTGCCCATTGAATTGTAAAGTACAATATAAGGTCCAATATTTATTACTCAAGAAAGTGAGAAGTCTATGTCTCTTGCTGAATAAATTCTGTCTCTGAGTTTGAAAACAAGTGATTTACTCCTTAAATATTTGTGTAACATTTTGCTAGTATGAAAATAGTCTTTAGACATCACACTTTCATAATACTTTTTTTTAGAGTTCAGGTTTTCTTTACTGTTAGTCATCAAATCTGCCATTTTCTACTCTCTTGACTTCCACTATGCAATGCCTCTCCTAGGAGGCAATTATAGATGCTTTTTTAGTATTCTTAAATGTTATCATATGCCTCTGAAAAACAATTGTCAGATCTCTTACAAAAATCTAAGGGATTGTTGTTTTGCTTGGAGTGCCTTTGCTTACAATAAATCAGATTAACAAGACTAACTAAGTGCAGCTTAACTCTTCCCACTGTGACTTGAGACTTTCCCGAGCTACACGTGCTGCACTTTTCAAGCTGTGCCAGCTATTTTTACCCATTAACTGAAAATGAATTAGGGAAGAAGCATTCCATAATATACTTTTTTTCCCCTCAAATCAGCATGAGGGATGAGCAGGGTGCCTGGCAGTTGTCTCAGCACATACCTCTTCCCTTGTTTGACCAACAAAAGGGATCACGGCCCAGAGCAGTGAGTGAGGACAGTTTGGGTGCTTGAATTCAAAGTGCTCCTCTCAATAAACACCCCAAGTTCCTCTGTGCCCTATGTTTTGCCCCTGCTTTAGTTGCAGGCTGCTGGAATCTTTATCACTCTATTCAACTCCCTGAGGGGTGGCTGTGTTGAGCTGGGGGTCGGTCTCTTTCTTTGGGCAACAACAGACAGAAAAAGAGGACACAGTCTCAAGCTGTGCCAAGGGAGATAAAGGCTAGAATTAAGGAGGAAGTTCTTCACAGAAAGAGTGGTCAAATACTGGAATCATCTACCCAGGGAGGTGGTGGAGTCACCATCCCTCGATGTGTTTAAAAAAAGATTGGATCTGGCACTTGGTGCCATGATCTAGTTGAGGTGTCAGAACATGGGTTGGACTCGATGATCTTAAAGGTCTCTTCCAACCTAGAAATTCTGTGATAATTCTGTGATAACCCTGGCAGGAGGCTCAGAGCCTTCCTCCCATCTGGGAGGCTCCTCCTGGGCAGTGTCCCTGTGTCACCCTGGGGTGACACATGAATGACATGGGTAGTCTTGTTCAAAGCAAACTAAAAAAACTCTTTATTAAAATATCTGACTCGCTATATATATATCTTTTTGAAATGCCAGTGTCATTGGAGGGCTACAGTGTTACCTCCTCAATGTCACCAGGTAACTCAACAGTTTATCAGGTTGCTTGTCCCTTAAAAAAATAAAAAACAATAAATTATTTAAATAAAATTTATTTTAAAAATGTTATACAAAAATACAAACATCAAAAAGCTTAATAAAACTTAAGAAAATCAAGACAACATCCCTGTGCCCCCAGCCCTGTGCCATGGAGGTGAACACCAGCAGTCCCAAGACACCTTCAACTGAGTGCACAGTTACTAAAAATTCACACCAGAGATCTCTGTGTCACCCAAAAAGGGTGCTGGGAGAGGGGGGTTTGATCCCCTCAGGCACTCAGGGACTTGTCCCCTGGTCTTTGCCATCCCCTGCTGAGGTTCAGATCACAGCAGTGAGCAAAACCAAGAGGAGCACCTCTGCCTCCTCCCCCAGCACCAGCCAGGTCCATCCTCCAGGACCTGGGACTGGAAGGAGAACCCAAAAGAGCAAGATAAGCATCCTACATTAGCATCCTAAGGCACCAGCAAGCAAAGAGGGTGCAGAAACATCTCTCTCCAGCATTTCCTATTGGATCACCCAGGCAAGTCTCTGGCAGGCTACAAACAACCCTCAAGGGAATCCCTCCTCATCCATCCTCATTCAGGGATAACAGGAGCTTCACAGGGCATCAAGGATCCCAGCTTGTCGACAACAGCCTTATTAACCCAGCAATTAAATTTGACCAGCCCTTTACCAAGAAACCACTTGCACACAATGCTTGGGGTATTTAACATGCCTTGATCACTGCATAGCTCAATTAACTTGTACCACTCATTTCCTGAGTTTATAAAGAACAATAAATAAATCAATATACAGCTATCACTTCTCATCTGAGAAAATTAGCAGCATCATCCCTGCATTTAGTGTCCTGAGATGGAAAAGAGCAGAGGAACAGATCATAGAGAAAGGGCCATAAACAGAACATTGTTACCATCAAAACAGAGAAAAGAGAGTGGAAATAAAGAAGAAATACTTAACAGCAAGATTCTCATCACTTGAAAGGGGCCTGAATTCCATCCTGCCCCTTTCAGAGCATGGAGCTCAGACAGAGGATGCACAAACACCTCTCCAGAGAAGCATTGCCTTTTCCCACACATAAGAATGTGCATTTGTAAGGAGACAGATGTACAAAACTTAGAGCTACTGCTTTCCAAACAAGCCACTCTCATTGAAATTCCTGATGGATTTGTGTTCCCAGGTATTCTCTCAAAAAAACATGTCACTGTCAGCAGGGGAGTGACTGGGAGGAGAATGCACAATCTATATCCTAAATCAGAAAGATCTCAGCAAATGAGCTGGCCAAGGAACAGCACAAGAGAAATGGGGCATGTGATGAAAACACATAAATCTGTCCTCCAGCAACCTTGATGCCACAATTTCCTGACACCCTCTCAGAGGGCTGGACCTCTTGTTTCCAATTCTTTTTCATGAGTAATTCAAATTCCTGAAGTGGACTGAAAACTTCAGCCAAACTTGTGTCACCACATACAGTCCCAAATACTTGCAGGACCTCTGCAGTGTGAATCCCTGTGCAAACTGGGGTGTCCATGGGTGATCTCTGGCCCTGGAGCTCAGCTCAGAGATGCTCATGTGATTCAAAAATCAGTAAGTCACCACACAGAAAATCTCTCCATTAACTCCTCTGACCAATGACACTTGGAGCAGTAATTTTAGGACTGAGCAATCCAAATGGCAGACACAGTTTCAGCACATCTGAGCCACCAGCAGATCTCTCCTCAGCCTTCCAAGGTCACAGCCCTGTGACATCTCCTGTGCTCAGGTGGGAGGTGCTGCAGACCCCCAGGGCACTGCTCTGAGCTGATGCCTGAGGGCCCCCCAGCCCACATCCCACTCCCAAGGTGGCACACAGCACCTCCATCCTCCTGGAAGGTGCCAGCTTGGAAAGCAGCCACCACTCACCTCCTAAACTGCCTGGCCCCAAGCGTGAAAAATAAGGATGAGAACAGAGCAACAGCAACTTTTTAATGCACTTTTCCAATGTAAAACCCACTAGCTCATTCAAAATCATCAGAGAAACTTGTATCAGCTGCAAAGTCTGTTCCTTCAGGCCCAGTAACCCACTGAAAAGGTTAACTCAGAAAAACTCACTGAACTAAATAAGCTTGCAAGGCTTTTCCTGTGATCCTTGTCTCTCACCTGGGATATTTCCTACTAATTGCTTCATAACAGCTCAGCCACCAGTGCTGTAAAGGGTGCCATGTTTCTGTAAATGCTCTGAGCTGAGCCTGGCCACAGAGAAGCTCACTGAGAACAGGAGTTAAACCAGCTGTTCATTTGACCTATGTTTGTTTTTTTTTTCCAATATGCAATTGTAAATCTTATCTCTTCTACACATATGGCTCCTCTACAGAAAATGCCTTTTCTGCTAAGAGACCCTCCAGGGGCACAGCATTAGCTGCAAGCAAGCAATGCAAATACTGAAATGCTTTATCACCATACAGAATAGAAATGCAAAAGCAATATTTGACACAGAGCTATTTTTCAAATTATTTATTTAAAAAAAAGAAAAAGGGTGACCGAAGTCTTCTGTAGGTACATCCAAATAACAAACAGTACAATTTAAAAAGCAAATTGCTTAATAATTCCAGTGAGATACAGTGTTTAAAAACTTAATTCCCTGTACTGTGACTCTTCAGATGACCATAAGTAAGACAGGCAGAAATCAAGGACAGGGCAGAACTGAGGCACGTTTGCTTTGGAAAACTGCAGGCAGGAGGCTTCTGGGGAACAAACATCCTGCTGTGTTATCTCCACACATCAGAGCAGAGAAACAAGTTTTCAAGGAAAAGTTGAGTTTCTTACCTGAACACAAGACTGCTCATGCAGCCTTTCCCCAGGAGACTAAATTATTGATTGCACTGCTTGGGAAAAAACAGATCAAGCTTAGTGCAAGCTGAGGAACTCCACGGAGCAGTTTGGAGCAGAAAGCAATTACTGCTGCCATGTGGACTGCTGGAAGCCAGAGGCAGGGACAGGGACAGGGCCTGCAAGAGCTGGGTCATGTCAAAAGCACCATAGATATTCAACACTTTCCTCTGGGCAGCTGTACAAGATACCACCTCAACACTTTTAAGAATTATTTTGTTGGGTTTTGGGCTGCCGTGTGAATTCCCAATAGGCTTTTCATGGGGAGTTTCTGAGTTCATATTTTGATACGATGATTTGATGATTTGATTGAACCCATAAACTCAGCTGAAACTGCTGAGCTTCAGCCAATTATGAGGTGAACCAATGTAAAATCCAAGCAGTGTTTGGGCAGCTGAGTCAAAGGTCAAAATTTACAGGAGCAAACCTGAGGTAGTTTCCTGCATTTTCAGGTTTCTGAGAGATAGGTTTTGAGCTATTTGTATAGACTGACAGATTTTTAAACAAATATTTTAATATTATTTCAAATGTCTTGACAGCCCTGAGTACTTTAGCACCTTTTTGGCACCTGCCATTACCCAGCTCGTTTTGCAGGAGACACTTATGGGTTTCTCTGGAGTCTGAGTCCAGTAGAGTTTATGTGAAGCCAGCCTCACACCTGGAGAAGTCTCCAGCTCTGTGGTTATCAGCAGCACTGCTGCCTTGTCACTCTTGGCTGGAATTCCCTATGTGTGGTGATTGAGAATGAACCACAGACCATGACATTTACAGAGCCAAGATTAATCAGAAAAAGGAGAGTTATCCCTTTACAGGTGAGCAAGCCTTTACAGAGTGAAACATTTTCCTTCTACTGCATGTGCTTATTATTTTCCCTCTCAATTTATTCCTCCTCACACCCCTCCTCATCTGAAATATAACACTGTGCTTCTGCCAAGACTCACTTTGTGAGGTGAGCCTTACTTATTGGAGCACCTTTGCCTGGCACTGGGTTATTACTGGTCTCTTCCCAGTCCTCTCCTTTCACTGCAGCCGTCATTACATGCACAGGAGAAGTCCACAAACCTCCAAAAGAATCATCTTGGGCAGAGGCTCCAAGCAGCATAAGATGCTGCCTAAGCAAACCTCTTCTCTTCAGTGCATCTATATTTATTTTTCTAAACCGCTGAGGAGACTCCAACAAAATGCAAAACCCTCACAAGTGATTTTCTAAGATAAGTGAGTTGTCAGCTTTGCTGTTTGAATCATGTTTGACAATCTCAGGTACAGGCTGAGCTTTTGCTCTGCTTTTAGATTATTTCAGAAACCCACGAGCAGCCTGCCAGCGAGCTTGACTTTGATAGGTAGCGAGCCTGGGTCACCTCACTGGCAAGTTTTCACTTGGGTATCCTTTCTAGGATGAAACATCCCTATTTATCATGCAGGAAATGACATTTTCATGTTATTGCAGTAGTTGGCTGATTTGGTACCATCAGAGGAACAACTGAGGTACATGCTACCTCTCCTTTTAACTACGAGGAAGAACAACAGAGAGATTCATGCTCTTGTCAGCTTTTTTCTGATCTGCAGAGACAATTCCTCAGCACTCACCAAGGTGGGAAATGCAGAAATTCTTTTCCTCGTGGTAAAGACTGCATCATCACTGATCATCACTGAGGCTCTGGTTTTATCATCAGCCAAACCTGGTTCCCTGACCAGAAAATGATCTCATTCCTGGAGGGGCAGCAAGATTGCTGCACTCCTGGATGGGTCTACACAAACAGGAATGAGGGATCTGCTCATATCTTTATCTTTCTGTACAAGAAAAGAAAAACACTTAAAGCCTGGCTAGAGCAGGGACTTACCCAGCACTTGGTCTCCCTCATCCTGGTCCAATCACCAGAAAAAACTCAGCTGACCACATTAAGGCAGTAGAAAGCACTTCAAAGTTTATATCTTAAATAAAACTGCAATTAAATGAGTGATTCCTTGCTTAAATCCCTCATGGGAGCAGGGGGTGAGAACATTAGGGGCTGCCTCACATAGAAGAGAAAAAAATTCTGGCCCATCTATGTGAGTCTGTTCAGACATGTGTGCATCAGGGAGAGAACATCAACCAACAAATAATGATGCTAATCCTTTTATTAACATTTAAAAATTGGAAAAGCTGTGTACATCTTCAGGGAATACTTGGAGCAAGATCTTGGAGTATGGCACACCTGGAGTGCAGGTGTAATGTATACAGTGGTGTAAGGTGCCAAAGGAAAAGGCATCAGGTTGGAGCTGGGAGTTCTGAGCAGCTCTGCAGAGCCTGCAGTGCCTCACTAGGGGCAGGCAGCAGATCCAAACAAGGGCCTGCAGTCTGGATATTATTCATGTTTTGCAAACTGAGGGTGCCCCTGCTCCCCAGATTCTCACAGCCACAGGGAGGTGGAAGGAGGAACCTCTGCAGCAGCCATGCTCTCCCACTCCCTGGGGAGAGGTGTGCTCATTCCTCTTCTGTGTTACAAATCACAGGGACAGTATCTGCTTGTCTAAGGTTTTCCAGGAAATCTTAAGGACAGACTAAAGCAGAATCTAAAGACACATGATTGATTACAAGCCTGAAGGTGCTGAGCAAAGCACCAGGCCAGCAGGACCCCATCTCTCTCTGCTGGAGAGGGTGGGGGGTGATAGCCTGAGTCTGCTGAAGTTATTGGTAAAACGTCCTTGGTGAGCAGGATTTCACTTCCCAAGCTTTCCTGGGAGTTTCCTGCTACCAAGCCAGGCTGTTGTTCCTGCTGCCCTGCTGCACAGCAACTTCTGGCCGAGGGAAAATCCATACCCTGGATCAGCTTCTTTTCACACTGCTCTGCAAGGGGGAACCAGAGGGGATCCTGGCTTCTCCTGGCTTTGTGCAGGGCTTCAGACAACCTCTTAGAAGAGCAGGGATGAAGCTGTTCTGAGATGTTTCCAGCAGCCACTGACAGCACAGATCACTCAGCAGCATTCAGGGACGACAGAAAGAAAAATTATCAGTGGAGGGAATTAGAAGGAGTTTCTCTGTTTTCTGGCTTGACCAAAGCAAACAATGTCAGTGTTTAAAAAAGACATTTCCTGACTGTAATCACATGAGTCAGAGGTTCATAAGCTTTTATTAAAGGCTCAGACAAGAAATCTGAAGTATGTGGTTAGTGAATGCTACAAAGCCAAATGGGAGCTGTCCTCTCTTTCCAATAACACGTGAGCATGAAAAGCTAAATCAACTGTTTGTGATTTTGGAGGTACAGTGGGATAAAACATATTTCAAAGGAATTAACATGGCCAAACTAATGCATAAGAATGTGTCAGGTGAACAAATTGTATGTATGGCTGGAGAGCAAAAACTGAGGCTTTACTTTAAAGGGAACCAATGCCTCACTTTTTCCTACTGTGCTCCACAAATCCTCTTATTTAAACACAGGGGTAGTGAAGATTAGCACTTCTGTTTTCTTGCTCTTTGGATTGGGGCATTTTCCCCCTCATAGAGCAGCACATGAATCACTCAATAAAAAAAAAAAAAACTACTGTAAAGTGCAAAAAAAGCAGTTATTCAGTGATTTAGTCACGAGCATTGCAGAAAAAAGTTTGCTCTCTTCTCTCTCCTCCCTTTTAGCCTCCAGATGTGGGTAGAAGGAAAATTCACTTGAAAAAGGCTGCAGCTCTTTGTGTGGTGAGCTGATTGAAATAAACCTTACCTGCCTTTGCATATGTTTGCAGTTTAAAATGGATCTGTATTTACACTAGATGAAATATTTACCAAAATGATTATGAACATTTTTCATTTGCATAAGTCAATGAATTATATCTCTAATGCTGTTTGAAGGATTGGAGTATTTTTTGCAATGAGAAGCAATGCTTTGGCAATTTTCTTTTTTCATATAGTTAAAGAATTGGTTATTTTTGGCAGGACATTTACTATCAAACAAATATTCAAAGCAGTTCTGAAGGTTTCTCATTATCATTAAATATTAGAGTCTCAGCTTTTAAGTCCTTTGCCACTTATTAAGAAACTCAAGCAGACAGCTCTGCACATTTAAGCTCAGGCCTACTTCTTAATGCAGTGGGGAAAAAATAAATTCTGAGAGAAACCTGTTGCTGCCAGCAGAGACCCCAGAGGAGAGGAAAAAGGGAAGGAGAACAAATGCATTTTAAAACTGAAAAACTCACAGCAAAGCCAGGCTCCCAACAGTTGTAATTTGCTGTATGACTCCAAAGGCAGTGGAACATCACTGTGTCCCAGCAGCCAAGGCTTTGCCCACACTGCCATGCTCATGCAACTCAGCAACAGTATTTCTTCTCTGGCAGAGATTCCATCTGTTGTGCTGTTACAGCATCTGAATTTGCTGGGGTACTGCCAGAGAGGATGTTTTCTTCTCTCTTTGGAGAAACAGCCATCTTCCAGATGATCCTTGCTCTGCTGAGCATTAGGAAGCCACACTGAGGTGTCCTCCAAAGTGAAAGACCCCTTGGGAAAGTGCTTTGCCAGCCTTTATCTGAAAAGGTGGCTCAAACTCTCCAATCCAGTTTTGGTTAGTCCCAAATCTTCTGTTCTTGTGCTGATTTGAATGAGAGACTCACAGAGAGCTGATATATTTACACTGTCCAAGTGTTGTCCTTTGCTGTAGAAACTTACAGTGATAATAGCACCATAAATGCTTTATTACACATTATTGTCAAACTCCTTACCTTAGCCTTCCAAAGGGAAGAGGAGTTAACAGTACAACAGCAGCGTGGCAGCACTAGGGATGCTGGAATAATCTTTCTAATTGATCTTGGAAAGGGTGAGCAGTGATTTCCTTTGAATGATTTTCATTAACTGAGCTCCTTCTTATTGCTTGGGTGTGGGTTATGAATATAACAGTTTTCACATGAGTGTGCCTTCAGTTCAAACACAGTTCAAACACAATATAATCTGCTTCAGTAAACAGGTGAAAGAATGCAGTTTTCAGCAGCATTTTTATTAAGTACTGGCAAACCCTTATGCATGTTAATGCTTGATAAAAATACAGCCAGCCCAGATGCAAAACACTGTGATGAGTTAAGGCACATGACAGGTTAAGCAAAATATACTCAGTACCAAATGATACCCACCATCCCTGCAAACTGAGATCACAAGCACTGGGAAGAAGAAGGGGTGCCTGTGCTCCTCAACATGTTAAATTTCAACCATCCACTTTCTAAAAAGCTGTAATTCATCCCAGGAAGGCTGCCTAAATAACCCCCACAGAATAACCTGGTTAGGCATTTGCAAGTGGATTGCATCTTGTGCTGTTGTTGAACTCATTCTGTGGGAGAGCATTGACAACGTGTCACTTACTTCATATTCACATTTACAAACACAGTGAGAAGAATGGGAATTTAGATGCTCTTATAGACTCTAGATACTAAACCCTACAATTTCCTGTTGTTTGCCATTAGTTTTCTTTATTCACTTTTGGTTATATATGTAGCCTACACAAAATGAGCTGAGGAAATAACTTGGTTAAGCAACCAGAGAATGGTGTGTCCTTGACCACAAGCAGTTGGGAACATGAGCCATCACCTATTTTATAGAGAGCTCTCTGATCCCTTGAAATCATTGTAAGCTGGCTCTGCCACCAAAACAGCTGTTCCTGTCCTGCCTTGCTTCATCCTGTCCCACCCCTGCATTTCAGTCAAACATCTCTACAGCTGCATGGCAAAACAGAGAAGGGATCTGAGCCAGATTCAAATTACCCTGATGAAAACCAACAACTGTGTCTTATGGTGGCCCTAAGGTATTAAGAAAGGCATTATTCCATCTTGGAACAAAATCTTACAGGATGTTTCCAAGTATATTGTAGTACAGCATTTCTCATGCCTGTAAGAGTAAGATATTTCTACTTAAGCAGTAAATACCAATCCTTCTGCAAAACCAGTTCTGGTTCCCAGTTGTTCCAAATTTTGCACCACTGTGCTGATTTCAGAGCTCTGGGGCAGACCTGATTTGGTGTGACCACATGCAGCCCCCTGGGCCCTCAGGGCTGGTGCTGATTTCACTGGAGATGCACAATTGTGCAGCAAATGTGAGGCTGTGCTCATTATCCAAGGGATTCACTTGAATGGCTGCAGCCACCCTGGGATAAAATCCATTGATTTCACCATGGGTCACACCAAGAAATGCCCTTAGCCCTGGAGTTCAATGGCAGTACAAGCAGCCTGAGCTGTAAGAGCACCCAGAATTGGTGAGCAGTTCAGAGATGCTCTTTCAGACAGTTGTTTTTGCTACATTACCTCATTGCCATTTTTCTTCTCCATTAGACTGTGCTGTTATGACTCTCTCATTTAGGGTCATCTCGGGTCTGCAGGACATTGCATTAGAATGGAGAGAGGGGGATATTTTTAGGTCTGCTGTAGAAAAACATGAGTAAGCATGGATGTTTACAGTAAGGCTAGAGAATGGTACAAGGAAGAAACATGAAAATAAAAAGATTTTGCTACAAAACACCCTTCCCTGAGCAGTAGTCACAAATTAGGATCATTTAAGCAGGAAGATCTGAGAGCTAAGGTAGAATTGAATCCAACAACACCATGCATGACCCACTCTGGGAATGACAGGTAGGGCAGGATTGTCTTCAGTCACCTATCCAGCTGAGGTTAATGGGGATCTGTGCCCTGGTTACATCCAAACTTCCTTCCCAGCACAGGGAATCCATAGAAAAATCACCACCAGGTCAGTATCTATCCCAGCTCTACTACAAACACATGCTCTGCCCATGCTGGGGAGCTCAGTGGTTTCTTGGGGGCAGTGAACAAGCCAGGGCTTGTTGTTTCTTGCTCCTGTGTCAAGTTTTCACTGTGCTGCTTAATCAGTACTGCTGCAAGCAGGGAATGTGGGTTGTGCTAGAGCTTTTGCTGCATTCCTGCTGCAGGGAAATTGTGTTGTTTATACACTGAAGTCTTCACCACAGTGACGGCGAGAAACAAGGAATTTAATGCTTGATGGTATTTTCACAGTGTCACTGAGAGAATGTGCAAGAGCAAGAGCTGCTCAGTTCAATTTGGGTTATTTAGGAACTACTTGAAACACTGCTAAAGGACTATGTGATGTAATTAGGCACCAGGTCAGAAGAGCTCCCAATACAATAAATAACAGTTTTGGAAACATCTTTTCCTGCTCATTAGAAAAAGCAAGTGTTAAGCAAGTAATCTGTCTCTTCAGTGCAATTTCAACACAAAATATGTCATGACTTGTCTTACAGAATGAATTACAGGGCTCTCTGATAAGGCTTCATTTTACTAATAGTAAAGTGGCTCCATACACCCAACAGGGCTTTGTGAAGATGGAAGCATATTGTAGCACTAATGAAGCATGAGTTCAGCCTAATTAACAGGATGGCAACAGCAATCATACAGCCTTTTCATTCACTTTTATACATTCTGTCAGAGTAACAAAGTTGTGTTTCTACACTGCTGGAACCCTCTGGCTTTGCTCCCTCTTTGCACGCCTGCTAATCCCGCTCTTTGTTCCAACGGGCCGGGATCCAGCCGAACACTAAGCCTGCATAATCAGGGATAATAAGGCTGGACCCCTGGGCAATGGCCCTGCTCAGCTACCCACCTGCCAGCTCCCACTCCTCACATTTAACTTCAGGCATGAGAGCTGATCCCTTGCAATCAGCGGGGCCGCTCACAAATTTCCAGTTAAGCACATACTGAAGTGCTTTACTGGATCACGGCCACGGTTTGTACTGTAAGAGGAAAAGTCACAGGCAGAATTCATTTACCTGAATCACCTATTCTGGCCATGTTGGAAAACAATAGCATTTTCATTACCCACTTCACAACTCACCTGAATGAAGAGGAAAGGCTCCTTGCCTCCAGCTGCTCTTTCATTTGGGCTTGTAAGATGAGCCTTTGAAGGGCAGTCCAGGGCAGGTGAGTTGTGTCTGATGTGGGTATGATGGAGGAGATATCCAGACAAAAACTAACTTTGTTTCATTAATTTCAACATGTTGAAATCCCTCATGTGAAGTGCTGAAAATAAGCCTGCAGATGGGGAGCCACAGATCCCCTGCCTTGGCCCAGCTCCAGCTAGGGTAATTACATGCTGTCTGCCTGAATCCCCTCATATGGCTTCACATGGAAAAGTCATCCTCCACTTCTCCTGCTGAAATACTGCAATGTAGCACAGCAGTCACAGAGTGGCAACTGAGCAGTATCTGCAGTTCAGCAGTGGTGGGAACAGTCTCTCATGGACTAAATAAAGGCTGAATTCCTTTAGCTCCCCTGGAGAAGATTTTTGTGATTCAAGGTATTGCTTCTGGCCCATGAGAGCTTCCAGATGGCTCAAAATGTGCACAGATAGGGCTGGTGGAAGAATTAGCCCAGGGACATCCCCTATACCACACAATCTTGGGGAAAATTCATCTCCAACTCTGCAATAATGAAACCTGACTGCTGCAGGTCACCTTTCCACTTCATTGTAGTCAATGATGTGGCCCTGCTGTCACTCACTTGGGACATCCTCTCCAGAGCAGCTGCTCCAAAGTCATTCAAGATCTACACACAAACTCCGGCTCAGAGACTGACCATCTCCCGCCTTCAGAATGAATTTGTCTTTCCTTGGTTGAAGTAAATCACACACTACGTTTTTACACAGAGTAACTTTGTAAGCAGCATGAAAAGAGATGAAGGAAGCTGTGATCAAAGCCTCCAGTAAGACTGCAGTCATGGAGGGCATCTAACGAGATGCCAGATTTTGCTCTTGTTCTAAAGTGTTCTTCAGAAGCTGCATTTTTGTTTGATCACTGCAGCAGAACTTTCACTGGAAGGATTTTATTCTCTTCTACCAGTTACAATGCATGGCAAACTGATGGGAGCAGGAAAGATAAACCACTGTTATTGGAGGAGATTTGAATAAACAAAATTCAGATGGAAAGGCTGGACAGCTTTCATAGGCTGACAGTGTGTGGGGAAGTCTGTTTTGGTTAATGCATTTCAGGTCTCACAGTGACTACTGTTTTTTACTACAAGGAAGCTGGGTCAGGACAAGAAGAGAGGTGGGACTGTTTGGACATCAAGTGACATCTCTCATGTCCTGTCTTTTCCTGGACTGTTTCTTGCTCTACATTTCCATATTCTTCCAGAACACAAAAATTATTTCATATTCTGTCTTTGCAGTTTTTCTGAATGGTTATATTTTGTCTGCACCTTTTCTGAAACATAAAGACTTCCTGTAACCTTGGCATTTTACATCCTTGAAGAGTTTTAGCAAAATCACCTCAGCGTCCTGCAAACATCAACATAGTGAACAGATCTCTTCCCATTGATCTCATCAGACAAGCCAAATACTGAATAAACCCAAGCACTGGATTATCCTCTTATTCCTAAAGGTTTATAGAGGAATTCTTCCAGATTAGAGGTACATGATGATAAAATCATAAATGCAATGCTGTCCTTTACTTGACCTGAATATAGCTCTTCAGTTCCCAAGAGGTTCTTCCCCTTCCAGGAATCTAGTTTACCTAAAAAAGATACAGTTCATTTGTACATAGTGGAAAATAATTCTTGTGTACTAGCTTATCATAGAATAAGATTAAAAACGTGTTCTCTGGCTATTTTTTGTTACTTTTATTGAACAGCACAAATGCCTGCAGTGAAAGTAAGATGAAAAGCTCCAAAAGTATGACTCCCTTAAAGGGTAAAAAAACATGCAAAGAACAATTTCTTTCCATGTGTTTCAGTTCATACTAATCTTGCAGGAAAGGAGCACAACAAGCTTTTGCTAAGTATGGCATCAAAGCAGAGCTCAGGAATGCTCAGGATATTTTCAGTAGCAGGCCCTGGTACAACACACACCTTTATTTTCAGGTATCTTCTCCCACACCTGGCTGATAAAGCATTACTGGGGAACTCCTGAGAACTGAAGAAACTGGTTTGGAAACAAAATGTAATAATACATTCCAATGAAGCCTTTTACAAGTGGTGTCAAACCATTTTTGTTCATCTGAGAAAAAGATTATAATAGGAAATGAAATTATGAAATTATTGAACTTTAAAGACTTTGAGACAAAATGTTGGCAAGCTCAAGACACAGACAAATAGTTACAAAATGGCTTTATTCTCCCAGGGAACACAGCACCATCAGCAACAAATATGCTGCTTGTCTGTATTTATATTCCAAACAGTCTTGTTTCCCATAAATCATTTATTCTACATTTGCCTGTGTTTTGTTCTAGTTTTTTGTTGTTTTTTTTTTTTCTGAAATAAATCATATCCATTAACAAATAATGGCATGGGACATATTCCCATGCTCAGGAAGAAGTGTTTCTCTCAAATCTGTCTAGGTACCCCAACTCCTGGGACACTTTGAGTTGTGTGACAGTGACATTCTCACAGCAGATGCAAAACAGCTGATCTCAACAAGTGCTGCCTCTGCAGATGGAGCTGGCAGGTCCATGGCTGAGGGAAGGAGAACATGAGCCACCGTGGGGGCCCTGGGAGCAACAGGGTGTAAAGCAGAGGGGGATGAAGATGTAAGAAAAGGATGATGCCCAGCAGCTGGACCTGAGGAGTCTCTGCTCAGGGAGTGCTGACTCCCACAGCACTGAGTGAGGTTAAACTGCAGGGTCTGCTGGTGAGATGCTGCCTCTTCAGAAAACCTGGGAAGTAGGACTTCAATGACTCCATGATCTCACCCTTTCCATTGAAAAGGCATTGATTTTCCTGTTCTAATCTATTTGTTCCAGAAAATAAGGAGCTTGGACTCTCTTTTATTTGAAAAGAATTTTTTTAGAAGTCTCTCCCCTTATTTGAAAAGATGCAGGGGAAAAAAATAAATACTACTGAAAATACTACTAGAAAAATACTGGTAGTAGGAATGGGAAAGGTTACTCAAGTCATGCTCTGATAAGAAGAGCTCCAGTTGTAGACACGCACATAAAGCTCAGCAGATGGCAAAACACTGCAATTCACCAGACTTTCTTTTGTCTAAGCTGGGCCAGGAGCTCAAGTGCTGTGAGTTGAGGTTTCCCATCTCTCCATCCAAGCCTGCAGGTCCTCTGCTGAACTCCTCCCCTGCTTTACACTGACCCAGCCCCTCCAGAGCCAGGCGGCCACCAAGGGCAGCAAGTGGACAGACAACCTTCAAAACCACTGCTTGTTCCCTCAGCTCTTTTGCTTTGAACCCAAATTTCAGGTGGGCAGCAGCCAGGGAAGGGAGGAGCAGGGGACATTTGCTGCAAGGACAAACCCTGCAGCACAGAGCAAGAGACCCATCCCATCTCACCGGCGTGAACAGAGCTCCTGCAGGGAAAATTACAGGGGGAAAAGCATGCAATGTCTTTTTTTAAAACGTTCTTTCCATTTTCTGAATTTTGCTCTCCTCTATTTCAGGCAGCTGATTGAGGAGTTTTCCCCTTTACCCACAGCTGGAAATAAGAAACCCACGAGGAGAACCCTCATTGCCAACAAATGGCTCCAAAACTTCCCCGGCTGGGACCTGCCAGGGCAGGCGGATTACAGCAACCAGCATCAACAGATTTGCATATTCAAAGGCCGTAATTGAGGAATAAGCAGTAATGCCATTATGCAAATCCCCGGGCTCTGAGTGGCCGAAGGCAGAGCTCAGTTTTACACATCCTTCCCAAAATAAACCCTGGGCGCCGAGGGGGCAGCGCGGGGGCAGGCGCAGCTGAACGGCAGGAAAAGGCACCGTAATTCATCGGGAACTAACCCTGCTCTCCGGCAGCTGAGCCACCTCCTTCCCCCCTCTGGATTAGATATATTTGAGCTCACAGTGCTCTTCTGGGTCCGTGGTGAGTTAGAGGGCAAAATTATTGCCTGCAACAGGAGAAAAGCCATAGAAGTATATCAATAAAACAACATCCTTTCATGTGCTGCCGGTGAGCTAAGCAGCCAGTGTTGTGGTTCCTTTCTTATTTTTTTCTTAACCCTTTTCCACCTCCTCATCAGCAGAATTGGATCTGAGGAGGTGTATTTCATCTGGAGGATAATTCTTCATCAACTCCACTTGTGAACTTGTGCTTCAAGGTCAGCAAAGGTTATGGAGAAATGAGTAGTTCAATTGGCACATTTAAAAGCAAGTAGTAATTACAGGAACTTTTTTTTCTTAAAAAAAAATACCTGAAATGCAGCCATGCTTTCAGAAGGATTCTGTTCAAGTCTGTCCCCTATTATTTTCCACAATACATGGCTGACTCTGCACCAGCAATTCACTTCACCTTGATTCACAAATAACTATCCCTCACTTCCTACTGTAAATACAATTCTAAACATATGGGACAGAAATTATAGTGAATTAGGGTTGTACATTATCACT
This sequence comes from Peucedramus taeniatus, assembly GCA_013400575.1. Classification (NCBI taxonomy): domain Eukaryota; kingdom Metazoa; phylum Chordata; class Aves; order Passeriformes; family Fringillidae; genus Peucedramus; species Peucedramus taeniatus. The sequence goes on along the minus strand of WBNO01032058.1, from coordinate 23,278 downwards.
GTGATTAGCTGCATTTCTTACCCAGCAGATGTCTGGGTAGTAAAAATCCCCCATGAGGAGAGTATCCTGGAGTTTCCCAATTCCTTGATAACTGGTCCAAGAATTTCTCAGTCCTGCTGTGCTCTGATCCTGGTGGCCCAGAGCAGATGCTCACTGTCTGCCTGTCTTCTGCAGCACTAATCCCACTCTCCCCACGCTCCCCATGCTCCCAGCAGGGCATCACGCTTCCCCTGCTTTTCTCTCTCATGTTATCTCCCCCCAAAAGCTTTCCCAGGGACATTCATCATTTTCACAATACCAAAACACTTTGACAAACTGAGCCAAACACCTCCCTGGTGTTGTTATCACTGATTACCACCAGAGTTACAAATCTGATGACTGATCTGGCTGTAACTATTTATGATACTGGCAATGCCACCATAAGCATCAAGGTGGTGCTTGTAAGATTTCTCAGCCCCTATTTGGCCCCCCTTTTCCTGGGCATCTCATGACCCCACAGCAAGGGACAAGCTCTATTCCAAGCAAATGCCTGAAGAGAGACACAGTGAGTAACTGGCACAGAATGAAAGCCCACAGAGATCAAGCAACTAGTCCCAAAACATGGAAGACATACGGTAGTGCCTTGAGAGCTTTCACATGAAATTATCTTTCCCACTGCACTGCTTTTTCCATCCCACAGGTGCCTTACTTTTGGCAGCTCAGCTCCCCAGCAGAGAAAAAAAAGTGTCACTGTCCCCTGCCTCCCCCAATGGCTCTTGTTCCTAGAGGCTACAACAATGTAAATGGGTATTTTTGTCCTCCATCAGATCTTTGCAGGCTGCTGCCACTGATCCCTTTGTCAGACATGAGCCTGGGGTCTGCTGTGTTTGGAGCCACCTTTGGGGCCAGTGGGCTCATGCATGGTGTGACTTGGACATACCCAGACATCTGCCTGCCCTAGAGCCCCAGAACATCCCAGCTCCTCAACACTTCAAGCTTTTGAATCCCAAGGGACCAGCTTTTCACCTCTAACAGCAGTGATCTTGCACATCCCAAACATCAGGATCAAGATCATGAGCACTGAGCTTTCTTCTGACTGTCAGACAAAGCTTTGAAGAAGTAAACAAGTGCTGTCAGACATCATCTCAATTCCTGCCTCAGCATCATGAAAATATTTTTCCAACCTCTCTTCTCCAACATGAGCAAGCCCTCATCATAGGGCGTTTGTCTTATGTTATCAGACATAAGGTATGGACATAAGGTATCCAACCTTGAATACCAGATTAGCAACTATCTTTAAACTGGTAAAAAGGCTACAAACACTAATTCCTCCTTCTAGCAGAAAGTGACTTTTTTACATAGCAAGAAAATGGAAGTCTAAATGTAAGCAATGTCCATTAATTTATCATTTATTCAACAGTTACTGTTCACTGACTCCAGAACCGCAGGAGGTGTAGCCCTCAGGGCAACACTAACATCCAGTTCATTCTCTCCAGAGCAGAATCATGGTTTTAAAAGACCCATTTTTAATATACTGCATTCACAGACATTTGCTTTTGAAACCTGGAACTAAAAGCCATGCAAAGCAGCAGAAACCCAACTGAACCAACTCACTGGGCCAAAATTTTCAAGGCTTAATTGCATAAACAAAAATTTACAAAAAATACGCATTTGTGTGTTGTGCATGTAGTGTTTTTTAACTTTTACCAGGCAAACTCTTCAAGGCAGGGGCTGTTCCAAGGAATTAAGAGCTGTAAGGTGAGCAAAACATGATCCCTGCTTTATTGAACAGCCGTTAGCCATACTTAGAAACTGCACCATAACATTAATTTTGCAGCTACAAGATATTGGCCTTGAACAGAATTAATGCATATGCACATATTTGCTACACAGTCATAAATTTTACTAATGCAATTTTGTGAGCCTCTTAAATGGTAACCATTGCAAAAAAAAAAAAAAATTAGTAATAGAAAAAGCAGGGTAAAGTTCAACAGCAATATTTCATTACCAAGACAAGCAAAGAAGATAAATGACTCAGCTTCCTTGGTTCTCTCCTCTCCCTCCAATATTACATGAGGAAAAACACACTGCACAACATGAATCTCTGTTATTGTTGGAAGTGTGGCAGTCTGGCAGGACAGCAGATCAGAAGGATTTTTCAATGCAGAGATATGTCTGTCACTAAAGCAGAGTTTACAGCAAAGCTTTTCAAAAAGGAGCAGATTTCACATAATTTCCAGGGACAGACAAAATAATTAGCATTTCTCTAGTCCCTCTTTTTTACAGTTCGTAATTCCCTCTTTTCCCCTTCTTCCAGGGGGACACCTGCTGCTGTGGACACAGGCTGGAGCCCCACCACGTGCTGGGAAAAGCATACAGACAGCACACTGCAAACAGGCTCAAAATGAGCAGGGAAAACAGAGCAATTCTGCTGTGAATAGCAGGATTTCCCATTTTTCTTGAAGAACCAGCAATCAGAACTGCGTGTTCCTACCCGAGGAGTTCACCCATATATTTCCATCCTTAATAAATGAAATCAGTTTTCAGCCCTCTGGTTGCAGAGACTGGCAGGAAATGTGGCTTCCATAAAGCCCAGTGAGAAAGCAAATGGGACTTGTTTTGTAGCCCTGCCATTTCCAGGGCTGTCTCGTGATTTTTTGGGATTGATGAGAGGAGGGGCCAGGTAACAGTCCCTTAGAGCTGTCAGTCTCTCCAGTGGGACAATGAGATCACAGACCCCGGGGTTTTTTCTTTAGCTGAGGTCAAAGCATCAATGTCTGCCAGAAAATTCCCTCTTTTTACTCAGGAAATCTGGTTAACTTTGAGAAAAGGCAAGATCTGAGCCTTCACTGTATGTCCAGAGACCTGCTTAATGCCTCAGAGGAATATCCCAAATTCCACAGGTCCAGGGTGCAGGAGGGCAGGGAGGAGCAGAACTGGGGATGGGTAATTGCTGCCACAATTGCTGCTCTTAATTTCTAAAAGCCTCCAGCCTCAGGAGCAACCATGCCTCCAGACACCCACCATTTCCTCAACCCTGTACTGTAGAAAACTTCCCTGATCCAGAAAGTGCTGGGCACATCTCCCCACCATCCACTGCCCCACCAGGACCAGCAGGGCCTTGTGGTGCCATGCACAGTCCAAGCACAGCTGCTTTCTTGTGCTGGCCTCACCCAAGGCCATGATCTGGTCTCCCTTGAAAATCTCAGTCTGTTGCTGTTGGGAAGTTGTGGATGCATTGTTGCGTCTGGAAGAGCTTCATGGCCCTCCTGCACATAGTTTGTACTGTATTGAAGAACATGTATAAAACCATGGGGAACTTACTCATGGGAGGAGTTTGGCTGCTGACAGCCCACTTCTTCCTTGTTTGAAGTTTTTGTTCCAGTATTTAAGTGAATGTTGTAGATTGAGGTAACAGCCTGCAAGATATCAAAGTTATCCAGTGTCTCAGAAGTCATCCCAAGTAGCCAAGTTTGCTGGAGAACCACTAGCAGAGCAGCACTTTACAAGATAGAGTGTTCTTTCCTGAAAAGATAGCAAGGAAAAAATTAAATTAAAAATTACCTCATCTCCACAGATACTTCCCCAGGTGCTTGGCTTTTCCCAAAGTGCACACCAACACAACTGACCTTTCCTTTCAATAGGAGAGCAGTGCTACAGACAGGGCACTGCCTGCTTTCCCTTCTTTGCAGATGCAGTTAAATGGAGACACAGGAACTCCTCAAAGGGAAGTGTATGGCCCTGAGATCCAGAATTCTGCTTGTGACTTGTTTGTGCAACAGCCAGAGCCATTCACCAGAGCTTGATCTGGAATCAAGGATTTATTCAACCAGGACAATTGATTGCTGTGACACAGTCAAAGCAGCACTGAGCTCGTGGGGCTGGGCCTTGGTTGCCAATACAACATTGTGTGTAGGAGTTTTCTTCTACCCTGAGACTCAGTATCCTGACTCCATCCAGCAAACAGAAACCTGGCAGCTGCTCCATCTTCCAGCACACTATGACCCAGATGAGATCTATATATCCAATACAAGCAGCTTCATGACTGAGGAATGCTGTGCCAGAGTGCTTAGGATTTTTTGGCATGAGCCTGGTCCCACTTAGCATTTTTATGAATGTTCCTGCTCCTGGATTCATGCTATAATGTAAAAATCAAAAGGGCATTCCTACTTGTAAGCTTCTGGCGTTGATGCATACAAGAGAAAAACCTGAAATGATGCAATCCCGTGATAAACCATTGGTGCAGATTAATGCAAAACCATCTCCAAAACTGAAACCAACACCAAATTGTGACTGACAATCCCTCCACGGGGACCTGTGGTGGTTGCAGCCTGACTCACAACATGTGAGCACCCAAGGTTGGAGCTGATGGTCTGGCCCTGCAGAGAGCACTCAGCATTCCCCATCCTGACCAAAATACTAAAGCAATGCACTGAAGGTGTTTGTGCAGCAGAGAGGAGGAAATCAGGATCTCACATCACTGTGTTTTCATGTCATTGCTCATGGTTTATGTGTCCTCTTCCACAGCTGCCCTCTGGAACCTCTGACAGTGGCAGGTTCAGCTCTGCCTGTGTTTCAACACCTAGAATTTTAAGACAACCTGATTTTGCAATTAGCAACTCACAAGCAGCAAATTAAATTCATACAGGGACCCTAAGTAAACTGCCTGCCTGTTCACAGGTGATTATAAACTCTTATCTATAGTACTGACATAAAAGGGACAGTGGTTGCATAAACATTTAAGTTAAACAGATACCAAAATATTAGTCATGACCTTGTTAAAACAGTTGATATGGCAAAACTCAGTCATGAAATAACCTATAAAATGAAATATGATTAGTGTCAAGAGCTAATCTTCCAGAAGCCCAAACAGTGTGATGCAAAGGAGCTTTTAAAAGAAACCAAACAAACTCATTTTTCATTATCTTCTGCCATCTTTTTCTCTCACAAGTTAGAAATCCATTAGCAATTCTGCCAAGAACTAGATAGGCTGTTTGATTATCTAACACTGAGACACTCACATCCCATGGCTATCTTGATGTCCCTGGGGAAAATAAACAGGAAAAGCAATGGAGTAATAAATTATTATAACTGTTTCATTAAAACTTAGGACACTGTAATTTTCAAGTTTATTTGGTGTTATATTTAAATGAACCAAAAGGCAACATTGTACAGTAACATTATAAAATAAAATTATTACATAGTACATTAACCAAAGCCCCATTAAAAAAAAAATCCTAAAAAGTCATTTGGGGACATATCCTACTCTTGCTCTTCTGCACACATGATTTATTAAGCTCATTTAAAGCAGCACTCTTTTTTTTTTTTAGGAAAAGCAAAATGGAATTTGCCCCCAAAATGGAGTATCTTCTCTTATAGTTTTTGCAGTTTCATTTTATCATGTGTAATATATCAAGTTTATAAGGCATAAATACGAAAAACAGTTCAATATGCTCATCATAATTTTAATTAATTAATACAATCTAGGACACTTTTTCAATCACACCAAGGATTACAATGTACCTATAGCTTTAATTTCTTTTTTTTTTTTTATACAAAAGTCTATCATATGGTATACAGTGTATTCTAGTTGGTAACTGGTTCACAAGGTGGATCACGATATTCTTGCAGGTTAATATGTCAGGATTTCACCTAGTTTGTACACTCTGTGCAGGCTTCCTCCTTCCCTGGCTGCTCTCCTCCAGCAGCAGCATCCCATCGCTCCATCTCCTTGCCTGTTTCAAGAAGGGCTCTGTGCCAGGGGCAAATCCCACTGGGAATGGCTTGGGATGCACATCCCAGTGGTGCCAGGGAGTGAAGGAGATGGGAGGGCAGCAGCTCCCAGAGGTGTCTGTAGGGCTGGGAGCCAGGCTCTGCTCTTCCAGCTCTCCTCAGGCTCCTGGCACTGTGGAATTGCTTCCAGAGGCTGCAGGAGCTGAACTGAGCCTCAGGAGGGAACCCCTGACAAACCACAGTCTGGTGTGTAAGGAAACCACTGACCAATGGAGTGGGTGCCACTGGCTGCTTGTGCAAAGGAAGGAGGGGCAGAAGCACCTCAATAAATTAGGAGGCAGCAGGGATGTTTGGGATGTCGAGTGCTTGGGTTGGGCCAGCTTCACATCACCCACAGCTCCATAACCTGCAAAGCCTTCCCAGGATTTTGGGCATCTCTAATGCAAAGACTCATCTGGTGCCAGCTGGATGAGTTGCACAGATAAACCCTGTGATCAGTAACACCTCCCATACTCATCTCCTACCTCCCCTTAGGTTGGTTTTTTCTAAAATCAGATTACTGAGATGCCCTGGTGAAAGCGCTGCTGATTTGGGGCTGGGGGCAGCAGGGCCAGACCACTCCTGGTAGTGCAAAAGGGGCTGGAGAGGGCAGGGGGTCTGTCCCCACTCCTCCTGCCCCTCCAAGGGTCTGTCACTGCTGGTGTGGGCAGATGGGGGATTGACACTGAGCCCCCACAGGGCCACACCAGCAGCCAAGGTGTCAGAGGCCTTCCTGACATTACCTGAAACCAGGAATAGGTTTTTCTACATAGACAATCAACCCAAATTGTGCATGAGGTAAACTGCAGAGCAGTGTCCTCCAGAGTGTTTTTCCCATGTCTAATATTAGATATCTTGTTGGCAGCTCTGAATTGTCCCCAGAGGTTTCTCTACCTGCCTATATTTACTACGCACGGATCCTGAGCTCCTGTGCTCAGGTGCTCTGAATCACACCATAACCAAAGGCAGCCTAAAATAGACAGTGTGAATTGCTCCCTTCCTGCTGTGACTCCATCCTGCAGCATCTGGGAGGAAAGAGAAATAATCTTAGTATTATGAATGGGCCAAAGTAATAGAATTTGGGTCAGGATTCAGGCCAGGCAGGCACAGGTTTTGTCCGTGGGCCTATTCTTGTTCTCTATTTGCTGATGGGACATCCAACCCTGTGCTTACACTTATTTTTCTGACAGATCAACAGTCTCAGGAATCACCTATCCCTAAATAAAGCACAGCACGTGAGCAGCACATGAACAGCTCTCCAACTGCAGGAAAGAACTGACACACATCTAAAGTCACAACAAAGCCTCCACCTCCCACACACCCTTCCCTCAATACTTTTTTTAAACCAGTCAGAAACAAACAGTGAGTGCAGCACATCCCAGAGAGCCAGAGGAAGGAGCATCCAATGCTTTCTTAGCTGCTGTGTCATTGTGTAGGGAGGCTGCTTCTGAAGAAACCAAAATTACCCTACATAAAGAGTATTCACTAAAAGAATCTCCTTTCCCTTGGAGGACCAGCAAGATCACATTATTTCCTGAAAATCCTTTTTTTTTTTTTTTTTTCTATACATGACAGAAGAATAATTCTGTCTGGGCTTCTGCTTTCACTAACCATGACAGGCAATTTCTGTCCTAGCCTGAGAATTCCATCGAACCTGCTATTTGCATTTGGGATAAAGCATCAAATGGACATTTCCCATGGGATACAGACTGTTTGCTATCCAGTAGATTCAACCATCATTTTTAAGTACATTACCAAGAGGGAAGCAAAAGATCTCCCTGTGCTGAATGCATTGCATCAGCAGCAAGTTTCTACCAGTGCTGAGAAATTGTGCCCTTAATATAAGTGCTCAGTAACCACCAGCCCTGCTGCCTGAGGAGCACTCAGAACTGTATAGAAGGCTTGCAGGAAAAGGGCCTCCATTAGTACCCATTATGCTGTGATTTATGTTATGGGCTTAAAATAGCAAAAAAATAAACAGTTCTTTTTAACCTAGAGTCTAAAAAAAGGCACAAAGACTTTGTGGAAAAAAAATTTGTAACTGTTCAGATTACATTTCCAAGAACTTTAACAGAGTGTTGCTTTGATTTGCCAGCTTTGCTTGCTGGCAGGAGTGAAATTGAGACAATTTCACTGTCTGCAGAGGTAAAGAATACCCTTTTGGCAAGGCAAGTTTGCCAGCTCTATGCAAATGTTATTCAACAGAAGTAACTAAAACCTCTGGTGATTGCTTTAAAACATAATCTTTTTGGTCTGCAGCACATTGCACTTAACTAAGTACTCAGTGATGATAGAGTGGGTCTTAGGGCAAGACCAAATACAAAGAGCCCTTTTTAATCTGAACGTAGGAATGAACTCTCTTCACAGCTACACAGTCTGCTTTCAAACAAATGATCATGAAATACATAAATACTATAAAATAAATACAATACATTCAGAGTTTTCAACACTGTAGAGAGCTGTTAAGACTTCCCTAGCTCCTCAATGTAATGGATATAGAACATTCCCTTCTATACAGTGCTACCTCCATGTACTCACACCTCCTTTAAATGCAACATAGCTCAGACAACCTTCCTCTCTTCCCTGGATTCTCATCAGTCTCTGATTCTGTAAAACATTACATCATTTCTTTAGGAAAAAAAAATATTGCACTTTTAAAAACGCATAAAAATCGAACCGCGTTCCCATTAACTCCACCACAGTGTCTCTTATTTAAAATAAGACTTTTCCAAAAAGGGACCTCTAGTTGTTCTGCGTTCTGCCTTCATTCTCCACCGGGATTTCCCTAGATCACTGTTCCTTAGCGAACTCCCTACAGTTTTGCCAGCAGCCATTTGACACACAGCGTGAGCTATCTGAGACACAGGTGGCTGGCTGGGAGTCACAGGTGTGTGCCAGGCTCAGGATTTCATGGTGCAGATGGGAACCACGATGACCAGGATGACCGTACAAGCGGCCGCTGCGATCAGGGCAGCGATCTTGCAAACCTTTGCTCTCCTGAACTCGGCTTCTTTCCGTTTCAACAAGGAATCGTAGCCAGGAGTATAAATGTCTTCCATCCAGTACTCTAAGTTGTTTGGGTTTAAAGATTCTTGAGTCTAAAAATCAAAAGGAAACAGTTGTTAATTGTCTGGGGTCTGCCGTTAATAAAAAATGTGAACAAAGAAGATGCATCCAACTGCACCTGGATCTGCTGCCAGGATAAAGTGGGTTATTGCCACTTCTCACACCCCTTCATCTCCTGGTCCCAATTCCATAAAGCTGACAAAAGTGGTAAAAAAATACTGCAAAAAATAGACTCCTGCAACAGTAAGATTCTGCTCCAAAATCCCTCACGTACCTCTGATTTACCGGAAACTTCGTCATCTTGGATGGCATTTAAATAAGATCTCTTTAATCTGCTCGACAGCAGAGGTGTCAGCAAGTGCTGGCCTGTTACTGTTAATAATTTTTAAATTATTAAAGCTCAGCTGATGGGAAAGGTTCTTAATATATACTCCTCATGCACTACATTTTATAAAGCTAACCCTAATTTTGGCACTGTTACTTGCTCACAGGGCATGATAACCCAGCCCACCCAGCACCAGCTCTGCTGCAGGGGCAATTTACAGACCCCTCCTCTGGAGTGGCCTGGCCTGGGGACACAGGCAACCTGCAGAACTTCATCAGTATTTCCACCTGAATTACTTATTTTTTCCGTCTTACAGCTTTCTGTTCCTAAGTATTTATGAGCTCTTAAAGCTTTCTATTTCAACCTTGCTTGTTTTTTCCCCTTTAACCTCTGTGTTTGAGGAAAATAAGGGGAAAACTGGGGAAACCCAAACACTACGCACTATATTGAACTTATCAGCAGAAAGGAATAAAGCAAAAAGAACATTTTGAAAAATGACAGCATTTCCCCAAAGCTGTCTCCTTTATCTGAGGCTCCAAAAGCCCATTTCTTTTAAAAAAATGAAAAAGATTCCATATAAAAATATTATGGTGAGAATACCCTAACACACCATTTCTGTGCTTGTAACAGTCCTGATCCAAAGCTTGTTGGACCCTGCAAAGAAACTCCAGCTGACTTGAGAAGGATTTGACTAATCCTTTAGCCTTTAATTGACTAATTCAGGTTTTGTGGCCACGAGCTACTGGCTGAAACTTTGCTTTGCCTGATAGCAGCATTTGTTTTATGTAAAGAACTACTAAAATAAGTGATTTTATAGCTATCTCAGAAATAACCAATGAAAATTGAGCAATGGTTTTATGATCATTTAATGAACACTTCTATGGTAGTGTTAGGATGCTGAAACAGAGACCATCAGCCACATCTGTGATTGTATCTTTAGGGCTCTTAATGACCTGTTTCAGCCTTGTGAAAAAAGGCAGCAATCTCATCTCTAAAGGCATCAGAAAAGAGCCTGATACTGTTTCATCCCAGTGGATCATCATACACAAAGCAAAGCAATGAATCTCACACAGAGCCCACACCTGGGACAAGCTTTGGGCCTGAGTGGTTTTGCAATTTCTTTTTTTGGAGGAAAACCCAGCAGACTTGTCAGGCTCCAGGAGAAATTTTAAGTAAACAAAGATAGAAAAACCCCAAGGATAGGCACACTATGCTTCAAGGAAATTGCAGTTTTGGACCCGTCTGCCTTGGCATTGACCTTTTAACTACTTCAGTAGGAAGATGCATTATTAAAAAGGCCCATTACTGTTAATCAGCTTCCTTTCCCATTTCATTGCCAGACGTAGGAATGTTCATTAAGGCATAATGTATTTACTTTCAGTTCTAATAAACTTAATCACTGGGAAAAAAAAACCCACTCATCAGTCTGTGTCTATTTTTTAAGTTCGCCAGTAAGCTCCATTATAAAGTCTAGACATGGGCTTTGCAGGGTAGATGCAATTCTGACAATCTTTTTGGAGAGAATCAAACCAGTAAACTTCTATCACCTTTATCCTAAAGATAAATGATGGCAATAAGCCGATTTCTCTGGTTTGCTCACAGTCATGCAGAGCTGCTTACAGAGAACAAAACAGCCCAACGAGGAGCAGATGGAGAACACTTCTCCCAGAGGGGCTTTGCTTCCAAATATCACCTCCCTCATTGCCTCACACAGCAGGTAAGTGATGCTTTGTGACTGCCTGCTGCAGAGGAACTTCTTCCAGCCTATTCCTACTCTAGCATACAGCCTGCAATGCCAGGGTTAGGAATTTAGTAAGCCCTCTAAAGCTTTTAAGACCCAAAAAGCAGAAGGGAGCTGAGGAAAGATGCAGCCTGCTCCTTGTGTTGCTTGGTTTCTCTCCAAGTGCACTTTAGCCACAGCAAGGAGCAGGGGCTGGTGAGGACAGGGAAGTTTGCACGAGCCAGGCAAGGAGGTGAATTTGTTGTGCACAAATTCCTGCACAAACACTCATGGGAGTTGCACTACAGCACTGTGTGGGTGATGGTTTCAAATCCAAATCAGCCAGCTCGGGGTCCTGAGGCACAGCATTCTGATGCTTTCCTAGGGGTTAGTCTGATGGGTTTGGAGCTGGCTTAGGTACCTCAGCACTGAGCCATTGAGGCTGGCATGGAGCAGCAAAGTCTCAGACTCTTCCACGCTGCTCTCCCTGGCAGACAAGCTGTGGAGACAGGCAGACTCCCTCCCTCTCTGCACCCCACAGAATCCAAAATGCCTGAGGTCACCCCAGACCTCCCCACTGGTCCTACATTCTACTGTCAAAGTGCATTTAAAGGATACACAGTTATTTGCACATCAGTGTGGATTTCATTGTGTGACACATTTTGGGTTTCGAGACCAAGAAATGCAACATTTCTTTGGTCTTTATCCATTTTGGATGTCATTCTTCAGGTCTTCTCTTTAAACCTCTGTTCAGGTATCTTCCTTCCTAAAAGATGTGTTGTGTTTATCAGACTACACAGGGTATCCAGTGTGGATACTCATTTTATGTCAAGTTTGTGATTTTGTGTCGGGAAAATGTTAATGTAAAACTTGAATGTGTCTCCCCTGCTTGTTGCACAAGAGCCTGCACACTTATGAGCTGAACCAAAATGCAAACTAGACACAGCATTAGTTGCCTGGCTGGTTTCCAACAGCCACTTCAAAGCTTCCACAGTGACATGTTTCAAAACCAGTCATGGTATTGAACATCTTCTACAAATACAGAAGTATTTGATGTCTCGTGTTGCTAGTAAAATGGAAAAAAAACAACCCTAACACTGCAATTCCCTGTGAATAATTCAGAGACAGAAGAAGAGGCAGCAGTCCCAGCTCCTGCACCACTCTGCCTTGCTGCAGGGAGTTAGGGTTAGGGACCAGCTCACCTCTGCACTCCCTTATTCCCCAACTCTTCTTTAGAGCTACTGAAGCCATAATGGCTTAGAAGACATCTCTCCATTGCAGGATAAGCTGGGAGCATCAGCCTGTCAAGGATCACCATTCAGCAAAGAAACATTCACATTCTTCATTGTCCCTGGCCAGGATGGATAGGGATCAGCAAGATTAGAGGCTCAACAATCCACAGCTCTTTCCTGAGCTATCCAAATCCCTTCTTAAATGCATATTCTGGCAACATCCATTTGCAATCAAGCCATTCAAATTAAACAAATGAGACTCACTTGTAGATCCAAGGCTGCAATCTTGCCTTTATCCCCCGAATTCCTCGTGTATTCCTCTATGGTCCATGATGGCTGGGCACGTTTCACTTCAGCCAGCTCTGTCAACCTCATGTCTGTGTAGAGAGGGTTGCTTTTCATGTGTGACTTGAGTGATGCAGGGTAGGGATGAGGACTAAAGACTTGTTCAATCAAGAAAGCATCTTTTGGCTGTTTAGAGAGTCTATGTGGCTGTGGGATTTCATACTGCCTGTCTGCCTGCAATAGGGTTTAAAAGAATTTGAGAGAAAAAACGAGACTATGAGGGAGTTAAACACAAAAGACAGAGATATTCCTTTCAGAAGCACCATATGATTAAAAATATACCAGCTATGATAAAGGTTTTGGATGGCCTTCATCCATTTGCCCACCCACGAACAAACCAAAGAGGTATTGAGGTATTTTACAGACATAACTCCATGTTCACTATAATATGAACATGATGCTGATGCAGAAGAAGAAATTTGGGGTTTATACTGTATAGAGATAAAAAAACTAATCTGAAAATGGTCCTGGCATCCAGAGAAGCCCCAGCTGATCTGCAAAAACTGAGAGACACAAGCAGGCTTCCAGGTTTCTTCTTCCAGATCAAATCCTAACAGGAAGTGCTCTTGAGGGATGCCCCCAGCCTGACACTGCAGCATCCATGGTACCATCCAGTGTCAGCTACAGGCCACTGAAGGAGTCTGCAAGGGACTCTCAGAATCAGCATGTCATCCTCAGCAAAGCAACATACACAAAAGCCAGGGTTTGGGCTGGCTAAGGATGACCTTCTTCCCCCTCTGCACTCTAGCAATAACCCGTGGTTTGTGGTTTCTTGTTCACTCAAACACACTTCTTTCCATGAAACCTTTTCCTCTCTTTTCTCAACCCTTCTCTGCCCTCACACCCTGTTGTAAGAAGGCACAGCATGCCTGTCATGTGGTCACAACTGAAAGGGGCTGCAGGACCCTCTCCCCTCCCCAAATAGGAACAAGGACCCACCCCGTGCAGCTTCACAGAGCAGCACCCACAGCCCTGCACAAGGGCAGCCAGGACATCCATGGGGTCAGTGAAGGGGGCACAGGGAATCTGCTGGGAGGATGGGCAGAAGAGCACAGCTAGGCTGCAGTTCCACAACAGGAGGCTTAAGACTCATTTAAATGACCATGAAAGTCAGATAGAGAAAACATAACTACAATGAGCATCTCACAGCACACATCCAAGGGTTTTTTCCCCTTGAGGGATTTGAATCCATGAATCTATTTTGTTGGCTTTTAAATATGTACATACTTTTCTGATAAAAGCCATCACAATTCAATTTCAAAATATCTCCTCTGAAACAATCACTGGACAATTTCAATTTTCCCCACACTCTTTTCACCAAGGTAATTACCAGGCCTCCTTATATTGCTACAGATGATGAAGAATACCATCACCTTCCCAAGACGTCACCCACATTACCACCCTTTCTTTGGAAAAAAACAAAGCTTTCAAGAAGCAACTTGGCCATTTTGCTGCTGCCAAGCAAGAACCTACAGGTACAAAATCACTCAATTATGATAACAATAAAAGCAGGCATAACATGGCAGGGCAAAGCATTGTCATACCCCGAGGCTTGTGATGACTATGGAAGGCATTCACAAACACATTATTTTTAAGCATTTATTATGTGAGTTAAAGTTGAAATTACCTCTTTAGATTTCCTGTGCCAGTCCTTATTTTCTCCTCCATCTCTCTCTTTCACCTCCTCCTCTGTAATGCCAACTTGGTTGGTGTAAGTAATAGCTCTCCAATCTCGGGGAGAGTTTGAAATACTTGCTATTTTGGATTCAGTCGCACTGTTTTCTTCTGTTAGTGATCTTGATGATCTCCTAGTAAACAAACTTTTTTTTAAGGCTTTTACTCGAAGACTCTCACTATTACTTCCACTGGCATCTGAACAGCACCATTCTGGATTATTCTCCAGTTTGCCTCCATGAGGAGTATTGTGGCACTGAAATATCTGCGGGGAGTTGCTCTCATCTGACGCGGCATCGCTTGTCAAGGAGTTGAGATCTATTTGTACGCTGACCTTCTCTGGCTGCTGGATTTTTTGATCCAGCTTGCTTAATTTTCCCAGGACTTGAGAGATTTCTTCTCGGACACCTGAGAGAGATTCCAATTTCTTCTCTATTTCACCAATCCTCAAGACTAATTTGCAGACACTTGTTTTCAGTTCATCATCTGTGTTACTGACATCTGTCCTGACCACTTTATCCAGTTTGTTACAGGCGCTCCCATTGGAGATCTTAGTCAAATTGTGCTCAGGCGAGCTCTCACAGTCTGATTTATGCACCTGAGACAAGGAACCAGTGCTGTTGTAGCACGAGGATTGCATCACCCCCGTGGACCCGCTGATACTCATGTCATCCAAAAACCGGAAAATGTCACTGATGTCATCGCTCACGATTTCCGAGTCGTCATCCGAGTGCTTCAGAGAGTGTCGCTCACCGTACTTGGCCTGGCCTGCTGCACACAAATCCTTGCATTTCTTGTGCTCTAGAACCTGCTGCTCCGTTTGTGTCCCAACACTCATGGTCCTGTCAATGCTTAAGATCTGGACAGAAGTGCAGTTAATGCTTTTATCCTTAAACTTTTTGACTGGCTCGTGTTTCTCCACATCTAGAATGGAAGGGATTTCCTTAGGTTTATGCCCATTGGGTTTCACAGCATAGTTTGCCTGCATAATTTGTTGCTGATCCTTTGCATTTAGGTAGGACTGATGCCTGTCAACTGAAGGAAAGTTTGGAGATGGGTTGCTTGAACTCTGGTATCGTGGTTTCTCTTCAGACTGCTTCCTATTAAAAAATGAGCGTTCAAAGTCCGGGACCTCCTCAGTATTTAAACTCCAGCTTTTAGCTGGCCAGGCAGTTTGCTTGGCTGGCTTTCCAGTCCACTTTTTGGTTTCCTGTGGTCCAAGAACAGTAGTTGGGCCAAAATATGTTGAAGCTTGAAGATCATCTAAACTTTCATGCTTCACTCGCCTTTTGTCCGGTATAGGAGAATAAATTGGATTCAAGTACTGGCTGCTGTATGGCATTTCAAAGCTGTGGTTGAAGAAAGTCTGCTTAGAGCTTTCTTTCCTGTTCTGAGGCTCTCTGTGTCCATCTTCTGGTGTTTTGTTGGATGGTATTAAGTTGGGAGATATTGTAATCAGATTATGAAAATCTTCTTTGAATATGTTTCTTTTCTGGACACACGACTGCATCATGAATGGCTCGTCATTTGAAATGAAAGTTTCTTTTATGCTTGCACTTATAGGCAAGGAATCCTGGTCTGAAATAGATTCATTTTCAATGTTCATGGGGAAGTACGTACTCTGCATCTCACATGGTGGGGACGTGGCGATGGAGTAGGACGCCAGTGCCTGCAGCCTGTCCAGAGAGGCAGCCCGGCCCTTCATGTCCTTATTAACACCGAGCAAGAAGTTGGGTTCTGATGAGGGGACGAACTGCTGGCAGTCTTTGCAGTCCATCTTTCTGCATTTCGAAGACCTTCTGACTGGAAAGCCCCGGTTGAAGTCCTGGTCGTTGAGCTCACAGTTGGGCACACAGTCTGCCATATTGCAGATCTCTGTGTCAGACCTGCAGGACTCGAAGGACTCCTTCTTCTTCACTTTGTGCCTTGCAACTGGAAGCTTCTCCTTGGCCACTCCCCCATTCATTTGTATGAGGTTGAATATTGTTACTATATCTGCTGCAACCATGATTTTCTTTGATTGCTGATTGTTTACAGTGCATCTCATTTTGTCTTTGAACAAAGTCGCTGGGAAATTAGGATCCAGGCAAGCGGTGTAAAACAGCACACTTCTGAGCTTGGCCAACTGGGATAAATCAAACCTTGCACACAGGGACTTGCAGAGATCCTGGTAAGAAACAGTATTCTGCTTCGTGTCCAGCTCCTCCAATATCTTCACCAGGAAGAGTGAGGATTCCTGGTTGGACTCCATTTTTGCCGTTTAGCCTGGAAACCTCGTTTCACTTCTACAGCAACACAAAAAAGATTGTAAGTCACCCACAGATAATACCCAGGGCCTTGCAACTCAGCCAGAGCTGGGGCCTGACTCCCTAACCATGCCATCCAGGGCTTGCTTTTATAACCCATCCTCATGTTCTGAACTTCAGGCTGCAGTCCTAGCATCCAATAAATCAATACTTAAATGGAATCAGGGTTTTATCTGAGAAGGCTCCTTTATGCCAATGTCTACTAAAGCAACCAAGCTTATAAACAGCAGAAGCTTTGGAGAGGCTGAACTAATGGCAGATAGACAACAGCCTGCACAGAATTTCAGCACAGAATTTCTTACCAACTTATAAGAGGTTCAAAGCACAGTTTAAGCATCAAATTGCCCGCAATAATTCCAGTCCTAGCCTAGCCAGGCTGATCTACTGCACCATGACATGTTTTCATATCTGAATGCAAATGGCTCCGAGGAAGGTTTTCTGTCAATAAACTTCTGACATGTTTTTAGAAGTTATCTGGGAACATAATTGCCATCTTGCTTACTTTAAACCATTATTTTCTCCTCTACTCTGAATTATCTCCTTTGGATACTTTGACATATTTTTTTCCAGAAATACCTCTTCTTAAGTATAAGATTTAGGAATGGAAAATTTGCTGGGTCCCACGTGAAAAGTCTGTGTGGGCCCTGTTTCAGCTCTAAATTCCAATATTTAGCAAAGAACAGAAGGAGTTAAAAAAAAAAATCTTACTGAACCTTGAAACCAATCCAACAGATGCTAGAGGGCTGGCTGCCAATCAGGATGGATTTGAAGACAGAGAAATATCAAGGACAGAGAACATCCTCTTCAGTGATGTGCTCCCAGTGAAGCCTAGGAGTGCATTTCCATTCACCATCCCGAAATGACAGGGCAGAGGTGAAGAGCAAAAGCTTCACATTTGTGTGGATAACAGGAATAGCTTGAACGAGCACAGCTAACAGTAGCAAACATCTTGGGGAGAATATAAACCCCTGCACTTTCAGAATTGAAACCAACCTTTAGCTATTATGGATTAGGAAAGGATGTTGACAATTTTTCATCCATCTATTGTGAATATCCTTGTCGGTGTCTCTGCTGTTGGCTAGTAGGAAAGACAGAGCACAGGCTGATGCAGTCTGCCAATTGCTGTGTTTGGTCACTCTGTCTTTGTTATTCTTACTGATAGGAATGACAAAAATCTTCTCAGTTTCCCAAAAAGGTATGTTATGTTCCCCCATTCACTCCCACCCTTAGATGACCCCTGGAGCTGGCCTCTCCTCCATCAAGTGCAGAATATCCACTCAAATGGCAAAGCACTGAAGTCAATATTGCAAGGTTTATTATTACTCATTCTAAAAGGCACCTTCTGGTCAAAAACCTCAGGACTCCTGAGCACCACTCCAGAATCCAGGGCTCCTGTTTCATCTCCTGCCCTGACATTACACATCAGTGATTGCCATCAGTGTCAGAATCCAGAGTACTTCAGTTTCCATACCAAATAGTTACCCTAAAGAATACGAAACAAGTCTCCATATGAACTCAGTTGTTTATTTAAATAACATCTTTCTACTGTGTGTGATCAGGAGCTGAGCAGCAGCAATGTGAATGTATTTCTGTGATTGTAAACACAACTCTCAGAAAGCAATGGCTACAGGGATTTTCCAACACCTCTGCTGCATGCATGTTTGCTTTTAAAGCTCCTGTATTATGCATAGCAACACAACTCTTCTGCCAGCTGACAAAGGAGAAAAAATGTTTTATTCTTCTGTGCTCAGCTCCAAGAAGTCATGCAAAAGGCTAGAGGAGGGTGCTTGTATCCTTTTTCTCTCAGCAGTGTGTGCTTGGAGGCACAGCCTCTTTCACAGCCTACCTTTGTATTTCTCTGTCGTGTCACCATTAATAATGCTCCCATGCTAGGTCCACTCTGCTAGTTACCACCAAGGCTACCAAGTTCTCACAGAATAAACTTCATGTGTGGAGTTCAGAGACAATCCCAGCTGACTGGGGACTGGCATCCCAAGTCAATTTTCTGCATATTATAAATCTGCCACTTGGGACAGGAGTGAAAATACGTCTTTTTGTCACCTCCAGGCTGAATACCAGCAAAAGCAACTATCTCCTCCTATTTGTAAATTCACAGCTTCTTGCCAACCCCTCACCTGGATATACATTTTCACAGCCTGATGCACACCCTGCCCTGGCCTGCCAGCAGCCTGCCTTCTCCCCACTCACACTCCTGCTAAAACACCCAAGTAGCCAGTTTGCACTAATGTATTTTTGAAAAGTGTCAACCCATTTTGTTCCCCACCTTTCTGTCTTTACTCTCTCATCCCAGTGAGGATATCCTAGGTACAGCTTCTTGAAAATTTTTGCTTTGCACCAAGCCATTCATTGCATCATCAGAGGTTTTAACTTCAATTCAGGTTTCTAAACACTATGAAACTGGTAAAACTCAGGTGCAGCCTGATTTGCAAGGCTGCTGAGTGATGACAAGTTCAGTAAGTTCAGTAGAAGCCCTGCTGCATACCCCCAGTCTCATGCTGCTTGTACTTAGCACCAACAAGGACCCTTGTTTTGGGGACCCCAATCCATACACAAGCAGTAAGGTGGAGGCACTGAAGCACAGACCCAAAGCAGGAGAGCTCAGCTAGGCTGGGTTAGCTCAGTCCTGCCCCTGTGCTCCCAAGCCTGGCAGGTGACAGTCAGCTATAAAGCAGTGAGAGGTCAGGGATGTGACAGAGGCTTTGAGACAAGGGTGACCAGGAGAGAGCTGAACCTGCTCAGGTGGGAATTCAGCCAGTTCATTCAACTGAGACTCAGCTATGGGAGGTGGAAACCAAAAAGGCAGGTTGCAAACTCAGATATAGGCCTTGAGGAAAAGAAAGCTACCTAGGAGCTGCAATCATTTCTTCTTCACCCCTTGGCTGTTCACAAACAGCTTTTTGGTGTGAGAGAATTTTAGGTGTGAAAGATATCTCTGGGCTTCAGCCTGAGCATGGAAATTGGTGCTCCCTTGTGCCAAAGCATCAGAAACATTGCTGCTGGTGGAGCATCAACAGATTGGGGCTGTGAAGAACAGGATGTACTACCCCATAAGGATAATATACAAGGGCCTTGGAATCTTGTTTCCTGGTTCAGAGATGTAAAAACCTGGTGCCAAAATTTTCAGTGGCACATTAAGCTCCTCTGTCTCTTGTCAAGCCTCCTAACAGCCTGCGACAAAGACAGGTGCTTCTTGGCAGGCCACCCCAGGAGCTGCCACATCCCGGGTGCCAAGCACTTGGCCATGCACCATCTCAGCCATTATGTCCACGTTCATTCAGTATCTCTCAAAGCAGGAGCAGAATAGAGCCAGACGTGGCACACAAATGCAGAGCTCTGAAATAAGCGCAGGAAGGACTTTTAAAGAGGGTACAGGGTCACACATCAGTCAAAAGCAGCAAAGCAAATGGAAGCACCCACAGCAAGAGCAGCAGCACAGGGTCTCCTCAGATGGCCTCAATTCCACCAAGGTCCTCGTGCCTTACCCTCACTGCCAGCAGCCACACACCCCCTCCAAACCCCTCCTCAAACTGACTTTGGTCTCCAGACACATGGAGCTCCCCAGACAAAGGGATGGGATCTGGCTCACTTATCTTCACCAAGACCATCTCTGACCAAAGGAGCCACTTAACATTTCATCCTTAATGATTCTGTTTTATTAACATTGGAAGGGTCGCTTTGACTCAGCTTCCCGAGATTTGACATTTGCTGCTCTAATAGCACAATTATATCCCTGCATGGGCTTGTAGAGCATCAGATTGCACAGCCAGTCGATGGGGGCTGGCTCTCCTTGCACACAGATGAGCTCCAGACTTACCACAAATCGATGTCTTCTTGCCCTGCACCAGGAGCAATGAACTGAGCTCTCATCTTACCACTAACCCACTGTCTCAGCCTCTGGAGGAGAAGTCCAAGAATATTATAATTGCAAGCTCCATCCCCAGTGGAGCTTTCTGCTGCACAAAGGGAATATACTGTTCTATTTTCTGTTGTCTTTAGGAACCAAGCCTCCATGAAACCTCTCCCCTGTGGTTTTCCAGACCAGGGGAATCTGCAGACTCTTTCATGCATCTTGCTTCCTTGCAGGAAAGTCAGAATGCACTTCCCATCCTCACCACCTCCCAGATCAGCAGTGGGGTGGGGGTGGTCCCCTCATCTCCTGACTACCCTATAAATTTGCCATCCACAGGAATTAATGAAATTAGTATTGCTTCCCAGTTGCCCTGGCTGCTTTCCTGTGACTCCTTCAGCCCAAACCCTGCCCTGCCAAATGGTCTAAGGGCAGCACACATTGGGGCAGATAAACCCCAGCACAGGATTCAAGAAACAGTCCCACCACTCGACTTCCTTGAGCAGCTGCAGGGTGGCAAGGTGCCCTGCACGAGTCTGAATCATGGCCACTGGTACACAGACCACATTATCTTCCTCTCTTATTTCCTCCTTCATTTCCTTCCCTGTTCTTTATGCCACTGACACTTGCTCTCCCCATTTCCCAATATCCACAGCAGGTGCAGCTAACACACAGAGTGGCTGCTGGAGTCATCATTTCCCCTCTCCCTTTGATTTGCCAGCCAAGAGAGAAACAGCATCCTCGTTTTGTTGCCCCCACGGTGACTAACGGGCCACCCCAGAATGCCACTACGGCAACGCACCGGCAGACAGCGAGTGATCCCTGCATAAATCCCCTCAGAAAGAGCCAGCTACTTCAGCACAGCAGAACATTAATACAGAGCCAGTGATATGCTGTTTTACTATTAACTTGAGCTCATAAATCATTCAGCCTGCCTTCCCAACACCAGATACTATAAAACAAGGCAGGCAACGCTTGCCTCACATGAAATGTAACCCACTGAGACGGAATTCAGTTTTTGTTTTCTCCCACACTCGTAAATCCATTTCTCTGTCAAAACACTGAGAAATTTCTGATGAAGGAATGGGGGACCTCGAGCCCCATCTGGCTTCCACTGCACACAGACAGGGGAGCTGGCACTCAGGGAAACAATGCCCATTTCCACACACCTTATTCTTCCTCCTCCTCCCTCCAGCCTTCTGCTGCTCATTAAAAAGAAAACTAAAACACACACTTTGGAGCCCTGCCCGTGCAATGGCAACTGCTCTTCTCCACCTTTCATTGAAGAGAAAAGTCCTCCTGCCCAGTCTGACACAGGCTGTCTCCTCCAGACCAGGCTGCGCAGGAGCAGGGTGGGCTCAGTCCCTGGGGCAGGTGGAGGTGGGTGCTGGGTCCTGCTGTGGTTTTCATTCACTCCTTCAGAGCCGAAGGGAAGGAGCACCTGCCTGCCGGGAGCTCAGGGTGCCTGTGTCCCCGCTCTCGCCAGCGGCTCGCTGCTGCGTGCAGGGGAAGGATGCACACCCCGCATCCTCCCGGGCATCCCGCTGCCAGCCTCCTCCGAGGGTCACCGGGGGTCGCTGGGAACAGCACGGGAAGAAGCTGATGTTTTCCGGCTCTTATCTTGTGTGAATGAGCCCTGGAAAACCGCGCTTTACAAACCCAGCTCCTTACCAGAGGCAGGCTCTGCTGTAAAAGGACTCTGCACAACACTTCAGCTTCCCCAACACCCCAGAATTCAGCGGTTTTTAAAGGATCTGAGTGCATAAATTAATAGGGAACTTGTGGATAAAAGCAGTGGATCCTCACGGCTGTGCAAGAGCTCAAGTCGAACAGGGTTTGCCACTGATTTTTCTTGCACAGTAACATTAGGCTGATTATTTGCATGGTTCAGTTATGCAATCCAGGTTAAGGTATCTCTACGATCTGGGAAAGTGCAAACCATCATTCTAAAACTGTGAAATAAATTACTTGAATTATTACTGCATCATATACTCTTGGTTATTCTTTGCCAACTCCTGGCCCATTCAGACACACACAAATACTGTCCTCCCAGTACATTATAAGAGCACATCCAAGCCACATTTTTACCGGAATTTTTTGTATAAGGAGACATCATTAAAAATACCGACAGACAAACACAAAAAAAAAAAAAAGTCTAATTGAATTAAATGTGAGCAATTTATCCCATCTGTGGGCAACCTGGATTTTTGCACAGTAAGTCTATAACAATCTCAGTGCCACCCTTGCTCTGGTGGGTCCCTGATCCCCATCCCTTCAGACTCCGTTTGGGGATTGGGGTCCCTGGGGCTCAGCCCAAGGGTCACCCACTTGCTCCTCTCGGGCAGATCCGGATGTGCGGGACTAAAGCGGAGCTGCCAAAGTCCCAGACGGAGTTTCACGATTTTGGAGCACCCCCTTTCCTAGAGAGCTTAACAAAGAGGCAGGACCCCGGGGCACCGCTGGGGGACCACAGGGGCTGAGGGGTCTCTTACCTGCACTTACTCCTCCTTCTCCCAGCCCGGCGGGGGGAGCCGGTGCTGAGCCCTCTCCCCGGCACCCCCGGGTGCTCAGCGCATCCCTGGGGATGGAGAGCGGGGGGTTCCCGTCCTCGGCGCCCCTTTCCCCCAGCGCATCGCTCCGCGCCCCTCCCGCACCTGGGGCTCACCTGCGGGCTCCGCCNCCGCCTGCCTCTGGCGCGGCCGTCAGGGCTGGATCTGCCGCTGCAGCAGCCGCTTCCCGGCCAGCAGGAGGAGGAGGAGGAGGAGGAAGAGCCCGAGCCTGAAGCCCCAGCAGGATGCCATAGCGCCGGGCTGCGCTGACAAAGGCGGCAGCAGGTTGGCATGGGAGGAGGGAAAGAGGGGAGGGAGGGGAGGAGAGAGGAAAGAGAAGGAGGGGAGACGGGAGGGAGGGGGCTACACAGGCCGAGCCTCCCCGCACCGCCCCCCGGTCCCGCAGGGCTGCCCCGGCCGGCCCCGGGCGCTGCGGCAGCGG
>WBNO01032056.1:0-17640 GCA_013400575.1 Peucedramus taeniatus | reverse complement strand
AAAAAAAATCACTTTGGGGAAAACTTTCCCAAGTTTTCAGCAATTCTGATGGTGTGCTCTCCCCTAGTGTCTCTCAGGAATCCAAGGCAGCAGAAGCAGTTTTGATGGATGTGTCTCAAGGAGCACAGTGTGTGTGTGACTGTCACCATCACCAATGTGTGTCACCACCATCACTGTGTGTCACCAACACCACTGTGTAAATGTCAGCACCACCACTGTGTGGGCTGTCATCACCATTGTGTGTCACCACCACTTTGTGTGTGTGGCTGTCACCACCACCAATGTGTGTCACCACCATCACTGTGTGTCACCAACACCACTGTGTAAATGTCAGCACCACCACTGTGTGGGCTGTCACCACCATTGTGTGAGTGTNTCACCACCTCCACTGCGTGTCACTACCACAGTGTGAGTGTCACCACCACCACTGTGTGTGTGTGGCTGTCACCACCACCAATGTGTGTCACCACCATCACTGTGTGTCACCAACACCACAGTGTGGGTGTGGCTGTCACCACCACCAATGTGTGTCACCACCATCACTGTGTGTCACCAACACCACAGTGTGTGTGTGGCTGTCACCACCACCACTGTGTGTATCACTACCACCACTGTGTCACCAACACCACTGTGTGACTGTTACCACCACTGTGTGAGCATGACTGTCACCACCTCCACTGTGTGAGTGTCACCACCTCCACTGTGTGTCACCACCACAGTGAGTGTCACCACTACCACTGTGTGTGAGTATCACTACCACCACTGTGTGTCACCACCACCACCACTGCGTGAGTGTCACCACCACCAGGGTGTGTGTGTGGCTGTCACTACCACCAGTGTGTAAGTGTCACCACCATCACTGTGTGTCACCAACACCACCGTGTAAACGTCACCACCACCACTGTGTGGCTGTCACCACCACTGCGTGCGTCACCACCACTGTGTGTGTGTGACTGTCCCCACCACTGTGTGAGTGTGACTGTCACCACCTCCACTGTGTGGCTGTCCCCACCACTGTGTGACTGTTGTGCTGCTCACTCTCCCTGCTCTGGGCCAGCCCCAGCTGCTGACACAAAGGGTCAGCACAGCCATGGCCCCACTCCGGCCACGGCCACGGCTTCATCCTCTCTAGAGGGCTCTTCTCAGCATCCACCTTCCTTCCCAAAGGGGAGCCCTGCTTCCTTACATCCCACCAGCTGCAGGGAGAGGGGTCTGTGTTGCAGGAGGCACCAGGGCCACAGTTTGCTGAAAGCTCAGGGTCTGTGTGTCAAATGAGGGCTGCTTTTGAAATGGATCAGCAGAATAAATTATTACAGAAAGCAGAACTAACTTCTGAAAGGGCCTTTCTTTTTGATAACAATAGACTTTGGAGAGGAAGAGAAAGAGTCACATGAATAACATGTGACAAAGAGAGGAACTCTCTACCAGGGGGTTACCTGAACCCCCAGCAGCTGCTGAACACCCCTGTCCTTGCTGATGTGAAGACACTCCACCTGAAGATTGTCACTTCACCAATGACATGATTGCTAAGATTTTGGGTGGGGATTTGTCCTAGCAGATGTTTTTCATCGCTTACTTTTTTTTTTTTTTTTAATTTTCCTGATGCTCTTACCTATCAAATTGCAGACTTCTTCAAAGGAAAAGGAATAGGCAGTTGTCATAACAACAAAGCTCTTCATTACCACAGGAACCTTTGACAGCTTTATTTAAAACATTAAAAAAATTAAAAGAAAAATCTAACCAATTATTTTTATCAGTCTGATTCATGTTCTTCTTAAACAGATTACAGTGTGTTCTCTAGCAGTTACACTGTGAAGAGAGTATGGCATGAATATTTATGATAATGTAAACTTTGGGAAAAAAATTAAAAGTCAGTTTGTTGTCTTTATGAGCTTCCTGTGGCAATAGCTCACCTTGCCTTTTAATTAAAGAATATGATGTGAAATTTAAATTTAAAGATGGAATTTTTCTTTTTTTCTTACATATGTAAAGCAAAATGATCACAGCATGAAATAAAATACTGAGTTAGTCATCCATGTGTTCTAGAAAATTATGTCTTCCATTTTTCAAGCCAAAAAAAAAAGGATATTAGCATCCAGAAACTAGAGGAGGAGTGATTTGTTTGTTAAGAGGTGGAGGCCCTTTGCAAAGTTTAGAACAAACTCCTGTTTTTAATTCTCAGATCCCTGAAGCTGAAAGAGAAGAGAATGAAGGACCAAGTATTACCATCCCATCTTACAGAAGAGGAAGATGCAGGGAGGTGTTGTCCATAGCCCCTCCACTCCCAAGAAATAGCCTGGTTATTGGGAAGTGTGACTTGCTGGGGCAGGAGAAGTAGGAAGCTGATCTGGGGACAGAGCACTGCCTGGCCACAGGAAACAGGAGCCAAGGAGTCCTTGTATTTTTTCACACAAAAGAGGAAAATAGCTCTAACTTCTTCCTGTTTAACTTGCGCACTCAAATTTGAAAGATGCTTTTCTGGATTTCACATTCTAATTCTTAGTCTGAAATGAAGGCTAAATGCCTTTCATCTGTTCAAGTCATTTATAGTGTCCTTAGCAAAAGGATTTTTTCCCAGCAAAGTGAAGGATAATAGTGGAATTGTTAAACTCGTACCCTTAAAATAGGCCACATTTGTCCTCAGTTTGAACAGTGATGTTTCTTGCTGGGCGTAATCAACAACTTAATTCTCTCCCTAAGCCAAGGAAAGAATGAATATCTGCAGAGACCTATCATTCTGTCTTCCATCCATAAAGGAATATAACAAGCAGCTGTTGCATTTATCTTAAAAAGACGATAACTGTAAATTGCCTCATCTCACAGGCACTTCTCCTGCAGATGTCCACAATTCCTCCACCAAGAGGATGACCACAAAAAGCAGGGAAAATCCCAAATATATAAGGTCAGACTCCTCTCCCAAAATAATAGATTACTTAACCTCAGACGTGTTGGGACCCTATTTTCTGCCAGTTTGGTGGCAGAGAGGTTTTTATTCATCTTTAATGGCCACATACAGCAGAACTTGTTTTCTCCCTGAGCGCAGGGGATGGGGTGCTGTGGGTATTATTATTTCCTTATTTCCTTCCTCCTCCATCTACCCACAGGCTGGGTTTGATGGCTTCCCTCCGAGGGGAAATACGGCCCTAACCCTCCTGTTACACGAGCTGATGTTGGGAGTTATTATTTAATTATGACAACTACACACATAGCAGGCACTGCATTAGGAAACACACACACACCATCTGCTAGATCCCAGGATTTAGCTGTGGGCGTACAAGAGCAGAGTCTTATGAGCATTAACTTTATTCCAGGAGACCATAAATGCAGGTCTCCTTGCACGGCACTGCCAAGGGAGGCATCCAGGGGAAGAGCATTCCTTCCATGATATAGTCATTACTGCTTC
The DNA here is from genome assembly GCA_013400575.1 of Peucedramus taeniatus. Taxonomy (NCBI): domain Eukaryota; kingdom Metazoa; phylum Chordata; class Aves; order Passeriformes; family Fringillidae; genus Peucedramus; species Peucedramus taeniatus. Next base: position 14,237 of record WBNO01032056.1, on the reverse strand, counting down.
AGCAAGATGTTAATTTTTACAATAAATAAGCTTAATCTTTTTTATGCAGATCGTTTTAGAAAATAAACAGGCCATTTTTATGAGCTACTTAGAACCGGGGCTGGGATGGGATTTGTGGTAAGGTCCTGCATACACTACAAATTGCAAGCAATTTTGAATTCCTGGGGAACTACTGCAGTTCATTATTTCTTGTGGATTTTTAAATAACTTATAAATGCAACATTTTTGCATGTTTCAGAGCATTTAGAAAGCAGAATCATTGCCTGGAGGAACTAAATTCCTGATTATTAAAGAAAGAAGATGACTGCAATCCATGGGCTGAGCTTGTAGTTTTACCAAAGCACCTTTCTCTGATTGCATCTGAAGAACTTGTATGGAAAACAGGGAGTGGGGGAGCCTGACCACCTTGGAAGCATGAAATCCCTTGGGCTCCACACACCAAGTGTGGTCTCCTCTCCTAGCCATGTTTGTGACTTCAGCAGGGGTTAGCAAACAGCAGGAAATTCAGTTCAGGTATCTTTAACCACAGACCTCACTTTTAGAAAGAAAGTAATAATGCAGTTTTGGACCCCTGAGGATATCACTATCCTGCCTGACGTGGGCTGTGAATAGCAATGTACAAGAGATGTGTGATTCTGATGTGAATTGTTGATTAATGTTTGCTGAAGGAATAATGCAGCTGTTGTCTTGAGGATAACAGAGATGTTGTCTTTTTCATGAAGTATTAGAGAAAGAAATTATATTACTAGCCAGAGTTAGGCATTTAATATCTTACATGACTAAATCTCAAGAGGGATTTTGCCTTCTGGCCAGCCCTGAGATGAATTCATTTGTATGACAGCCTCTGTTATGACACTAGATATGATATCATGTCCTGGCCAGAAGGTTTCACAGTTTTGGTGAGATGCTGTGAAGGAGATGAATCATTCCAGCCCAAAACTAGCCTGGCTTTCAGAAGACAAATGTGACCTCCAGATTCAGCTGCTCCTGTTCACCTTGTGAGACATGGGCTCAGTTCACTGATCATGGAGTCATAGAATGGTTAGGTTTGGGAGGAACCTTAAAGTTTATCCAGTTCCAGCCTCCCTGCCATGGGCATGGACACCTTTCAATAGATCAGGGTACCCAAAAGCCCCATCCAGCCTGGCCTGGAACACTGCCAGGGATGGGACACCCACAGCTTGTCTGGGCAACCTGTGCCAGGGCCTCAGCACCCTCACAGTAAACCTGCCTTGTGTTTGCCTGGGAGCCTGGATAAGGCTGCACAGCCTGAGCCTTCATTCCTGTCTTGTAAACAAGCTGATTGTTTAGGAAATCTCATTTTCTCTTTATCTGTGGAAATGATGCTCAGGCACTGTGGAAAAGGGGATCACATAACCAGTTCAGTTTTGGCTGCATGCAGGCACACGTTGTGTCACTCCATCACAGAAGCATCATCATTTCAACAACTACAAGTTTATGTAAAGCACTTCCATTCCCTGTGGCAGGAAAGTTTATTAGCACTGTGTTCCTCTTCTTGCTATCCACTGAGCCAAGTAGCTGTGTCTCACCTAATGGTGAGGAAAAGAAAGAAAAATATAATATCTAGGCTGGCTTTCCTAGTGCAGCCTCAGGGAATTGCTGTGGCTTTCACCCCCCACCTAACACATCTTCTGCAGGACACAGGATCCCACTGGCACCAGGCAGCAGCCCTGGTCTGCCTGTCAGCTCTGGATACACCACAACAACAACAGGGGCCATGTTAACAATCCAAACCCTGAACAAAGTGGCAGCAAACTAAAGCTGACCCTGGGGACACACCTGGGACATGCTGAATGAACAGTGCTCCCTCCACACCCTTGGGCAGAGTCACCATGGGGTCTTTAAACTCTGCAACCATCAAAGAAACCACTGATTTTAAAACATTGGCTTTAAATCAAATTCTAGGCAAAATAGCAAGCGTACAAAAACATCAGTAGTTTCATTTGGTAAGGTAGGTAGAGGTGTTTGTGTGCATTTTTTTTTTAAACATGTTTTATAATGTAAATACAACCTGGACAAGAAAGAGAAAAATTGTTTTCATCATGAAAGCAACTGTAATTCCCAATTAAACAACTCCTAATAAATGTTGGTATTGTTCAGTCTCCGTGGAGGCCACCACTAACATCACACAGTGTGTGGGCCCCCAAAGCTCTTGTTTGTTTCTAAAGCGATCAGGTCACACCACTCAGTTCCCCCCAATTTATTTAAATCTGTTACTTTATTTCAAGTGCTAATTATCCCTCACAACAAACAGAGCCTTGTCAGCTGCAATTACTGGCATTACAATAGATTATCAACAGAAAAGTGTGTCTTGAAGCAAGAAGTGTTGCCTTGGTTACCAACCCAAAACGCTCCTGGATTGCATCTGTAGCTACAATTTCGTGGTTGTACCTGGAATATTTCATGAGTGAGGCCCTTTTTTCCTCCTAAATTAGTACAGGGCATCATGAGCCAAATTTTACCCTACAGAACTGTGATTTAAATCACAACAGAGCAAGTTTGGAGCCAATGGTAGCATACCCTAAAGGCAATAGGAAGGGGATACATTTTGCATGAGCAGAGGGGAACGCATTTTGCTCTTGTAGCTAACGTTAGAATAATTCCTGTGCCTTCCCAAGCCTTGTGCCTGGCTCATAAATGAGAGCAGGCTCTTGCCCAGCAAAGCACAGTCAAGCAGGTGTGTTTCACGAGGCCCTTCTCCTCCCTAGCAAATACCCTGACACGTGCAAGGAGCTGGCACCAGCTCAGGAGCCTTGGACTGGTTGTGAATGCAGCTTTCAGGATGGCTGAGAGGGAGAGAGGGGCTTGATTTGACTTGGCAGAAGGAGAAATGTCAGCTGTGAAAGAAGCGCGAGTTCAGGCGAGAAGTTGGGAGGTGGCTGGGGACGTCTCTCATCCTGTGTCACGCAGCCAAAAGTTAAATGCCTCTGCCTGAGAGATGTGTGCTCATCTTTCATCCCACCTAGGGTGGCTTCAAACAGGAGGGAATCAAGGCTGGCATGGATACAGTGCTGAAACCGTGTGACCTTGCCAGCTGAAGGAGGTTCCAGGACTGCTCAGGGATGTGTGTCAGCCCCCAAAGGGGGAGACAGAAAAAGAACTTGGATGCCTAAGCGTTATTTCCATTAAATGTTATGTATATCATAAACTGCAGTCCTACTGAGCACCATTTATTTGGACCCCCAGCTTGTGACTCAACCTTTTATGGGCAGCTTTCCCCTTCTGTGCTTCCCAAAACCCTCATGACTGATTTTGATGCACAGACATCAGCTTCCTAGCCTTGAAATGGCTGACCAGCCCTTTGCCTATCTTTACACCTAAGCCTGATCAAGATCTCCAAACAATACATTTGCTTACCTTAGAGGAATCTTAAAATTTTGGGAATGCTGGCCAATTTGGGTAAAAATATGATGGAAATCTTTGCTTTCCTTTAAGCTCTTTTTTAAACTGGGAATTTTCTGGTCCTGTGAGTGGTGTGGTATCAGGACATTTGGCCAGAGAGGAAGAGCCCTGGACCTGTTTCCTCCCTTCTCCTCTCACGGTATGGGCCTGACCTGCCAGGATGGGGCTGCATTTTCCAACCTCCCTTTGGGTAGCTGTACCAAGGCACAGGAAAGATTTAGTGGGTGAGAGAGTGGGAGACCATAGCCAGTTGTGTGCTCATGGCATTTTGCTTAAAAGATGCTCCACTCCCAGCTCTTTCTGTATTTTATCTGTGTAAAATCCATGGAATGTAAAAAAGATCCCTCCCTAGGACCAAATACTCCTGCATGGATTATGTGTTTCTTGCTTATGCACCCTCTTTCTCCTCTTCTCCCAGCTCACTTGACACAGAAGCTCCTTGGCTTTTCAGAAGAGCTCCCACCTTCACTCACAGCTGTTATAGCACGTAGGAGAACACTCCCACACCTGTAAGGGCACCGTGCCACTACTGGGCTGTGCCTTGGTGCTGAGGGAAGGACATGCAGATCTGAGTCCTCCTACAGTGAAAAAAGACATATCTGGATGTGCTGAGTCTCCTTAAGTGCTGGAACATTGCAAAACTCTATGGGCAGTGGTGGCCAGTGAGGGTGAGCCCAATTTTCCTCTCTTGAGTTCCTCAGAAGGGCTGGATCAATGGGACTGCTGAGAAAAATGAATCACTGCTGATGGAAATATCACCTTGGAACCAACCGAAAACCACTCTGAGGAGCATGTTTTTATTTCAGCTTTGGAGTCACTGTCTAGGAATAAATAAGAGTGTTTGGGGGCACTCTGCAGATCACTGGGGAGCATACTGCAGAGTCTCGTCTTCACTCACGTTTTTCATCCCCTCAATTTGCACAGCAGGAGCACTGATTTGTACTCACAGCAGAACTGGTTTCTGTTTATCCAAACCCAAATATAAATATTTCCATAAAGATAACATTTTAATGCAGGGCTTTATGACAAAGGCTGTTATTTGCAGGCTGCCATTAACAAATCCATGCTGCTGTGGTTTAAATGGAAAAATTTAGAGCTGATTATAAAATGTTGTAATCAGGTGCAGCTATGAAGATATGATAACACCTGAGCTGGAGACAGAAGGTCCTGTTGGGGATTAAAAAGCAGAGTGAAGGACTAGAAGCCAAGCCTAAAAGGGCACAGCCAGTTTCTTGCATGGCAGCACCATCAGAAGAGCATTATGAGTTGCATGATAAGATTCTCCCCCAGAACAGATTTCCATGAGTTGGCCTAAAGAGAGAATGGGGATCAATACAGCTCCTTCACAGATACATTTTGGCTGCTTCAAAAATTAACTCATTAATTCTAACAAACAGAAGTTCAAATAAAGTAGTCTGCTTTAAGAGAAAGTAACCAGAGCAGAGGGAAATGGTAAAGCAGCACAAAGAAAAGCCTGGATGCCCAGAGAGGGACAGGTTAGTCCATTATGCTCTTACTAAAATGAGACTCTTCCCATTTATCCCTAACTTCAATATATGCATTATTTTTGATAACACCCTCTCTGATATCCTGAACACATTCTAAAGAAGCAATAGAAATTGATTGCCAGGCCCTGGTGTTTGCTGAGCCTGGCAGAGGAGGAGAGCTGACCATGGTGTGTGGCTGCTTGGGATGGTGTGGGCAGGAGCAAGTTTCTGTGATTCCTCAGCTGTGGCACTTGAGGGTCTTTAATGCATTTTGTCTGCATGAAGCCAGCCCTGGAATATGTCTAAAAGGCTCCCCTGCTAGAGTGCAACAGGTTTTGACAACCACCAGTGCTCAGAGGAAGAACAAATGTGTGATTTAGACCATTGTTGAGGACTTCTTCCCTGCAAAGAGAGTTGTCACATTGCAAAATTGTAAAGCTGCATATAATGGGATGCTGACTGCAGAATGTGTTACAGCCATGCTCTCCTATTATTTAACAATATAACTATGGTTATTTACCAATCTTAAATTGTGAAACCACAGAGGAGCAAAACTACATGAAGAACTTAGCGTGTCTAAAGCAAAAAATTTGTTCTATCTCAAGCCACGTTATTATATTTTAAAATTTTATTAAGAAATAAATTTATTGAGTATTGTTTGCCTTAGAGGTGAGTGGTTCTGAAACTATTTCTTGTATCCACATAACCATGTTTCAGTAAATTTTGACATTTTAACAAGAGTTTGTGGTCAGTTTCCTTAGGCAAGCTGAAGAAATTATTTCTGATGATTTAGTTAGTAGTGGTGGTGTGGTTTGCTGCAATCATACTCTAGGCAGCAGGAATGAGGTGGGGAAATTAATCTCTGGTGCACCTTTAGAGTAGATGGATAAATAAACCCAAAAGAAATTAAAAGAAAAACATAACTTTAGACTGATTCTGGAACTACTTTTGTTTTCTGCGTGCAATAGAAGTTGACATGAAGAAGACTAGAGTGAGAGGGACTGTGAAAGTTAGAATAAACTAATTCAAATAGATAGTTTTCCAGTCATAATCTGAAATTAACAATGTGGCACTGTGCAAGCACAGAACAGAGGGAGCTACTTTATCCCATAGCCTCTGCAGTAAGAAAAAAAAAATAAAAGGCAATTTTAAAACCCAGCCTTCGATTTTCTTATTTTACTCCCTTCCTCTGAATGTCCCCTATTTGCAGTGTTTGTCTCTGCCTTTCTCACAAGCCCAAATTCCTCAGCTCCAGGAGCTGTGAGCACATGGGAGCTGGCAGATCAGGCCTTGGCTTCCCTTCCCTTGGAACATGCTCCCTTCTCAGATGGGGTGCTGCTCCAGAATAGAAATAACTAATGACAGTGGGACTGCTTGAAAGCCACATGGAGGGAGGAAAGAGATGTTATTCACTTCTGCAGTGCAAATAAAGTGAGAGCTTTCTTTCTACAGGCATGTGTGGGAAGGGCATCAACAGAGCAATTACATGGTGGGTGGGAAAGGGGATTTTGTCACTTTGGCAGTGCTGGCAGACAGAAATAAACTGCTTCTAGGGGAATAGCAGGGTAAGAACTTGCACATCAAGAGCATAAGCAGAATTAAAATGGGCTCTTAAGGGGATTTATTGAGGGCTGGATTTTGGGGGTTTTTTTAAGTGCCTAAGGCCCCTCCTATTTCATTGTGTGCAGGCCAAGAATCAGGAGCAGGGTGAAAAAGTGAGCAAGTTGCATCAAAACTTGTAAGAAATTGTTCTGACTGCAAGATTTTCATTGCAATCCTTATGCAGCTGTTACAGAATGTGGCAGAAAGGCACATTCAGCATGCAGGGCTGGTGAGAGGAGTAGTGGTCAAGAAAGCAGAGTGTAAGAAACCCTCTTCCTTTTTCAAATGAAAAAATGGAGTCCATTTCCTCTTGAACAGAATAGAATAGAATAGAATAGAATAGAATAGAATAGAATAGAATAGAATAGAATAGAATAGAATAGAATAGAATAGAATAGAATGTGCTGAGTTGGAAGGGACCCATCAGATCACCAAGTCCAGCTCCTGGCCCTGCCCAGGACACCCCAAGAACTGCACTATGTGCTAGAGCTGCTTTTCCTGGTTCCCTTGGAATTCCATATTACTAATATGAAGGCCCAAGGCAAAGCCTCCTCCAGGCTGACTGGAAGAGGGAAAGGAAGCATTGCTGTTCTGCACCCACAACTGCAAGGTGCTGCTGGCATTTTCTGGGAAATAAAAAAAAATTCTAACACAGCTTACAATAACATTGGACCATTGATAACACATTCATCCAGGTGATGGAGATCTTTTTGCTCCTTTCTCATGCTTTTTTTCTTGCTAAAAGAAAACCAGTAGTGATGTCCACCAGTGTAGATGAACAGACAGTTGTAATGTGATAGTGATGAATAGGAAATAGCAGATTGTTGCAAAAGAAAAATAAGAAATACAGTGTGTGGAACAGAGAGCAGCCCCTTCACATGTAGAACATGGACCCCAGATGCCAACAACCAAGTTTGAGTGACTTGCTGCTTAGTGGAGAAGCTCATCAGACTCATTTGGTGCATCAGTGCTCCCAGCAGCAGGCTGGGCTGCCATGCAGAGCACTGCAGCTGAGACAGAACAAACCTGCCTTCAGCTAGACAGCCTGGAGATGTTTCAGATGGCAGATGATTGGTGATGTCACATAAAATTGACAGCTCTTCAGACAAAAGGAAGGAGCTTGACTTAATGAGTGCTATGGGTGGGTGCATAAGCAAAGACTTCTAAGAATTATCATTACTTAGGAAAGGCAGTTTTCAGCTGAATTGACATTGCAGTAATTAAGGGCCAACGTAGAGAATCTTGGTCATTATAACTACTTAAATTTCCAAATTGCTTAGTTTAGAATTGCTTATGCTTGAAGTGCTACTGACAGCCCCATCACTTTCTATTCTCAGCCAGCTTGATTGGCAAATTGATGAGGTCTGTACCTCACAGCCACTGTTCCACCTTGGTGCCAAAAGTCACTACCTGGATTAGAACAGCAAGTAGCAACTACAGTCATATCAAACCACAGTGAATTCAAGTTTTAAGTTCACTCCTTGATAGTGGAAATGTACATTAAAGTGGTCACTGGGTAGCAGATTCTTGAAAACCATGGTGAAGGATGTCTTCATATTACAGTTATTTAAATTTACCTTACCTGCAAATTATCAGCCTAGTTGGAAGCCCCACTGCTGGACTACTGCAAAACCTCATTTTTTTTCTGACTTTTTTCCTCTGTGTTGCCAGCCTCAGATGGACAATGCTTTTCAAATGGCAAATGTTATTCTGTGGTCATAGGGACTTTTTTCAGAGATGGATAAAAGAAACATCTGGACTGACTGAGGGGATTGCATTATGTCTTGCAGCAACTCTCCCAATTCTAAAAGTGAATCATTATATGTTGTACCTGCCAGTTGCTTTAATTCTCTTGTCATAGCAAAGTCAGAGAGACTGGGAGACACAAACCATATTTTTATTTTAACAATTGAGAGGACTTTGTGCATTATTCTGCAGGAATGGAGGCACTGGTCTCCTTTAGCTTTGGCATGTTGGCCCCTTTTTCTTTTCTCCTGTAGAAATGTATTATTGCATATTATTGTGCATTTTGTTCTACCAACTTAAAGAGAGAGAAATTGGTTTTTTAGTCCCTCTTCCTCTGTACTGTCACTTTTGATTCACAGTTGCTAAGCATTGCAAAAGCTCACCAGAGGGACACTCTCATAGTGTGATTTGCAAACTTTGAAATAACACCCACCAGCAGAAGCACCATATGCTCCAAAGTTGCACAGTAAACTGACAGCAGTATTTCATTTGTAATTTGAATTTCCAAAAATGTCAGCATTTTTCACATCAACAAATGCCTCTCAGCTTGCAGTGCATGACTCTTTCCTCTGAGTGGACATTAAATTGTGCTAATTCTGCTTGAATTTCTACAGACTTTATTAATGACAGACACATTAAAATCAATTCACTTTTATTATGGTAACTTGATGTATTGAGACAAAATAAATCTGTGAATTTTCTGAATGTGCAGATAAGTCACTGGGCTTAAATGCTTACCCAAATGTGTGTGTAGTTTATGGCATGTGGACTTTGTGGCTCTTTGTAACACTGATAATCCAGTGCACCCTCTTTGATAATCAAATAAAGTAATAGGGAATAGTTTTTTAATCAATCAAAGGCAAATTTCACATAAAACACAAGCTGTTCCCTTTGTGGTTAATTTTCATCCAGCTGCACTTCAGTACAACAGAGCCAGCAAAGAAAATTACTTGGCAATACTTCCTAATTAGGGGACGTTAATTACAGCTAAATACTATACAATTTCTATGTTATAAGAGTCCACCTAAATCAATGTTATTATGGTACTAAAGGAATTAATAATGATTTCATACGTAGAAGCTGTTGCCAAACTACCCATTAGTTCAGAGTTTAAAACGACTTTACAATGAAATCTCTAAATCTGCCTTGCACAAAGCATTGGGGCACTCGCAGACAATCACACATGGCACTTGCATTGTGCATTAATAACTGTGCCTGATGGCATCCCCTGCTCCTGCTGGAGTGTTGATGGGCTGGGTGAGAGAGGCAGGGAGGGAAGGGCCCTGCAGGACAAGGGCAGGACGTCCCCACAGAGCTCTGTCCAAGAGTGCAGATCTGTCTGTCCCTCCACGGGCAGATTTCATGGGGCAGAGCCTCTGAAAAATCCACAGTGTTGGAGTTCTGGATGCTGAGAATTTTAGACTTTTTGTGCTGACAGACTCTGACTCCCAGGAGAGCACTGCATTTGACTTGAGGCCGTGGAAAAGGCTTCCAAAATTGGTTGACAGCACTGGGATTACAGGTGTGTGGTTGGTTAGAAGTGTGTAATATCACAGGGTGGAAAACTTAAGAGTTTGGGGTTCTGGAATATAGTAATATATATGAAGCAAGATGGAGGTTTTAGGGCAGAGGCTGGTCCTTCTTCACTTTCTACTTCACCTTCTTCTTCATGGGTTTGGGTGGTGTTTTGTAATTGGACAGAAAAGTCCACAATGCAGACTTCGAGTGATCAGTTATTGGGTTAAAGGTGAAAATAATTTAGATGTCATTTCTCAAATGGATAGTTTAGCCTTAAAAGACCTTGTAACAAGAGAGAGTAGGCCATTTTGTGCCTTGCCAATGAAAGACTGCAAAACTCACTGCTGTGAGTCTGTAATATTGATAAGAAATAATAAACACCTGAGTCGAAATGCAAGCTGTTGTCTCAAGTGCCTCCAATCCCAACCTTGACAGAGGTAGAAAAAGAAAGCCAAAAACCACAGACTTTTGGTCAGGTCCCAGTGCTGAAATACCAACTGGGGATGTGTGGGGTGGGATCACAGCCCCTCTGGCTCCCAGGCCAGGGTTCAGACATGCTCTTCCACTTAGGATGGAGAATCTTTTGTGGAGCTGATCCATGCTGAAGTGTCCTTCACTGCATCTACTCTTATTGGTGCTTTAAATGCAACACAAGGATTAAAACACTTTTTCTTGTGCCTTGAATTTCTGGCAGTATCTGCCTTGTTAAAATTATGGCTTAGCATTTCTAAATCAAATCCAAATTACCAAAAAGGGAGGAACGTTGACCTACTATGCAGACAGAGAATTTCTCCCAGGTTATTTATCCTTAAATAGGGATCTGTTAGTCATAGCAGCCTTGTAAGTAAAGTGGGAAGAGAGATCAAGAGTGGCCTGGATGCACAGAGCAAACACCTGGTCTGTACAGAGCTAGGGAAGTGAGTGAGCAGCTCCTCAGCTCAGGCTTTGAACAGAGCAATCCTGAATAGCTTAAAGCCCTCTTTGTGCTCACTGGGTTTGAGGCAACTGCACTCCCTCCAGTTTCCCTTGGCACAATTTGTACAACTCACAGGACTCTCCCTGTGTTCCAAGAACTTGCTGGTCTTTTCCCTCACCCTGAGTTTTTGCTGCCCTGGGAAACACTTAGCTGTACCCTTCATTTCCATGGGGAGCTTCTCCCTCAGAGTCCAGCTCCTCTTTTTCCCATTTTGCCCCTTTTGTTCACCGTGGTGGATGGGGTTGGATAGGTGCAAAGAGATACCTGAATTTGGTGGATGGCAGAAGGGAGCTGCTTTACAACTTCATTGGTTTATTTCTCAGAAATGGACAGAGAAAGATTTGTGTTGTTGCAGGGAAAAGCTGCTCAGTTCATATATTTTAGAGTAAATCAGGATCAAAGCAAGTAATTGATTTATTAACGGCATGTAATTAACTGGCAATCAGTAAACCATAAATCCAGGGTCAATATCAGCATTGCAACAGACAAACCACAGTACAAGATGCTTTCAAAGTGTAAATAAATGTTTGTAAATTCAAAAAGAGCCTTCCACATGTAACCCCCAAAAGGCTCCCACCACATTTGCCTACACAAGTGTGAAGAGGGACCCCACAAGGCTGCATTTGCAGTTTGGGTTCCCTGAACTGTCAGTCCACTCATGCTGTGTGTCCATAGGGAGGGGGCACTCCTTGCCTCTCGGGGCTGGGGATGTGAAGGGCTCCCCCCAGAAGGGTGAGAGAACCTTGCAGGAGATTAATGCCCAGCACAGGAAAAGTCATGTCCAGCAAACACACGCAGAGTTTTTTAAGGCAGCTCCTGAGCTGCCAGGCTTTGAAGAGCCGACCTCCAACCAAGTTATAAAAGTTGTTTTGCTGCACTGCCCCAGGAGGGGAACATCAAAAAGATCAGGAGATAGATGCAAAATTAACCCTTTCTAAGGAGTCAACTGTGAGAACGTGTGGAGGAAATGTTTGTAGATCGATACAGGTATCCACAATCACTAAAGAAGGCAGGCAACACTGGGAGATGTGCCAGCCTTTACCTGAAACCATCACCCACCTTGACTTTTTTTAAAGTTTTGATCCATCTGGGGGCAGTAATGACCATATGGGGTTGCTAATCCAAATGTATTCCACATCACTGCACCCCGCTGGGCCACCCCAGAAGAACAAAAGGGACAAGGCCAAGCAGAGAAGCTATGCCCAGAGCAGAAGCCAGGCAGGAAAGCTGAAGGAAGGCTTGTGTCCATGGCCCAGGGTATCACTGGCTTGGGGCAGGATTACCCAACATGCCCAAACCTTGGATATACCAGTTATCCCAGCTTTCACTCCCACTGTCACTGCTCTTCCTTGAGTAAGCAAGAGAGCACTCTGCCTGCAAACCACAGTGTTTGGCCTTTCACTTTGTAGTGAAAGCACTTTTTGTTTAAGAAAACATATCTGTATCAGCACTAGAATTGTATTTTAGGGAAACATTCAGCAATATTTACACCAGCAGAACACTAACAGATAGTGCTGCATCTTTTACGTATGGAGCAAAGGGCTGACTTGCAACAGACTGCTATTTTGATAAGAATACCTTCTGCTTAGGAATTATTCTTAAGTTTAATTTTCAAGTGTTATTCCAAATCCATGTTATAAAATGTTTATACGTGCACTTAGGAGCATGGTTATGGTATAGATGTAAAAGGGAAGAAAAAAACCACCCCACAACTGGTGTCTTTTCTCATACTTAAAATGTCAGAACGCATTTGCAGCTCTCTCACCCTGGGGCTGTGCAAAGCCAGCCCTCAGAACTCAGAGGATGCTGCTAAAGTGCCCATATGCCCCCCAACCCCCAGCACACTTCCATGATGCTCACATCCGCAGGGTAGCCCAAGAAAGCCAGAAGCAGAGTAGGTCTGTCACCTTAAAGATGTGAAAGGAAATGTTCCCGTGACAATAAAAGCATTCCTAAGTGCACCTCCAATCATAAATTGTTTTCAAAATTGCTCCTGGCTTTTTAATTTCTTTCATTTGGAAGATTTATAGTGCTCTGATGTGCCAGAATGTTTATTCCATGGGCTGCCCGTCACGTGGCACCCCACTGGCACAGCACCAGGCTCCAGTCCATGTTAATCTAAACCTCTGCAATGATCATCTGCAGCTTCTAATAAATGACTGATAACTCTGGGTGTAACTCTTGCAGGGATTAAAGTTAACATCAGCACAGAGTGCTTCAGTGTTTCAGACTCTTCTTGACGGCTATTTGCCATTCTCCCTTTTTAGTATTGCCATCACTGAAAAAAAAAAGCTCCTTGTTTGAAAATTATTTATGGAGTGTTGCAGTGCTTTATAAGATTTTCATACACCACTCTGTGAGCTGGGATCCTTTTGGATTAGAGTGTACTCTCAATTTCAGTCCACGGATGAGAACAACTTGATTTCTTTTCATAGTTTGCAGCTCCAGAAATGGCCATGAATATGTATTCTGTCTTTTGACACTTCTTTGTGCTGGCTTTTGGGGAAGGTTGTACAAGATCTGAGAAGTTAAAGATGGAGTGGACCCACAAGACCCATCTACCTCCCTGTGCAGGCTTGTGCTTTCTGAACCCTCTCATATTGGGTTGGGTACCAGCTGAGGGGCTCCTGCTGCCTCCACGGTGGGCTGCCAAACAATCTTAGATAATAAAGACTTGTTGGCATGCATCCTAAACTCCCCCTCTGTTATTTTTGCCTGGTGCCCCTGATATAAACCCAGCACTTTGTATCAAATCATTCTCCTCCATTGCTGGAATTCACATTTACCTCCATCGACACTTTTGCATCCGTGACGTGCAAAGGCACCAGCCAAGAAGCACAACACAACCCAGCAAGGGCTGTGTGAAAACAGGATCAGTCAATCCCTGCCTCAATGAGTTAATTGCTCATACGAATTAAATTTACAATATGTGACTGGAAGCAAGGAATAAACACCGAGGTCTGGAGGGCAAAGCATTTCAAAGTTATAAAAGACTAAATTGCCCATGCAATCATCTCTCAACCTTTGTAAAAGCCACTTTCAGTGACAATGTTGTTTCCTGGTCCATCTGTCTGTCTCCCAGCCGTTCCCAAAACTGAACTGGTGGGAGATTGACTGTCATCCATTTTCTTTTGGTCCTGGTATTCCTCCTCTCCAGATGAGGAACCGTGTTTCTGGCAGGTTCATTTCCACTCTTCTTGGATCACCTCACTCTTGCTCTGCATCTGGGCTTCTGAGTCGTTTTCCCCCGCGTGCCTTTCCTTCCACTTTACCTGCTCCCTCTGGCACTCCCTGTTTCCTTTATCCCTGTAACCTGTGCCAGTGCCTTTCTCCCCCTCCAGCTAGCTCTTGCCTGCTGATGGAGTTGCACTCTGGCTGGCACCATGTGCCACACTGACACCACAAAGGCAGGTCCCGAGCAGCAGGACCATTCTCCCCCTTGCCACAGGTTCATGCTCTGAAACACTGGAATTTCATAGATCTCA
>WBNO01032053.1:0-83226 GCA_013400575.1 Peucedramus taeniatus | reverse complement strand
ATCCCATAAGGTTAATAAAAAGACTCTTCTGACAAAAGATAAAGAAGGAAACTAAGATGCAGATAACCTGTACAGTGTTAAAGGCCCATGTGGGGAAAAGGCAAAGGAGGAGGATGTTAACACTGGGTTCAGAGACCTCAAGGGAGAGAAGGCAGGACAAGTGAGATCATTTAGTTGGGAGTCCAATAGTGACCGCAGAGCAAGAACCAGTAATTATCTGAAAAGGTTTTGGTAACCTTTCATTTGCTAGTGTAGGTTTTTAAGTTGCAACAGTCTTGCTGCCTCTACCCTTTGACAAGGTTAGAAACCCACCTCTGACTGCAGGTACACAGGTACCTCTCTATTCCTAAATGAGAGATGGCCAAGGATCTCCCTCATGCACGCCTGACTATCCGAGCTGCCCAAGTGTTAGCTGATCTCCTGCCCACTCCAAAAGGCTCTTTCCATGGCAAAACACAGAGTGGTCTGGCAACAGTTTGCTCCAAGGACCACACTCAGAAGGCAGACACAAGCCACAACCAGACTTTGTTCTTGCCCTTTCTCATCCTCCAGAGCTAGCTCAAAGGCTTTGCAACTTCAAATACCTGCAAATTCCCTCATGTCACAGGCTTTGGTGCGTGACACGCCTTTAGCTCTGTGCTTTAACTAAACCACTGCTGGTCTCTGTAATGGTTCATTTTACTTCAGACACACTGAACAGGAGTGGGAAAGAGCAGGAAGAATGAAAGATGATGTGTTCTAGGGCTGCAGTAGCCCAGCAGAGATTGAGGGCTAAATGCCTTGCAGGGTGGACACTCCAGTGAGGTCTGGGTTAGTAGTTTGGACACAGTCCAGTCCTTGCTGCTTGGCCTTAGGCAGCACCCTCTGTCCCTCTCTCAGCTGGGAGTGTAGACTATACAAGGAGTTTGTTTCCAGCAACCTCTTGCAGAAGAGACTTTTTGTGCTCTCACCCTGTCACTTCTCCAATGAATAAGTTATTGCATCAATGTCAGGGTTTGCAAATTATGCCTCTTTTTCTCCCAGGGGCAATGTAATTGTTTCTGTGTTGAGTGACTTTAGTGCAGATCCCCGTGTTTTATTGTTGCTCTGTGGCAAAACTATAGCATTACATCCTAGTCTAAAACATTAAACTATGTTTGGGAAGAAGTGAGTGGGCCATTGCTTGTATTAGTCTGCAGATTCCAAGTGAAGAGAACAGCAGAAGTCCTTGGGTCAGAAAAAGTAAATAGCTGTAATACATGGAATTACTCCTGGATCTTTTTGAATCTGGACTGTTTCAAGTCAAGGTAAAGTTGACAGTTTTTACACAGTTTAAAAAAGGAGAAAAAAATCTTCTTTCAGCACTAAAATGTTTGGTATGTAACAGCCATCTATGTGTGTTATGCCAAACATTTTATACATAACTTACCCCCGGGCACACAAATTAGGTCTTCAGGTTGAAAATGTATGGTCAGTTCTTGAATTCACACATGTCTAATCAAAGAATAAATTATTGTACTTATAGCACCTCATAGCTAAAATTTCAATTCAAGACACTGGAAAACTTATGAAGAAGAAAAAGAGAAGAAAAATAAATTAAAAAAATAAACTATGAAACTACTGAATTGATATTCAGCACTTTTTACTACCATTTTGTGTGGAGTGATTGGCAGGATTGTCACTCCAAAATTTTGCCTGTTGACAATGTTCTTGGACTCTAAGGTTATGATTTAGCCATTCTCAGGCAAGTTTTGCCTTTAAGCACACACATCCACTCCCCCTTCAGAAAATTATATTAAGCTCACAGATAAATTTCAGTAACTTGGAAGCTTTGGGGTGTGCTGACTGGATTCCTGAAGGCAAAAAGCCTTTGGTGTAGCCAACTTTGAACAGCTGACCAGGAGACATCACAAAATGTTTACATCCTCTTTTTTGGATGGAGGAATGTTCTTTCCCAGTAGACCTTGAGCAAAAATGAAAACATTTACAAGCAACTTCATTAAAGGAAATATTAATATCTATTGTTCAATCTAGCCAAGCATGGAATTATGGGGAACTTTGTTCCTCCTCTCTGCAAGGCTTTCACATATATGTGAAGGATAAACCACAACCTAATTTTGAGACCATGCAGTTTATGAGAACAGATGTTATATTGATTAAATATTTCTTCCCTACTTTGTGCCTTTTGTAAAAACTAAAACGGTTGGTCTTTGCTGCACCACTGCATCACCTATCCTGAATGAAAGTCAATTTCTCTGTTTTACTCACAGTCTCTTAAGGTAATGATAGATTCTCCTGAGTGAATTTCACTAACTTAGGCAAAGGTTTCCACTCCTGAAAGATCAGTTTCACATATAAGATTTTTTCCTTGTAAAAAATATCATACAATAATCATGGGGGAAAACAGGTTAAGTGTCTTCTCTGAATTGTTATGAACATTTAGACTCATATGAGAAATCATATACTCTTTCTAAATGACAATTGTTGCAAGATATATTATTCTAGCAGGCAGAGAATCCAGGCAGAGCCAGGCTGTGTGAGGCTGGCTGGGTGCTCTGCAGACACAAGAAGCTGATGTGAGAGAGTAGCTTGCCCGTCACAGGAAAGACTGTCAGTGTTTCAGACTTTAGTAGACTTTCTGAACGTTTGTAGAAAAGTTGAGGAGGTAACCATTTGTTAGTGAATTTCCAGCCACCACAAGCATCAGATCCATGCTTGGCCTCTTTACTTTCTGATTGCCATCTAGAAGCTTTGCTGTTGAGACTCAATGTGGCATCTATTTTTTATGTGTTACATCTGCACCTGAAATTCACAGACAAAATCTGGATGCCACGTAAAAGAGAATGCATTTACCATTGCCTTTGGTTTGGGTGCACATTCAATCTGAAGCAATGGTTTAACTTGAGATGTACTAAATAGTAGTACAATGCTAAATACTTTGCCAGATTACAAGGATATGTATTTTACCTGTGTGTAATATCTCTGTTCCAAAATCTGACACAATTATCAGTGGGTCAAAGTAATTATTTCTTTAGTCTTGGAGAAGATAGGTGGTAAATGATACCTTTTCCATAGCTGTCTTCCTGTCCCATTCAAATTGGTTTTCTGCATCCCATTCCCATTGTTTGAAAAACAATGTTCCTTCATATTCTAATTGGTTTTTGTGTGTATGAGAAAATGATTGTACATTTTGTCTTCCTGTCTTCGCTGTGCTTTTTAAAACTCTGAAGTAGTTTTTATTGTCTGTTTGGAGATTTTTATGGCACAAAGCAAAAACTTTTAGATAATAACAAAGCAGTAAGACTTGGAGCAGATGTAGTAGTTACTGCTGAGCTGAATATTTAAATAGAAGACTAATTATATATTCTCTGGCCCTGTTACAACTCTCTCTTACTACAGAGAAGTTCTAGAATTCTTCCTGGATTAGAGAATCTGTTCTTGAAAGAGATCAAAGATTAGGATGTAAGAAGGATATTTTGAAAATATATATATTAAAAATAAGTCATTTTTTTCATATGTTTACATGTCAGATGGGAGAATTGTAAGGCTACTTTTTTTTTTTTTTTTTGTCCAGCCATTTTACAATGCTGATATTTTTCTGTTCCATTTTCCATCTAATTTTTCCTAAATATTAAATTGAGAGGAAAAAAGTGTTCATGACTGTGTAGAAGCATTACTTCCTCTTTGAGGTTTTTTTTTTCCCTGTCCCCTATTAGTACAGTTGCCAGCTCTAATAATGAGAGATAGAAATAAATTAAGACAACCCCAGAAATACAAAGTGTCTCCTTGCACCAGACCTAGGAAAGGTCTAAGAACTTTTGTTTCTCCCATGCTCCTTGCCCTGCTCCAGGGCAGGAATCTGCTGCTGCTGTGTACAATTATATTACAGCAGCGTAGCTCTCCTGTACTCCTGTACTCCTGTACAATGATCATGCCATTGACCAAGTGTTAACACATTCCTGTTCTTGCCCAGCTGTTCTCCAGAACAGACTATGAGTTTTTCCAAGAAGATTGTCCTGCAGTATTGCTGCCCTTTTGTTGCCCTGCAATAGCTCTGCATGAGAAAAAAAGAAGGGATTCTACATTCTGCTATACTCTGCCCTAATGCAGAGGCCAAGATAGAGTATCATCATTCATGTGAACCTCTTCTCAAAGGCATCTAAGAGTGCCTCAGAATTAGTTTCTTTCTGCAGAGAATTCTGCTGCAAAATGCACTTTTTTTGGAAGATGCTCCAGAGTTATGTGCCCTCCCTGGTGATCCTGGCTCATGTAGAGCTACAGAAGGAATCTCATCATGTTCCACTCTAGTGAACAATGAACATTGAGTTCTAAGACGGGGTGATTTAAATTTATGATGCGCACTCCATGATCTTTCTGTAAGCCTTGCCTTTGCTTGTGACTCTGATTCCCATGACCTTGCCTCTAAAAAATGCTCCGTCTCAGCAGACCTCAGTGCTATTCTTTCCTGCCAGAATCCCAAATACTCAGTTCTTTCCAGTTTATGACCACATGGTTACTCTGTCCTTTGATCCATCCACTAAAATGCTTTGTTGTTAGCAATTAATATCTCCCAATTAATTACAATATAAGCAAATATGCTTTTCCATCCCCTTTTTAGGTCCTTACTGAAGATGCTAGAAAGGACAACAGGAAACTTATTTGTCTTAGAACTAACAATGCTTAAAATTCCTCACAGTGGGAGCTGTATAGAAGGTAAACTTGCAACTACAACAGAAACATTGCAATCCTCTTAAGGTAAGTATAGACTAAACAATCTCAATATGCTGACTAATTGACAAAGGGTTTTGTCCATTAGTCAGCATATTGAGATTGTTAAGTCTCAAAACAATCTCAATCTCAATCTCAAAAAAAACCCTAACATGGCTATTACCGCATGTTTTAATCATGCCGATGAAGATACTTAACTCTTGAGCCTTCAAATCTATTTCAAATTTACTACATTAAGTTTCTAGCTTCTCAGTAGTCCCTCTCCTTCAAATTCTGGACATAATACTGGGAAATCATGTAAATCTGACAGGAAAATGTTGCCCCCTCAGGATTTTCTTCTTGTTTTGCTTATACCTTCCTTTTATTGAATCTTACTGTTGTAGTAAGTGTGGCTGTGGGACACATTAAGCCTGACAGAAATTATGCTTTTGTGAATGTGTATGTGTTACTATGGGGGTTAATTTAGGCTTTCTCATTGCTATGGAGCTGTGTTGCACAAGCACAAGAACCTTTAGGTTCTGCAAATTTGGAAATGGGCTTATGATGGGGGGGCAGGTTTGTAATAGGAAGATGATTTTGTGGTAAAGGCAGCTGGTGGCAAGTGCACACATACAACGTGGATAAGAACTTACAGTTGGCTTGTGCTAAGTATTGATTTGTCAAATGAGGAGAAGGATACCTTGGCTGGATGTTGAGTCATCTTTGTATGTATGTCTATGCTAAGATATGGAGGTGATCCAGCCGAAAGGCTGCTCTTGTGGCAGTGGTTCCAGGATATATAAAAATGGTGTATTCCATGAATCAACCAGTTACTGTCTTAGAAGGCTCTGAAAATATGGAGGGAAGTTGGAGGTGAAAGTACAGCAAGAACTCAAGGAGAGCAGACTCATCTTCCTTCCAGACCTCCACGCTACTTTGTCTCAGTGACTGTTTTCACTGACATACAGAACCCAATAGTAAATAGATGCTAGTGATAATAGTGATTAGATATGTTTATCCTTATCTCCTTTAGGCTGGCATGGTTATAGCTCTACCCAGGAATGTCATGTGCTCTTGCAATTTGCCAAATGCAAAATTACACTTTCTTACAAGGAAAAAAAAAAAAAAAAAAAGCACAGGCATTTAAAGAAAAATAAAAAGCCATGCAAAAAGAATGTAGGTAGCATTTCAGCTGCCTTTCCTCAGATGATTATCTGCTGCAAACATTCTATGGACATATCTGGCCAAGATTTAATCCCTAAACACTGCTGTCTTCATTTGGAAGCTTTAGGAAAAAAATATTAAATATATTAAAGGAATAAATTAAATGAATCATTCTTCAGTTGCTTCTGAGTCTTCCAAGGGAGCAGGACTGTGCTATAAAACAAGAAGACATAGTCAGAAGTAATATATTTATATTTACCATATTTATTTTCTCTGTATTTTTTATCAGCAGTAATTTTTTGTTTGCAGATTTGTTTTGTTTACTTTTGGGTTTTATTTTGCAACCAAATGCAATTCTGACATGGATGGTGTTCATTTATGAAACGCATTCCAATGTATTTATTCATTTCCCCCGACAATGAGCACCTGGTATCAAAATTATTTCAGAAGACAGCGTAGGGATTCATATTTTTGTTTCATGTTGATTTTGGTATTTGGTCTCGGTGCTCTGGCTGTTGGGAAGTACTGCAGCTGCTGGAGTCACTTTGAGCACACATTTTCCAAGCTAACGCAGAAACCCCACTGGCCCTGGCGGAGAGTCCTGGTGCTTTGAAAGCATCCGCCGGATACCTACGACCCCGCACCAACTTAGCTTCGCGAGTTTCTCGCCCCACAAGCGACAGTGATCCCGAAAGAGGCTGAGCGTCCCCATCCCCGCGCCCCGGGAGCGCTCCGAGGCTCGGTCCCCGCGGGCTGCGCGGACGCCGCTTTGCTCCCGCGGGCGAAGCCCCGGGCCGGGAGCGACCCCCGTAGGCGATCCTGCCGCTGAGCCCCGCTCGGGCTGTGGGANGCCGAGCTGTCCGCGCTGGGCGCTGCTGGCCCTGGCGCTGCCCATCCTGACGCTGCCCGCAGAGCGGCTGGCGCTGCTGCCCCACGGCGAGGACCGCGGCGATGCCGCGCTGGAGCCCGGGGACGATGTGCACTCGGTGGCGCTGGAGCTGAGCACGGCGCTGCGCTTCTACGGCGCGGCCGTGCGCTCCCTCTATGTGAGTGTGGGGCCCCCTTTGGCTGCCGGCTGGTCGGAACCGCTCCTGGGGACTCCTCGGGGAGCTTTGGGCGGGTGCGCGGTGGTGCTTGTGGGTTCCGTGTGGGTTGTGTGAGTGCCGAGGCCAGAGGTCGGTCCAAAGAGCTTAATTGTTCCAGTTGTGTTCAGTCAGGTATCAGAGCCGTGTTGATTCCCTTCTCACACTATGGCCGGGGCAGATTCTTCGAGGCGCACAGCCTCCGCTGGGAGACAATGCGACAGATAACAATAGGAGTGCAAAGAAAATGCAATCGATTAGCCAGAGTGACTACCGTCCCTAGGTTTCTGCACTCATACAGAATGCTCAGCTCAGAAACGTCCTCGTTGTTGTCTGTTTTGTGTGTTTCAGCATGCCAGAGTCACAAAACTGAAACGGGGTGTCTAACCAGTAGCCTAACCTGTCCAAGGCTTGCACTTCTAAGAACTGGGAGAGCTTTCTGTTCCTTAATGGCTTGGGCACTCTCAGGTGTTCGTTGCTTTTAAAGTCTTTTAAAGCATCCTTGATGGTCTTGCACAGGCCATAATTTCTCTGTGAAGAATATATGTGGCTCCTTGCTTACAAATTTATAGAGTGGAAAAGGGTGAAGAAATATGTGGAGACAATAAGAGTGATCAAAGAGGAGGAAGTCCATCTCCGTAGTAATTGCAGGCTTTGGACTGCAAGCACATCTCAGCTTTGTGCGTGTGTCTCACAGCTGAACTGAATCTGCATCCCAGAGTGGTGTGTGCACGTTTATAGCTGATGGAGGGTGTTCAGTGTTTGAAAGTGGAATTGAAAACAGATTGTCTGGAGCAGAGCTGCTCAAAAGCAGCTGAAAGGAAAATGGTTTAAAATGGCAGCATGTCTTCAGAACACTGGAAGGGTACTGCACACTTTATTGCCTCTTTTCCCCTGTAAGCCCCATCTAGGTTAGCAATTGTACATGCTGAGTAGCATGTTTAGAAAGCTTTTAGTAGGGAAGGCACAGTGTGCTTAGTGTATTAGTCTGGTAAACATAATCTCACCTCCCTGTCCAGATAAAGCAGTGTGGTTTAGTATCTTGGATCTAAGAGGCAACTCAGTGGATTAACCTAAATGGAGACACTTGGGAAACTAGAGCTCCATGTGAGTACAGTATTTCAAAATTTGATGTAGTTCCCATGCACTTTAGTCTATTTCGTTATTCACTGAAGATATAACTTAATTGTGCTACGCTAAGTTGTACTAGTGCTGACACTGAAGGTACACTCCTTTTCATTGTCTGTACTGTCACTCGTTATATAAATCTTGAAATCTAAAATTTTGAGGGATTTGGGCTATGCTTGTATGGAAAATGGATGTTGTTCACTGACGCTGATGGGGATGAAGTATTAAGTGGAGTTCAGACTTCAGTTTGCCCCCTAGTTCATTGTCTTGCCTTCTGTACTCTAATTTGGTCACTGATAAGTCAACCCAAGTAAAAGATACACTTTTAAAAGCACAAATATGTTCTTGAAAGATAGTGGACTGTATATTCAGCCACTAAGAAGGAAAGATAACAAGCAGCATGTCAGGTAAGTGACAGAGACAGGACAGAGTTTTCAAAGAGCAGTAAATTGATTAACCAGTCTAGGTTTCTTTAGTTTAATGATCCTGTGACTTGCCCTACCCTCCAACAGGAACAGCTGTAATTAGTTTTTGCCTGAAAAAATACCCATATAGAGTCTATTTCCAAATTATTCCCAGGGCTCTGCCAGCATTTCTCAGTACTAAGAATGGGCAGTTGTAATGAATGGCCTTTCAGTATCAGTCTATACACTATGCAGAGGCTTTTTTCTTGCACTGAATCCAGCATAAGTATTGCAGAACAGAAGCACAGTACAAACTTCATGGGACTAGAGAGATCCTCTAGTCCCAAATACACCTGTTAAGGAAATGTGCTGAGCAGTTTTTAATGCGTTTTCACATTACACATTTTTATTGTATACTTACAATGAGTATTTGTGAAGCTCTACCATCTTGCTTGGCTGGAGTTTCCAATGTATTGCTAGTTGGTAATAAATATTATCCAGCTGATACAATTAACATTTAGTGCACATAATTTTATGCAGCAATTTTATGTGGGTTCTCTATCTTTTTTAACAGTTGAGAAGCTGAGTTGTTTAAGTTAGTTGTACACATGAATAGAAAGGCAAGGCATTCTGTGAAGTGATTGTTTAATACCAGTTGTCATAAAATCCCTGGCAACAAAATCTTCTCTCATAGACAGAAGAGAGCACTTTTATTTCATATAAGTGGAAGCAGACTTCCACATATTGTAATCTTCAATATGGTGCTTCTGTATGTAAGATTTATAGCATTGAACTCTATCACTAACCCATACTATTCTATTTGTTTTAATAGCACACTCCTATTAAGGCTTTTTCAGTTTACACTAAAACTCACTGGTGTGGAAAGATGGAAGGATTAGGGGTTACCTCCATTTACGAAAGAACTGAGAAACCTCTAATGCAAGCTCAGTTCAATTTTTTTAATCCTTACTTTTATTAACTTCTTAAATTAATAGTTGGTCATGTTTGTTTGAAAGCTTTGCTGCTTTAAGTCAACTGTCACTTCATTATAAAAATAAATTCAAATTGTCTAAACTTTTTTTATGCAGAAATATTCAAGTCTGTAAATTGCCTAGTCATTGAACAGGGAAAAAGTGCCTCTTTTGTTAGAAACTTTATTTTTTTGTTGTACACACAAAGATACAATTTTTCTTTTAATAGAAGTTCTCCTTACTTTGCATTCCCCTTCTCACTTGGTTTTCAAGGTGGACCTATAATTGTGTATGTGTGTTATTGGTTCTGCTGCAAACCACAAATCTGTGTTAAGTATGTGTGTAATCCAGAAGTTTAACATGCTAAAAATACATCTATGTTAGTTCCTGTCAATTTAAATAGTGTTATACCCTAAAAGGAAAGACTACTCTAAAGCTTGTCTTTAGACAACGTCCACCTGAGGCCTCTTTTCCCCCCTTTCCCTTTTGACAAGAATGATGCTTTGATGAAACTCAGTACTTACCCCAAATTACTTCTCTTTGTTTTGGGATTCACACTTAAACCTGTGTTTGTGACCTTGAGAGAAGCAGGGTGAAGTTAAAGGAGTATTCACTGTCTTTGTCAATATAAATGTATTGTTAAATCTGAAAACTGCAAACTTTTTTTTTTCATTACTGGTGAGTTTCTTTTTTTGCCTTAAAAATCTGCACAAATTCAGCAGCTTGTTTATTTATTTTCACGTGTTGGCTTGCAACTGTTTTCTGGATTATAGAAACATTCCCTTAGCATTTAAAACTGAACAGTCTCACTTAAAAACTTTCTTTTAAAATGGGATTGGCATCTCCTTAATAAAATTACTTCTTACATTAAAATTTTTAGCAAATAGCAAAGGAATAGCTAGGCGCATGTCACTAAGAGGTGAAAAGAGAAGGGCCATTTCTTCTGGCTTCTTCTTTATTCTGCAGTATTCACTGGTCCTGATTGTATTTTCTCTTAATGCTATTTTAATCTCTGCCATAAATGAGGGATCATGAAGCTGCAAAATCTACACACACCAGATCTAATTAAGAGCATGGAATTTGTTTAAAATACTTCAAACACCAGTCATCTCTCACAAGAGGACTTAGGTGTGAGTAGGGCTGTTTGTATATAAAAAATGTAAGAAAGCAGAAGGAAAACTTTTAACTTGCACTAAATTTATTACTTTGAAGAGGGAATGCTTCTCTTTGCCAAAAGGTCTTAGCAAACAGACTATAATGGCCACCACTCTCCATTGTGTCTTCCAGTGGTATGGTATAATCGGTGGGTTTTTCTTTTCAGGTCATGTTTTAGCTTTGCTTTACAGGAATATGAAGCATTTTCTAGTGTACAGATGTTGTAGGAGTTCTGGGAACTTTTCTAGAGTAGATTTCTCTTACATGTCCAACTCCACTTGTAGGGTCTGTAATGAGGTAAGCCATGCTGTCTTTTTAGTTCTTTGTTCCTCAGTGTTGGGGGTTGGATCTGTTTTCTTTTGTGTTTGTGGAATTTTTTCCTGGTGGTTTTGCTAGGTAACTAATTGCTGGGTACTTATGCGTGCTTGACTGAAACAAAAGGGGGCAGCAGGTTGCTCCTGGGGAACAGCAGTGAACAGGACAGTTTGGTCCGAGGACACCGAGGACACCGCTCCGAAAGGATGTGGGCGTACCAGAAGACCCTGCTTGTTTTTCCTGCCACTGGATTTTTCTCCAGAGGAAGATGGGACTCATTTCACCACCACTGGACTTTCGTACAGGACTATTTCCACTTCACAGAACTGCATCTACTACTCAAGGAGGATTTCATCTGGACTGCTTTCAACACCCTGACACCCAGGGTGTCAGGTCACATACCTGACTCTGTCAGGGCATTTTCTGAGATTTTGTTTGGTTTTTTTTTTGTTTTTTGTTTTTTTGTTTTTGTTTTTGTTTTGCTTGTCTCTTAGTGCTATCACATTTGTATTTTTCTTTGTTTTGTCTAACATTCCTAGTAAAGGACTGTTATCCTACTCCCAAATCTTTGCCTGAGAGCCTCCAATTACAAAATTATAATAATCTGAGGGAGGGGGTTTACATTCTCTATTCAAAGGGAGATTCCAGCTTTTTGCTGGCAGTTACCTGTATTTCAAACAAAAACACTCAGATTCATAGTTCACCTTAGGGTCTGTGGCCACTGTCAAGTCATGAATGAGTAGTGTAAAAATTTTCACAATATTCAGCTTCTTCTCCCCCTTTCTAACATGACCTGCTTTCCCAACATGTTTGCACAGATTATTTACTGCTTATATATGTTAGATATACTGTTCATGCATAAAGATAACTCACCTGTTTTTTTACATGATCTTAACTTTTTTAGTATTTTGCACTCTAGCTTCTAATGAAATTGTACATCTGCAGAAAATACAGTCAGCATATGTCAAGCCACTTTTAAAATAACTTCTGATATACTGTGGGAGTTATTTGCAAAGTTTAGCTAATGGTTTGTGATAAGCATTATCCAGTTATACATCAAGCTGACTGACCACTGGCCTTTCTCAGGAGACATGCTCTGACCCTCTGGTTAGCCAAAGGAGAATTCAAGGAATAGGTGTTTCTTGTGTATGGAGCAGTGATTTGTATCATGAGTTCTCATACTACACTTTTTATGATTTACTGTATGTGGCAGCAGTGGTGGTCCAGATTTTAAAGATGTTGCCAAGGCACAAGTAGCCAGCATCCTTGATGGGCTTGCACAGACCACAGTTTCTCTGTGAAGAATATGTGTGGCCTCCTACTGGCCTCCTTGTTCACAAATTTATGAAGTGGAAAAAGGGGAAGTATGTAGAGACAGTAAGAGTGATCAAAGACAGAGAACAGCTCTTAGACAGGGAGTGCATGGGTAGGCTGGGGGTCTTCATTCTGGAGGAGAAATTATATGGTGGGAGAGACTGGGTAGGATTTTTGTATGTCCCAATACAAAAATTAGGGCCATCAAATGAAACTGGAAGCCAGACTGAAAGCAAACAAAAGTAGGGGAGACGTGAGGATATGAGTCACAAATTCGCGGAGTTCCTTTTCAAGGGATTTTGTGGATGCATAGAGTTTGTATGTGTTAAGGGAAGACTCAACAAATATGAGGAAGACATCTGCTGAGGATGAAAAAGAGGCAAAGCACAGGGAATCCCTTGAGATGGATGCAGTTGGAGGCTCACTGGAGAAGTAGGTGCATGTCCTCTTCTTTTGCTGAATCTCTAAGCTGGCAGAAACAGCTGGGAGCAGGCCACTGGGCTAGGTAGCCTTGCAGTCTGAGTCAGCAGCTATTCTGACCCACTTCTATGCATTTTTAAAGATTTTATTATGTTTTCAGTATCTTGACTGTAAAAAGATCCAGCAGCTGTTTGTTCTTCTTGGACTCACAAGAATCCCCAAGAGCAAGATAAATCTGTGTTTTAATTTCATAGCTTATAGTTTTGATTTCATAGCTTATAGTGACAGTTCTGGGACTTCTGTCCCCTTTTGAGTCCCCTGTGTATGTGGCAGCAGCTCTAGAGTGAGTGCCTGGCTGTCTGCAGGTAGTCAGATGTGTCCTGTTAGCAGGTAGTCCAAGACTTGGAGGTGGATTTGTATGTGGCTGAGTCAGTGCCAAACACAGCTGGTGTAAGGACCGGGCACAAAAAGCTGTGTGTGAGCACTTTGTGCAAAGCCTCAAGGCCTGACACCTGCACTCTTGCTCACTGCTTGTGTGCATGAGAGCCAGCTCTGGTTTGCCAGTGGAGTTTGGCTGTCACACTTGGATGTGCCTTAGCACCTACCTGTATGTATGTATTTATCTCAGTTTTAGTCAGAGGTGGCTTACTGTGAATCATCATCTCACTGATGGGTTGAATCTCCCTGAGCCAGTACCTCTGCATTTGCAGCCCAAGAGTTTCACTTACATATCTAAATTCCTTCCCCCAACCCCCTTCAAGTAGTAGACCCATTTTCCTATCAGACTGTGTCAGGGCACTCAGCTGTAAAGGTATTTACAGGGTGGCCTATATCTGCTGTGGAAATTCTGTCTCCTAGGCTCTATAGCCTCTGGTATAAGAGCTGTGCTCTGTGCTCACAGCATGTCTTCAGAGTGAGCAGCAGCGTGTTGTTGCTAGCCTTGCACAGTAGCAGAGAAGTTCCTAGGAGGGTGGTTGTAGTGAAGCGAAAACTAAAGCAGTCCTGGCCAGGCAAAGAGAAATCTGTATGTCTTCCCAAAAGACTTTCACCCAGGCTATTACAATATGTAAGCATGGAGCAGTTTTTTTGGGTTGGCATCTAAGTGTGAATTAGTTCTTTGCTCAGAAGTTCTATCAGCTTCTGGAGCATTGGTGGGAAGGTTATGTATGTCCTTGTTAGAAAAGACAATAGGTGTCTGAAATTTATATAGCTAAAATCCTAATCTAGGAAAGAAAGGCTGTTCTATCTGTACAGTTGACCTCTGATTTTGGGCAAGTGAAATCTCAGGACTCCTGACATGAGATAAAAAACCAAAAGCTTAAGAAAACCAGAGTTACTTTTTAAATACAAAACTGACTTTTAATTAAATTTCTTTTGGAATTAAAATTAAAATATTGTGTTCTGGAGCACATGTGTGGGAGACAGTTGTATGAACAGTATTTGTGTTATAATTTTCATCTTTTTATTAGGTTACCACTAATGGGATTATTGCAGTGAATGAACCCTCAAGTGAAGAAAAATACCTTGGTCAATTCCCAGTGAGTTTTGGGGCTATTGCTCCTTTTATGGCTGACCTGGACACAAGAGATGGATGTGGAAATGTGTATTACAGAGAAGATTCATCCTCAGATGTCTTGCAACTTGCATCAGACTATATCAAAAGAGGTTTCCCTGAGACTGCTTTTGATCCCAGCAGTGTTGTTATTGTTACCTGGAAGCTCGTGGCTCCTTTCCAGGCACCAGGAGAAGATCATGCTTTGGAAGAAAAGGTGAATGTTAATCAGAGCTTTAAGTAATATTGGACACATGCTCAACTAAAATGTAACACTGTAACCTTTTGCTTTGAAGGCTTGAAGTTCTTTGTGTTTAAGTGAAATCTGCAGGCCTAAGAATGTATATCATCGTCAAAAAGGCTGCAGCAAAATAGGAGTTTCCAGAACTTTTACTTGAGGTTTATTTTTATAATGTTTATTAATTCAAAAGATAATGCTTGAAACTACATAGCTGATTTAGTTGTGTTTCCTAATGACTCTTTGAATGGTAAATGTATTGTGATAATAACTGAACTAGAATATCCTGACCTCCATCTGTGCAATGTAATCCTGCTGGCTTGCATTTTTCAGAAGACTCTTAAGTCATTTTGACATCAAACTATGTAAAATCAGATAACTATATGGAGTAGTAGGATCTTAAGACCATTTTGAACAGATGATATTGAATTCAGAAAAAGCTCATGTTTTGTAGCTAGTATTGGTTTAAGAAACAGCTAAATGTTATTTTTATTATTATTCACAAATCATTTTCCCCTTTTTAAACCATTCAGGTACTATCCTGCAAGAATATGTAATTTTGTGTACCAAAATTATCAAAGTTGATGAGAACATTACTTAGCATATCTTTTTTATGTCAACAGCTAATTTATTTTGCTGAACTTGGAACAAGTATTGTGTTTGTAGCAACAATTCTGCAGTCTGGTAGCAATGAACAGCTGATATCTGAGGTGCTGTCCCAGTGGTTCCTACAGTAGGCAGGAGTGTTCCTGTGGGAAAAGACTTTAGCAACATGAAACTTGAACTTTAAACATTCTGTTCACAGAATTTTTTATTTAGTCTAGCACATCGCTTCTGTTATTTTAAGGAAATGAAATAGCATCTTACAGCATTACAGAACTTAAAATTGTTATGCTTTGGGCAGCCTATATGACTATTTCCTACAGCTTTAATTTAATTTTGATATTTTTTTATTTTTTAATGAAAATTCTAGTTTTCATTTTGCATTTAAAAAGAAAAAAAAACCTTTTTCTTAACTATTTTGACATGAGTAAATGTGTGTTAACTTTTTTTCCACAGAGAAACACATTCCAGGCTGTTTTAGCCTCCTCTGATTCCAGTTCCTATGCTATTTTCCTTTATCCAGAAGATAGCTTGCAGTTCTATAGCACATACTCCAAGAATGGTGATGAAAATATTCCTGCTATGGTTGGCTTTAGTCAAGCCTCTACAAACTACTACTTTTGGGAAAAGCCAGGATCCTACAATGTCATTGCTAATGATGAAGACAGCATTAGAAATCTGTACAAGTATGCTTTTTTTCTTTGTTTAAACTCTTCAAGAAAACATCAGAGTTCCATTATTTTCTTAATTGTAGCATGGATCAATGAGAATTAATAAAATCCCAGTAGCCATTGCATGGGAAGTCACAAGATCTGTCACTGATAAATATCCACCCCCTTGAGGACTTTGGTGTAATTTGTTAAAAGTCCATATTCCCATTGTCACTGATAGGAATTCCAGTATACTTAGTTCTTCTATAAGTAGTACCACTTAGACTTCAACTCTTCATAATCTGTCCTGGGCAGGTTGTTTTTGTGTGTTTGTGTTTTTGACAGAAAGAGTGAACTAGCAGGAAAGGGAATGAGTTAGAAAGTTTTAGTAAGTAGTAGCAAGATCTTTGTGACCCTAAAATCTCATTCTGTTCTTGTCTTCTTTGGAGACAAGAGAGCTAGAAGTTCTCAACAGAGCTCTGGGTCAGGAGAAAAAAAATGTCACCCAAACTGTCACAGGTGTTCCACAGCTGAATAAACTGTACCTGTAGGTAAGTGTGTAATGTAGGTAAGATAATTAGACAGTTGTCCTGACACTTTGCAGTGAAGGATAACACTGTGTGTAGGCTAGAAATACCACACAACTTTCTTTATTTGGCATGTACTTCTCTTTGACAGAAGCAGCAATGCTGGGAAGCAGGGCGTCTGGGTGTTCGAGATTGGTAACTCATCTGACAGTGTCGTGCCTGCCAAAATCAGCAATATTTTGGAGAGCGTAGAGCCCAATGGAGAAGACCAGGAGATGACTTCTAAGCCCTTTATGTCTGAATATGGTTCCACTGAAATAACACAGCAGTATATCACAAGTAGCACAGACAGCACTGAAGAGGATCAGCACCTTGTCACATACAGTGTTCCTCGGTTAGCTGCAGAAGACTTTCTGACTTCATACCAAGATGTAACAGGAACACCTTCAACTGAGTCTTTTTACAGTCCTCAAAATTTCCCGACAGCAAAAGCTCCACCTCGCCAGTTTCGGATCCAGCAGTTCCCCCCACAGCCACCTCAAGTCATAGATGTGGAAGAATTTGATGAAACTGGAATAGGTGAGGTCTTTTGTAGTTTAGCTTCTTCTAACATGGACACGCTACAAAAAAGACATGTGAAAAAAATTGAATTACCAAAGAAACAATGTTTCTTTTGCATTAGCTTAATATCTGAAAATCTGAACACATGTCATACGTTTGTGTTATTTATCGAGGTAGTTAATTTGGATGTCACCTCAGATGCAGTTTTTGCCAGTCTAGTCAACTAGTTCCCTAGTCAAGCTCACAGACCTTTCTCAGATGTGTTACTGAATACAGATGATTTAATAAAGGTTGGGAATAGAAGCAGTCGAAAAAATTTTTGGCTTGGGTTTCATGGCCTCAAGTCTTAGAAAGGTGGAACTAGCAATTCTAAGTTCTAATAAAGCATTTCTAGAAATTTTAGAGTAGTGTGACAGACTGCCCAGATGTTAACTGTTTCTTGAAGCAGGTGTGAGAATTGTGATCTCCATTAAATAACAGGGTAAAACAGTTAGGATTATAGGGTGCATCAGTTGCTGCATGGTCCTGGGTACTGTACTGATATGTTTTGTTCTAAAGTTAAAAAGTCCCCTTTTTGCTTTGATTCAGAAACAAGGACAAATTAAAATTATGTGTTTAGCTTTGACCGGAATTTTAACTGATCTGTGTTAATATAGATCTGCTGAAGTCAATAGAATTAAACAGTTTTCTAACTAAATAATTAAACAGCTGAAGCCCTGAGGTTTACTGCAAAATAGTAGAAAGTTGTCTGCATATTGCAAGGTTAGCCAATATCAATTGCAATAGTTCGCTTTCCTTAAAGAGGAAATGAAAATCTGATCAAGTGAGTCCAGAGATACTTTTAAACTAGTCCAGAAATATGTGAATACCACAATAACTACATGAAATATAAATGTCTGGTCTTATTTTCCACAGTGTTTCGCTACCACACAGATGTCCAAGAGACCTGTGCTAACAACCGTCACCAGTGCTCTGTTCACGCTATTTGCAAGGATTATCCCAACGGGTTTTGTTGCAGTTGTATTGCTGGTTACAAAGGAAATGGCAGACAGTGTGTAGCAGAAGGTAACTGGTTTGAAACTTAGAAACATAAGCAACAATTACATATGGAGTTCTTGAATGAGGTGACCTGTATTCAACTCCAAAAAAGACCTGATAAAAACTTTTTGAAAGACTTATCACTGAGATATAGTGAAAGGCGTTGAATCAGTGAGCTCTACTTTTTAAAATGGTTTTTTGAGTGAAGCAAATTATTTTGAGTGGTCAATTATAGGCTTTATGCATTTTAATGTGACTTTCTAGAAAAAAAAGTATACTTCTTCTGTGACTGACATAACCTAAAACAAAACATAACATTCAGTGGTATTTACTAGAATTAGTCATGAAGTTCCAACGTGTTATAATATGGTCCTCACTCTAGAAATGGACAGTTCAAAGTGATGAACAAATTAACTTTGATCGTTGAACCAAAGAGCATGGCTCCTCTTTGATTCTTAAGCTGCTTTACTAAAGGGTGATATGCCAGATTTCTGTTAAATACCCATTTAAACTTTGTTCCTGTGTAAAATCCATAAAGGAATTTCTTATGTATACACTTGTAATCCTTGTAGTGATTTGGCTCAGAGTACAGATGCATTTCAATAACTCAAATAGTTTACTGCAAGACTGTGTTTTGTAAACCAGGAAAGCAAAACCTAATACTTAGCTTTCAGTTCATAAAATTGGATTTTCCATAGAAAGAAAAGAAGGATCAGATGATAATGAAATTAAAACTTCCATGTAGGAAATTATATACAGGAGAAAATTAGCGGTCCAAAATAGCTACTTCTGTATAACACTGACAGTCTTCAGAATGCCCAATAGTTCAGAGCCAAGAAGTGCAATTGATTGGAATAACAGGTAAATTATTCTAATGCCTAATGGCATTAGTCTCCTAATAGGGAATGAACAAATTCGCATTCAGTGTGTATTGATAAGAAGTGTGATCTTAAGAAGTTTCTGTCTGCCACTTACTGTCAGATATACTGTAACAGTGTTATGAATTTATCTTTGCAGACAGAACTTTTAGTGATGATAAAGAGCATCTCTTCAGGCAAATTTGGCCATTTACTCCTCCACATAAGACAACAGTCTTGCATGTGTCTACATAAGCAAGTGAGCACGTGGCAATTTCTTGTCCAAACTCTGAGTATTTGTTTGCCATTTATTTCAACACTAAGCACTGAACATTGTAAACATTCTGGACATGCTCCTTGGAGAGTATGAGAATACTGTTATTTTGTTCTGATGTGTTGTATTGATTTGCCAGGTTCTCCTCAGAGAGTCAACGGCAAGGTCAGAGGAAGAATCTTTGTAGGAAATAATCCCGTCCCAGTTCTATTTGAGAACACTGATCTCCACTCCTATGTTGTGATGAATCAAGGGCGCGCCTACACTGCTATCAGCACAATCCCAGAGACTTTGGGGTATTCTTTATTACCTCTTGCCTCAATTGGAGGTATCATAGGATGGATGTTTGCTGTGGAACAGCAAGGATATAAAAATGGATTCAGCATTACTGGTAACTTCTAAATTAAAATAATGTTCAAAATTACTATGCTTTCCTCTGTCTTGATAGAAAAGAAATCTGTATTTCGAATCAATATGGGATGAAAACATACATCTATTCTGAGCTGCAAAATGTTTTTTAGTAATCAAATTTCTCACCATTTTTCTTTTTTACAATATATAGACAATGGACCTTTAATTTACTGTCAATGTACAACAACAAAGTGTGTTACAGAGAAGATTGACTTGGCCAGTTTCTGTTCAAGAAAGAGATTATTAAAAAGATCTGTTGTGGGGGTTGTTGCTAGAGTGTACATGGTTACTAAAAAAAGTTTCTTCTACATCTTCAAGAGATTTAACATGTTAAATCTCTGATTGTACCAACAGAGTGAAAGAGAAACAGTAACCTGATCTCCTGAGGGTCCGAAGCACTTTACAGAAACAGCTGCTGCATGAAATACAAATGATTCTGTTAGCTAGTTTGAGGGAAACCCCTGCTCACAATTCGAGCTTTTCATAAGAGATTAAGGCCAAATCTGATTGGTTGTGCTGCTGTGAATTCAAGTTGTAGATTCAATCTGTTTTAGGAGAACATGTGTTTCTTTTGAAAATTTGATCCTTTACAGAATTGTAATATGAATTTAGTTGAACACAACTTTTTGTTTTGGGATTTTCTTGGATTTGATATGTTTGAAGCTTGTTCTGGAATTTACAACATACATTTCACTTGGTTTTGATTTGGAAACAGATGTACTGGATTTTGATATTTTTTTTTAACTCTCTGTACTCCTAATGCAAATTTTCTCTAAAATGTCCTTTTAAATGGTAGGATAAGGTCTGCTGCTATTAGCTTAGTCAGAACTTCTTTTTAATCTTATTAAAACCCCACTCCCTCAGGGCAGGTGATTTATCATGTGCAGTGCTTAAAAAAATTTGCTTGCAGTATTCAAGTATATTATCAGTATACCTCTGAAAGTTATTTCATTAGAAACACAAAACATTAGCAATTTTGCTACATCAAAACTTGCAGACAATAGTAATTTATCTTTTATCTACTAGAAGCAATATTTGGAATAGAAGGAATTGGAAGCCTCTATTAAGTTTAGTGTTAAACTAATTCTCTTTCTTTAGGTGGTGAATTTACACGGCAAACAGAAGTAACTTTTCTTGGCAACAATGAGAAGCTGGTTGTAAAGCAGAAGTTCAGTGGCATTGATGAGCATGGTCACCTCACCATCAGCACAGAAATGGAGGGCAGAATACCTGAGATCCCATCGGGGGCATCAGTCCATATAGAGCCATACACTGAACTCTACCACACTTCTAGTTCTGGTAAGGTTCCATAAGAATGAAATTATAAAAAAGTGCACAAAGCAGAGTCTAAGATAATCTGAAAAACATTATTTTATTCCCTTTTTAACAAGCGTATTTAGGACCTTTTGACTTTTAGAAAATTTCTTTTTACCCCTTAGGAAAATATTTCAAAAGAAGGTGGATTTTTAGTGGGAGAATGCAAATATTTCTAATCTTTTCATGAAAAAAATTACAAGTTTAACTTTCTCTGAACTGTTGTTTGAATGACACTCTTGATTTCCCTTTTTGTTGGCCATTTTTTTTATGCTGTTGATGGCGGTGTACAAGTGATAAAGTTTTTCTCTGTAAGTCCACAGCCCTTTAGCCCTGTACTGGTGTATAGCTTTTTGTGGTAATGTCATTAAATGAGCTGTGATCTTTGATGAGACTAAACCCATTATTTACCACTATGTCTCATGTAAACTTCATTACAAGGACTCTGCAAGTATTTATGAGTATTATTTGAGCTGAATTTTAACAACCATGGAGAATTACCTCTTAATTCCCTCATCAGTTTCCTACATTGTCTCTTCAGTACTCCTCTCTCTCAATTCCTTTATCACAGATCCTACATTTCCTAAGACAACCATTCTTCATTCACTATTTACAGGACAATCTTGTTTTGCTTACTTATTTTGCTTTCCTCTTCCTGGATAAAATTATGGGTGTTTCAATAAAGTAAAGAAGTGAGGTTGGAGTGTTGCTGCTGGCCAGCCAGCCCAGCTGTCAAAGAGAGAGATACTACAGATGAAGCAGCCTGTGGTGCACCTGTGTGCACATGAATACTGGAGAGACCTTCTCCAAGGGCGCACTTTTGGTTGCTAGAGCTAGAAAATGGTGTGCCTACTGCCTTATCGTCACTGCCTTATGTTCAATAATGTCTGAGTTTGGTAGCCAGTGATGAACCTGCTTGTGATTTGCCTGTTGTTTTGGACTGGGAGGAGGAGGAAGTGTAAGCAGCAGGAAGCTTCCGCTTTGTGCTGAACAACTTGAGAGTTTGAGCAGTGTC
This sequence comes from Peucedramus taeniatus, assembly GCA_013400575.1. Classification (NCBI taxonomy): domain Eukaryota; kingdom Metazoa; phylum Chordata; class Aves; order Passeriformes; family Fringillidae; genus Peucedramus; species Peucedramus taeniatus. The sequence continues at coordinate 61,547 of WBNO01032053.1, read as the reverse complement.
TGCTCTACAGAACAGTTGTCTACTTGGCAGAAATGCCATTCCCATGGAGGTAAAATCAGTGGCTGGAGGGAGGTGTCCTTCAGGCTGGATTTGATTTACCAGGACTCAAACAGCTGCAATTCTGCTGTCCTATGGCGTATCTAATGGACTTGGCAGAAATCCAGCTTTAGCCATCTGCTGCAATTGGATTGATATAGGCGTGTTCTGGTGTCCAAACAAAGAATACTGGTGTTCTGAGGACTTTTCTGTCAGTAGGAGGATTCACAAGCACAGATCTTTTTAAAGAGTTTTGTTCACAATTTTTCCCAGTATAGAAAACTGTTGTGAAGCATACAGGAGCTCTCAGACATGCACCTTCTTCAGGGCTCTCTTAAAATCCAAGGCTAATAGCCTACAATGAACTAAAAGTGGGTGGGTTTAGGCTGGTGAGATGACTGTCCTTAGCTTGGAGATCTAAAAAGGAACCTAAAGGAATCTCTGAGTTTGCTGAGTTGAATTTTCCTTTCATTACCTGGAAATCCACAAAGTAAAGTTAAATTTGTAAAATATGTCAAAATTAATCAAATTACTCATGTCTAAAAACTCTGATACCTGAGAACAGAGTAAGTGTACTCCAGTGCTTGTTCCTTTGCATGGAAATACATCCACTTTCACAGCCTCTAGTCTTTGAAATTCCCATTTGCACTACACAGACTGCATCCCAAGTCTGCAGATAGCATTTGACAGCATGCTTTTGGTCCCTATTCTGATCAGTGTGTTTGCTGTCATGTCTCAGTGATCACTTCATTGTCCTCAAGGGAGTACATGGTGACAGAGCCAGAAAGGGATGGAGTTGCTGCCACCTACACGGGTGCCTATCAGTGGCGCCAGACCATCTCCTTTGATGAATGCATCCACGATGATTCCCCCCATTCTGCTCCTGCCACTCAGCAGCTCTCGGTGGACAGTGTGTTTGTCCTGTACAACAGGGACGAGCAGATCCTGCGATACGCCATGAGCAATTCCATCGGCCCCATCAGTGGTACGTATCAATTGCAAATTTTGCTTTTTCTCTTTTGTAAGCAATTAAGAGTAGTCATCCATTTTTTTAGACTGCTCTAGATGGGTGTTAATGAGTTAAATGAATTAGTTTCATTATTTGGTAGCAGTCTAGATCCACCAGTAAAGGAGAAAAAAAAATGTATTTTTACAAATTTGTAGAATTTGTATTTTTACTTGAGAAAGAGTATTTAAGTGATGCTCTCTTCTTAAAATTCACTGGGATTTCTGTCTAATTCCTTGAAATACTCTTAATACACCACCTTGAATCTAATCACACTTGGATGCATGGAGTGCATTGTTTATCTTTACCTAATCTGTAGTTCCTCTATTGCTTTTTTTTGGTGGGGGGCATTGTCAGAGAAGAAAGCAAAAGAGGGGAATGAGATTTACCATGAATGAGTTTCTATAATTTATCTTGAAACATAGCATTTTATCTTTGAATTGTAGGCTGCTTTTGAAAGGTGTTTTTTGGATGAGCTGTCCAAGCTCCCACTAATATCAGAAAGAAAGCAAAGAGACAATTTGAAAATGCACACCAAACGAGTATAAAGCCAGGCTGTGCTCACTTTAGTTTGTTACAAAATAAAGTTCTGCTAATTAAAATGGATAAGCCAAGCTGTTAAGAATCATGTTTTGAGTCTTGTGTCAGTGACTGGAAAATGTATTTTTGTTCTGTCTTGTTCTTTAGAGAGGTTTTTGTGGCTCTTTTTAAACTCAGTAGTCCTTTGTACAAGTAACAAAGAATACAGGTGCTATTAACTACATAGCTAACATATCACCTGCATATTACCTGGAAGGCCCTTTCTTCCTGATGCAAAAAATGTGTTTCCTTGTTTAATGTGTGTTATGAGCAACCTCCTTCCATGCCTTAGCTGGGTGCTATTACTTGGAGAGTCATCAAGGCTAAATATGGTGTCTCTTGCCAGATGGTTCTGCTGATATTAACCGGAATCCTTGCTATACTGGCACTCATAACTGTGACACTAACGCCGTGTGCCGTCCAGGAACTGGGAATCGTTTCTACTGTGAATGTTCAATTGGCTTCCGTGGAGATGGAGATGTTTGTTACGGTATCAAAAGACTTCAATATGTTGCAAAATAAAAACTAATGTAGCATTTATTTTCTTTGGGCTATATTGACCCTCAGGACTAGCCATTCTAGTAAAATGAACTGCCCTGAGAGGCTGGTTTTAAGGCTACAGGGTTGCTGGGCTATGTATCTCATTAATCAAAGTAAGCAAGTTTGACTGTCTTGAAGAGTATGTTTTCCTATCTTGCAAAACATCTCTCCCACTCAGATTGTCTTTTTATAAAATATGTGGGAACTTTGTTGTGAGAAATTTACTGTAATGCAAGTTCTGGTTAAAATGAGTCAACTAGGTTGAAAGTTCTCAAGGGAGATGAGAAATAGTAAATGCGCATGCTGACAAGGCACAGATATGTGCAATTCATTGAAATATTTTTTTTCACTATCTACTTTGAAAATTCATTTCTGTTCCAAAAGACTCTTATTTCCCAGTTCATTCTAGCTCTGTATTCCTAGTGTATTTGGTTTTTGCCTTGCAATCAAATCACAGCACTAATACTTGTTTTCAAGAGGTGAAAGTGTGTGTTAATGAAATGTGTGATCCCTATTACCTAAAAAAGTTTTGTGGGCTTTTAAAACCCAAAGCACAACTCTCCTTCCACTCCAACCCTTTAATCAACTTGCAAATGAAAATGATGGCATCACTCTGTCCCTTCCAGTCCTCTGATGCTATGAGTTGGGCAGCAGTGGATTAGAGATGTCTATGGATAATGAAACGGGAAGCCTTTCCTAGAGTTCACGCTCCCCCAGTAGTTATCATTGCTTCTGATCACCTAAGGTTGCATTTTCTTTAGCTTCTCTTTCTTCTGCAGTTTCCTGTGGCATCCCCTTATTACCCCATGACAGAACTTCTTCTGGTTTGTTTTCTTCTTTTTGGTGCTTATCAGCTGAGGACACAGTTACCTCAAAACTTATTTTCAGGTTATTAATGTATCTTAATTATTATAATTAAATAATAATAAATTATATTAATTAATTAATTAAAATAGCTTAATTAAAATAGCTATGGTCTATCCAAGCCATGGCCTAAGTACAGAAGACGTGCTATTAACCTAGAGTTCCCCAGTGTCTGTTTTTCTGGCATCCATATTAAATGCATTTTTGTAATAACTGAGATCCTTTTAATACCCTAGATATTGATGAATGTTCAGAGCAGCCAGGGCTGTGTGGCAGCAATGCAGAGTGCAACAACCAGCCGGGAACCTACCGCTGCGAGTGTGTTGGGGGATACCAGTTTGCAGCAGATGGGTGGACTTGTGTTGGTGAGTTTCATGTTTCTGAAAAGCGTTGTCCACCAGCCTTTGGGCTGTGATCCATCTCACAGGGATAGAAAACAGTGCTTCATGATCTGTGCTGATTTCTAGTGTGAGAGGAGTTGAGGAGTTTGTGCTGCAGCTCATGATTACCGGGCTTTTCTGCATTTTCTAAGTGCTGTGCTTTTGACTTTTTGGGGATTTGTGTTTTGTTTCTTATGTCTAATCCAGAGTTCAATTTAACAGATGAGATTTCAGTTACAAATTCATCCCTTAGACAAGATAGTGCACAGCTCTAAACCAGTGTGTCTTGGCTATTGCAGACTTATTCTGAAGTGATAATTTATCATGATGAAAAAGAGTTGTAGCTGCAGATCACTGTTAAAATCTTTGCGATTTGGCTCTTAGCTCACTTTTAATGGACCATTAAGTATCAAATTCAGTAATTGTCACTAAACTAGTTAATTTTTCTATAATTTAAAAACTTTTTTTCTGGAGGAAGCCTAAATTAATCTGTATTTGCTAGACTAAGGTTGTCCTAACAAGGGATATATTTTCTTTTTCCTCTTTGCCCCATTTTTCACTCAAGTTGTAGAAATTCCTTTTGGAAAAAGGAATCCACAAATGGAAGATAGAAGAGGGATAATTACAAATAACAGGAATTGCAGAAAAAGGAATAATGGCTCTACCTCTAGAGCTGCAACTGTTAGGATAAGATGGAGATAATTTTTTTTTTCTTGTTAGAATTTTTCTTTGCAGCCTGAAAGTAATTCTGTACCAAAAAAATCTATACACACTCTTCCAGTATGGCTGGAAGTTCCTCTTTCTTTTGGAAAGAAGTCATAACAGGTGAGTATTTTTTGCTTCAGTTGTGACAGCTTTGTGGTGGAAGTTTAGCTATGGTTTGATCAGCTAATGCATCCAGGTCGTTGCTCATTATAGCCAAGACTGTTCTTCAGCAAAGACTGAGGATCCTTCATCTTACAGCAGAGAGGTGCATTACTTTCCTTGAGTTTGTGACTTTGCATGCTGCGTATTACACTCTGTCACAAGCCAAATTTCTCTGCTCCACTATGAATTACAGTTCCCTAAGTCACAGTGCATCCTAATTCTTTTTGTTGCAGAACAGTCAGAAAAAGCAGCTCCTTCTGCCAAGGCCACTGGAAGGGATAGGGTGAGATGTGGAAGAGCAGCTCTATGTTCCTTCCATTATGTCCAACACTGCACTTCTGTGACTTGGACCTGAAAGGGAACATTCCTCCCTCCAGCCATGATCTCACCAGTTTCACTCTACCACTTTCCCATGAAGCTGATGTTCCACTTTTAGCAAGTGCCAAGTAATTCCTTGCCCAGCTTGAAGGACTTCAGTTTGATCCCTTCCTTCAACCAAAAACAAATTGCATTTTTAAGGCTGAAGAGAGGGAAGATAAACCCTAGTTTCCCAACAAATTTAAAATAAATGTCATGGTATTCTTTTCACAGTAGAGGGTCTTATAACCTTCTGAGAATTTGAACCCCAGAAGGGGCAACAGCAACCCTCTGTGCTTTTGCAAGTTGCTCTGGGATACCAGTTCTGACTCAGCTGTTTTGGAAGCAGCACTTTTTTTCATACCAGCTGTGTGATTCACTGGTAGCTTTATAAGAGAGTTGTAAATAAATCTTGTCCTCCTATTTGTGGGATGAGAAACAGAAAGACTTGGAGACTCTCTTTGAGCTCCAACTCTTACCTTATGTATTTATAGTACTGTTCTTAATGAATTTTTTTTAATCAAAAACTTACTTCATCAAATAAAGATATTAATGAATCTAAAAATGATGTTATTTCCTCCAGAGAAACAGCAAAAATTTTCAGATATGACTCTGATAGAAGATTTTTGTTATTTCCCTGCTGACACTCTGGTAGTTTCCATCTGTGTGCTGTGATGAAATGAACATTGTAGAGTCTTGTCTTGGCCCCCTATCAAATTCTTGTCATAATTTTGTGAAGACAGCCTCAGTGTTACAGCAGCCTATGTTAGAGCAGCTGGAACTCTGTTCCTGCATGCACACACTGGACACCCTATTTTCAGGCCCAAAATTTTTGTAGTATTTTACCTCTTCCTATTTCAAGTACCATGGTTTCCTTCCCTGTTTTCTGACATAACAGATAAGCATAGGCAGACCTCCAGCAACTTTCTAAACTTTCTAAATCTTTCTAATTTGTGTGCAAAGTAGTGCAATGCCTTCATAGCCACAGTTGTCAACATGAGAGAGTTATGAAAAACTGCAGGTCTGATCCCAGATCTCTCCAGTAGTTGACAAATGTATCTCCCATTGAGTGAGTCACAGCTCCTATTTATTACCAAGTGACAGCAGCCCTTGGTCAGTACTAGGTTAGTGTAGCAGGTTATCTAAATAATTCCCAGCGCAGTGAACTGGCCACTTAGCTAACATGTGAGTTAGCTCTGTGAGATGCCTTACATTTCTTCGTTCAGGACTCTTTTTCATAACCAAAGCTGATACAGATATTAGGATCTATCACTATGGTAGCCTTTCTGCCCCATTCTATATTAACAAGCACCTCTGAGGTGCTGAGGACAGTCAATTCATTGTAAAACATTAATAAGATTTAACATGACTGAAAGGGGAAATTTCAGAAAAAAAAAAATCCCAATCCCCAGAGCAAAAAATCCTCAGTTCCTTATTTCCCTTCTCTCCTGTAATCTTTCACAGATGTTATTCTCTCATATGAACTTACTATGAGGCTTAGACTTTGTGAAGGAAAGTTCAGATTTTCACCTCCTCTCTTACACATTGAACTTACAGCTGTGGAGCATGAGGTAAACCACTGCCAGAGGAGCACACACAACTGTGACATTCCTCAGCGTGCTCAGTGTTTGTACACTGGAGGGTCTGCCTACATCTGCACCTGCCTCCCTGGCTTCTCTGGAGACGGGCGTGCCTGTGAGGGTGGGTAGCACCATTTATTGTGGGGCTTTTATACTCTACTCTTCATTGCACTACTGGGCTGGTCTTTGCTGTGTCCTATACCTACTTGTGATTTCAAGTAGGAAATTTCATAGTCTGAGTCCCTCAGGCAGGAATTTTTATTAAGCATTTATCTTTTCCTCCTCTCACTTTTGAATTTACTCTTAAATCTTTGGTCTATAGAAGGTCTTAGGTGAGATAACTGCAGGAATTGCGGTAGTTGCAGCTTCAGACCTTTGTCTGCTGCAACTGTTTGCACTGTAGTGGTTTAAATTACTAAGGTAGTGAAACAAAATTAGCTGTAGTGAAATTAAATTACTAAGGTGGTGAAACAATAGGTCTGACTATGTAAAAAAAATTTGCATTCTTTTTCATGTCAGTCTGAGTGCAGTGGGGGAGCTTTACTTAATTACATATTGCAAACATGGCTAGCCAAATCCTACTTCTCTTGCTATGTTAAGTCATTTCTTTAGGAAATATGGACGCGTATGTCTAAAATACTGTGTGAGTTAATAATGTCTATTACCCTTTGGAATAGGAGAATCCTGAGATTTGCTGAGATAGAGAACCTAAAATACAGGCATGCTTCCCCCCCAGACCCTTTTTTTATCTCCCTTGCCTTTTTGTACTAGATGTATTTCCAAAGAACTGTCTGCATGTCTGATCAGATACCCTAAAATAGGAGCCTGAAAATGTGACAGGTTTGTACTTTATTTCATCACTCTGATTTGTCCATCAGAAGGAGCAGTCACCTGAGATTGATTTTTTTCTTTTACAGATGTAGATGAATGTCAGCAGGGCCACTGTCATCCAGATGCTTTCTGCTACAACACTCCTGGGTCCTTCAGCTGCCACTGCAAGGCAGGTTATCGTGGGGATGGTTTCCGATGTGTGTTAGGAGGTAAAATTCTACAGTTCTTGAAAGTTGGACCAGAAATATACTTTGGGATTTGGAGGATATATATCTTAATTTGGTTCTCTTCTGAAACAAAGTGCCTGCTTCCACATTCGTGTCTTTATTCTTGTCAAGTCTTTCAAGTTTAGGACTTTACCAAGCTTGTGTCAAAACTGTATCTTGAGTGCTATCACTCTCATGATATCCTGTTCAATGTCCCATTTTATGTTTTGTTTATTCTATCCCCAGCAGATTTCAGCCCCAAGGTGATACTATCTTTTGAAGTTGCCTTGTGTAAAGGTTTGACTGTGGGGGTGATTTGGTTTGCATACTCAGTAATCACTTACCATAAAATATCTGGAATTGTTGGCAATGCAAATGAATGCAATATTTACAGGAGAAAAGTGAAAAATGAGACCAAAGTCATGAGGCTCTTGTCTGCAGTAAGATCTAAATGCCTACATGCCACATACAGCCTGTAGTCTAGAAAGATTACAGTTTCCATCTGGGACTTTCTGTATTTACCCAGATTTTTCTCTATGTAGGAGAAAGTTCTTTACCCTCACACTTCTGTTTCTCCATTGTACTTTGAGGCTTGAAGTATAAAACTTATCTTGAAAGTTTTAAAAGTGCTTTAAAAAAAAAAAGAAAGAGGAAGGAACATTGGAGCACAAAGTAGCATTGTTATTTTACTTTAATTCAACAGCATGGCAAACCTATGGGACAGCACTCAGGTTTTGTAGATGATGAATCTTTCAGCCAGGAAATAAACCCTAACTTCTCAGCAAATTTGAATACCAGATTTGGTTTGGTATTCAAACCAAATTCTTCTTCCTCGAAGATTCTTGCTGGTGGGCATTTCTCAACAGACTGAAACTCAAACTGTACAGTCAAGAATAACAAGAATATCCTAGGGCCAGAAGGAAAGAAAGGGTTTTGGCGTTTTGGTTGAGTTGTTTTGTTATTTTTTAATAGCGGAGGTGCTTGTCTGTGTGGCATGATATTACTACCTGAGACTTAATATTTTTATTTTGCCTCTATATTCTCCAATTCTGAATTTCTGACCTTTTTTTCCCCCCATAATTGGATGCTGAGCTTTTGAAACCAAAAGGCAAAGGATTGTACAGAGGAAAGAAAAAAAATCACAAAGTTGATTCTAGTTTTAGATCATATTTACATGACACTTCACCATCTGCAGAGTAACACGTTACATGAAATCACCCACTGCTTGTAGACTTTTGTATCATGGATAAATTTCAGGACGTTTTGAAATGTTTAATTCAGAGGCATAGCTTTCACCACTTTGTCAGTCTTTTAATATAATTTTTAACTAATATTTCATGCATGATCACCAATGTGTATTTTCATTTTAGTGCCAAATGAATGAGGAACTAACTGATGTTTATGACCTGTGTCATAATGTTTAGCTAAGTATACAGCTGATAAAAACAAAATTATTTCTCCTAGAGGGGAAATCTGACGTGAATAACTTGAAGCAAACCAAACCTTAATGCTTCCAGTTCTTCAGACAGAATTATAGAGGCAAAAACATTGCTTTCATGTCTGCCACATGCCCTTTGCAGATGAAACACATGGTTTGGTAGACTGATATTTGCAATCAACCAATTAACTTTATTACAAGGACACAATGTCTTCTGAGTATATGTGATTATTCACTTAAGTAAGGGGGTCGTTTTGTTATTCTTAACACCTTTTCTTATGTTAGTGTGTCTACTCAACTGCTAAGCACGTGGTATTATTTTGTAGTTACTTTATTTCCTACTTATCCTGTATACTTTTTATACTTTTTCACTTTCTGTGCTCAACACAATTGTCTTGAATGGGGATTTTTCCATGTCACAATTTTAATAGCAGTAACAAAATATTTTTAAGAGTTTTCTATCTACTGTTTTAGTGGGTGGAGATCTGCCAGGCTTTGTTAGTCTTCATATATGCCTCACTGTTTTTTTTTTTTTTTATATACAGTTTTGTATTACCAGTAGAATACAGGCTTTTAGAAACAAGTGTATCAATTATCTCTGCTCATTAAATGTTCTGAGCAGTAAAAAAAATCTGAGTAGATAAGAAGTCTCATTTTTGCTGAATTGTGACTGAAGTACAAAGTATCTGTGTTGCTGAGCTAGTCTGCAGCAATGGCAATGTTTACAACTTGGTGACTGCTCCCTTCTTAGAGTTAATAGAACAATAGCTGCCCTTGGGGTGTCATCTGTTGCAAAAGCTTTAGTGCTTCTAGAATGGATAGATCTATCAGTTAATCATTGCCAGGGACAGAAACAAACTATACTTTCTGAAGCCTTTCAAAAGTAGTTTAATTTACTCTAGCATTCGATTTGTAAAGTTGCTTCAGAATGGAGATTGCAGAGGAGGCTGTATTGTATTCAGCTGTAATTAGAGACCCTTTCTCCCCCTTTTTACGCACTAAGGTTTTGATCTAATAAGCCTCAGTGTAGTAACTGAAGTTTTTCCTGGTTGTTAATAGCATGGAAAGTTTCATTCATCCAAATACTCAGTTCTTTTTGCTGTTCTCTGTTCCAACCCATGTGTATAATTACTTGCTTGTTTGGTGTCTTTATTATTGTATGAAACCTACTGTTAAGTCTCAATGGCAACTCTTGAAACAAGTAGACTAACAAGAAAAATGGATTTGAGTCACAGACATGGGAATGTCTGTAAGAGTGAACCGGCAGGCTAATGAAAGAGTTAATGATGCTGAATGTCCTGCTGCTCCCAGCTATTAAGGAAGTCTGTACTTCATTATTTCCTCACGCTTCATTTTTCCATTTCAAAAAAACCAGATGTCTGCGTGTTTCTGCCCCTGCAGACCCCAGATACTGTTTACTAAACAGAAACAAGCCTGGATTCTTGGAACTAGGAACTGTTAAGAGCTATTCTCTGATCATCTGTGTGCAGCTGGTTTCACATGAGAAACACGCTTACCAGGAGAAAATTGTAAGTGAGGAATTACAAAGGAAAATGAAGGGACAAAGGGAAGCTTTTTCATTTGGGTTTTTAATTTTTTTCTCCTGCATCTGAGGACAGCAATAAAAAATGTCAATATAAGTCTTTGAATAAGAGAAGTCCATACATCTCAGTTTCTCATCCTTTTACTCAGCTTCCATCTTTTTTAAGAGAAGTCCATAAATAATTTTCTACACTGCTGCTACAAGAGCAATTCTCTATGGCTAAAAAATACCTTGAATATTTGTGTATGGCTTTAGTTTGGTTTTTTCTCCATTCTGTTTCTTTCTTCACATATGTGAGAAATGTGTACATGTATTTTTTTCATCTCATCTTTCCATATTCATGCTACTTCCATTTTCATTTTTACAAATTCCATAATCTATTTCAGTGACTTTTAAATTGCAGATTTCTTCTGGTAATTCATGAATCAACTGAAAAAAAAATGTTAAATACTCATCAAATACAAATTGATTCTTCTGAGGAAGGATCATTTAGCTGAAGTTCAGGATTCACCATTCTGTGTATCTAGTCTGACTTGTACTGTGTTCCACAGGACACAAATTCTTCATTGCACCTTAGTTCTCTGTTATGCTCTACAGCTTCTGTCTTAAGAGCATTCTTCTGCACACTCATTAAATTTCTCACTGTTCTTTTGAACTGTGGTTGCCAGAGCTGGATGCAATATTTCTTGAGTCATCTCCCCAGTCCCATACTCTTCTCTATGCCTTTATATTCCCTGCATATATGCTGAATTCTGTTTTATACCCTCTCATAAAACTAATCCTGTCCTAATCCTGGTAGTGTAAAAACAAGGAAAGGAGTAAATGGAAGTGTAGTGTTAAAGACTCTTCAGCAGACAGTTTGTGCAAAGTATTTCTAAATGTCCCTACAGCACTGAGCTGTGATCTGCTGATAGCTTTTTCAGGTTGTAATTTCAAAGATTAATCTATATTTAGAGGCTTGTCTACACAGTTTATTCCAAGAAGTATGACTTTACATTTACATCCTGTCCTTCTCATGTGGCCTGTTTCACTTCCACAAATGATACAACCTATGGTTGTATATCTTCCTCTGGAATCCAAATGATGGAATTAAATTTCTTAATAGGGAAATTTACAAGCAATACTAAGGCAATATGGGAATTTACCAAAGATACCACTAGTTCATGACTCTTGACTTCTGACTCAGATGATTTCTTTCAGTTTTAATTATTTTCCAAATTAAGTGCTTAGTTTTAAATTTGATACAGTCCTGTGGGAATAAATAGAGCACCATAGGAAAACACAAAGCTATTAGGTCAGTGTATTACCTTCAGCAGTCAAGCATCAACTGCAGCAAAATGCAATGAGGATGGGCTTTTACTTAATTTTACAGCAATTGCTGATTGGTAATGTTTAAATGCATATGTTGAAAAATACTGTAACTTAATCCTGCTGTTAATGAAAAGCTGATGTGCCCCCTGCTTTTTTTTCATCACCAACAATTACCTAGGTCCTGCTTTTACTGGTTGTTTCATCTCTGGCAGAATGAACTAGACCTGGTGTAACCATTTTTCTCATCATTGACATGATTGTTTGCCTTGCCTTTCAAATGCGGGTTTCAGGAATGGTAAGAACCTCCTGAAAATCAGGGCTAGTTATCCCTTATATGGAGCCTTGAAAGAGGTGTGCCTTGTTTTCCATTTGCTTCAATCAGGTACAGTAGTAGATGTAACAGCACCATTACACCAGGTAGGTGTTATTTACTCTTGGCACTACCAGTTGTATTTAATGGACTTTTTCTCCATGCCAATCATGAGATCAGAGAACTCTCCTAATGCTAATTGTTCTGTATCTTTGAAGAGTCTTGACTGGATGAAATACTACAGTACTTATGTTAAAGGCAGGCTCGCTAAGCAACCACATTTAGACAGCTCTAGTGAAGGAAATTTACTGGCTCTTAGGTTTGTGTCTGGATGCTGGCTTAAGAAGTAGCCCTTGTGCTACCTAAATATGTGCTCTTTCTTGTTACTCATTTTGTCTAGCTTTTGCTGTTTGCTCATCAAGGCAGGAAATGTGCTTTATTTGTCATGTCAATCTCATCTTTCAAACTCTGTCATAGCTAGACTAATTTCAGAGACTTAGTTAATGCTATTTAAAACTTGCAAAATCAGAGCATCTTCTCCCAACTTCACTGAGTAAAAGGCACGGCAGTATAAGCCGTGTAAGCAGACTATTTATCCCAGCCAACTGTTATCTGTATCCCATATTATTGTTGCCTTCATTGTTGCACAGGCTACAACACTAGGCTGGGTTTCAACTCACATTTCTTTAGGTGCCTCTTAGCTGTAAGCATAGTAATCGTGGCCATGATTCAGAGATAAGAATAAAAAAATGGAGAATGGATTCCAAATGTTTGGCTGAACTATCCTTTAATTTAGTCACTTGTTTGGTTTATAAGTTTTAATACTGGTAAATTCATATTAGGGAGTCAAAACAAAATGTTGAAAGACAGGTTAAAATTATTGAGTCAGCACAGATGAGCATGGTAACCCTGACTTTATTTCTTTTCAGAATGTCTGTTTGATGTAGCTTACTTATTGTACTTGATACTGTTAATAAAGTGATCACTAGTATAAGGGATTTTCATGAGCAAAGAAGTAGCAAAATACACATTTATTCCTAAAAGTGAGTGACAATAGGGTATTTGAAAATATTTCTGTGCAAGTAAAAATTCAGCATTGATAGGTTTTTTAGAAAGAACCAATAATATGCTCTGCCTTCTAGAAATTCAATACTAATAAAAATTATTTTGTTTGACAAGTCTCTTGAGTTTAGTGTTAAGTGCATTAGCAGACCATTTGTGAGGTTGGTCTTGATCACTGCAAGATAAGTTCTCTTAAAAATACAATCAGAAATCCTGAGTAAAATCTGCAGATATTAATGTGATCATTGTCTTGAAATTAGAACAGATATTGGTATTTCAAGTTGCAGACAACACTAATATATTTTATGAGTAACCACTGGGTCCTACCTGGGAGTGTATACACCCTCCTTTTCATAATTCACATAGAATATTGAGTAAAAAATTGTAACCTGTAGTTACATACCCTATTTTTATGAGTTTCTGATGCAAAGAAGAAGAGGAACAGTTTATACCTTTTTTCTTATATCCTATTGAAGAGAGTCAATCGTGCTTCTCAAAGCTGATAGGAATGAAATAATGAATTTTTTTCTGCACTGGACAAAAATGTGCATGGGGGGTAGTTTACCAATACTCTGTGTTCCCCCTGCTTTCTCCCATGAACAGTACCTATAATGAGAGTTTAGAATAAAAAAAAAACTGTAGGAAAACCATCTGTTTACTGGAATTAATATTTCTTTTACCTGCATACTGGATAGGACACTGAATACATGAAAACAAAATTTAAGACAGATAATGGAGGCTTTCCCACAGGGCCTGGTTTTGTAGGTTGATTCAAGGCTCTCCATCACCCACACTAAAACCAATGCCAAATATTGCAGTTGTTCAGTAAGCTGTTCTCCAGTCATTTATATTTCTCTAATTATGTCCAGGTGCGTGAAACTTGTCCAAACCTTTTGCTTGCATAACTAGTTTAAATATCAATAAAAACCTCCCTTCTTTTTTACAGAACAGAGATTTACACCACAACAGTCTGTAGATGCATGGGATTAGCTCTTTGCTCAGCTGGGATCAGTCTAGTCTAAGCCACACAAACCTAATCCTGTTCTAATCCTGGCAGTGTAAAAACAAGGAAAGGAGTAAATGGAAGTGTAGTGTTAAAGACTCTTCAGCAGACAGTTTGTGCTAAATATTTCTAAATGTCTGTAGAAATCATTGACAGGGAAAGGATACTCTCCCATAATTACAATTTTCTCTCCCAGGGATCTCAAGTGTATGGTAAAACCAAGACAGATTTCTTTGGCTGGACAAGGAAATTTATTATTTTTATTGTATTCTTTTAATTTCATTATTTTCTTTGGCTTCTAGAAGATATATTGATCCAGATGACTTTCCCTACTGCATGATAGATAATATAATAAGAAGGTGTAAATTTTAGTTCAGACTATTTTGTAAAATTGAAACATAAAGGGCCAGATTCCTGAATGTCCTGATCTGACATCTGAAAAGTTTTTTTCCTCTGTAGTCTCTGCAGTAATATATATGATGTGAGGTAGCCAATGTGCATGGTATGTTTTTCTGTGTTTCACCAGGGAGTGGACAACCTGTGCCTGCAACTTCTTTCTTAGATCCAGAAAAATCAAATGAGCGCTCAAACTTCATAACTGAACTTTAAAAACCTAATATACATCATAGCAATTAATTTCTTGACTTCCTAAGATCTGCAGAGAATTTGGCATCTGCCTCATGTTGTTTTCTTTTGTGGCTTTAAAGGGAATCTTTACTTTTAGCATTACAAAAAAAACCTTCAGCTGCTGTAGGGTCTGTCTAATTAGTCACATTTTAAGGACCATGGATAATTACCTATGAGTAGACATCAGGGTCAAAAGTCAGACAGAATTTTCTTGCTCATCTGCTTCAAGGAGAACAACCATGTTTTCCAGCTTCTGTTTATGACCCTTTAGTGAAGGAAGATGCAGGGGACCTGTTAGTTCTCTTTCAAACTAGGCAGTGAAAGATAAAATAAGTTTAAGGCAAATGTGTCACACATAGGGCGGACTTGTTGAAGCTATTCTGAAGTCACATGCCTTCAAGGTTTGTAACAGTGTCATGTTCCACTACAAGTAAGAATTCTTGGGTATAGGTGGTCAGCGTATGTTAACTGTTAATGGACTGTAGGTATTAGCTAAAACAGAAATATTCACTGGAATTTCTTTTGTTCTGTTGTTTTTTTCCCCCAGAAGTAGAAAAGACCAAATGCCAGCATGAGCGCGAGGTAGCTCTTGGCAGTGGAGGGACTTTCTTCCCGAGGGATGTAAGAGTTGGTCACTTCATTCCCCAGTGTGATGAGCATGGAAACTACCTACCCACTCAGTGCCATGCTGGCAGTGGATATTGCTGGTGTGTGGATAGGGATGGAAATGAGATTGATGGCACCAGGAGTAGTCCAGGAGTTCGACCACCATGTAAGTGGCTGAAGCGGTTGTTTCTTGTGGGTATCTCTCCATCTGAGTGCACTGTCTCCCAAATGTGGGGCTTAGTCCTTCCCTGAGATACAGCACTGACTTGGAGCAATGCATATTTCTGCTGTCCCAGGGGTGGTATGTCTCATGTCCTTCAGTGATCCCAACACACGCTTTTCCTTCACCCAGGGCATCTGGACAGCTATGGTAAGCTTCTGAGTAAGAAGAAGGTTTTCTAGCTTCTTCCTTGCCTTGAAATGGTGAGAGGCCCAGATAGTCTCTACCCTCTGGGAGCTGTAACAGCTGACTTGCCTCAGGAAATGAAGGATGTTCCTTCCTACGTCTTCCTCACTTCAGCTGCAAAATAAGATAGATTTTTCTAAACATTTGAAGCAAAGAGCAATTACAGAGGCAAACATGAAAAGATCTATTATGTCAATTGCTCCTTCTCTGTCAGCCAAGGGAAAAATTTCAGAAGCTTTCTGCATCTGATCATAGTTATTAATGTCTGCTTATAGGGCTGTTTCCTTCTAAGAAGTCTGACTGTAATTGTGTCACAGCAAATAAGGAGCCTTGTTGTGCCATACAAGCTAATTTTTTCCCCATCTGTTTCCTTCTCTATTAACAAGGTATGAGCACAGCTGCTCCTCCTGTTGTTATTGGGCCCTCTGTTCGACCAGACACGGTACCTCTGCCACCAGGAACACACTTGCTCTTTGCCCAAAGTGGTAAAATTGAACATGTTCCACTAGAGGGAAACAATATGAAGAAAAACAGTGCAAAGGCACTCTTGCATATTCCAGTAAGTAATTTACTGTACTAAGTTCATGTTTTTAGATTTCCTGACAAAGATGAAAGCTACTGTTTGTCTACATAACTCAATAATTTAAGTTGAAAACACAATTTTTACTCTTCATTAAAATTTCAGTATCCCACCAATTTGTTACTGAAAATTCCTGACCTGACTAGTCAAAAATCTTAAACCTAAAGTATAGAAAAAATAATTATTTCCTTTTAAAGAATGGCTCACAATAGATCACAAGACGAAAATCTAATCTCACGTGCCTCCAGCAGCTCTTCATATAAACTTCTCTCTATTCACACTTCTATTGACTTTCTGACTCTGGTATAAAAGTTTAGGAGACCTACAACAGCAGTAGGTGGAGATGTCCTTTTTTCCATTCCTACTCCCTCAAAGTTTTTTCCTAAGTC
Organism: Peucedramus taeniatus; assembly: GCA_013400575.1. Lineage (NCBI taxonomy): Eukaryota > Metazoa > Chordata > Aves > Passeriformes > Fringillidae > Peucedramus > Peucedramus taeniatus. The sequence continues at coordinate 45,026 of WBNO01032053.1, read as the reverse complement.
TCAATCTATTCCTGTTTTTTTCAGTCAGTTGTCTCCACTTCTTGGCTACACTATATTTTCCTTTCTTCTTTTTTCTGCTTTCTTCCCCATGTGTGAGCCCAGTGGGTGGTAGAGATCTTTTTCCCATGCTTCTTACTACAGTTTTGAGAATCTTTTTTTCCTAGAAAATGAATTCCTGATGCTAAAAACCTCTCTTTTCCACCACCTGTGTCACATGCCAGCCCTTTTCACTGGCAGTTTCATCACATTCATTTGTTTTGCCCAAGGCCTAGGATTTGTTTTCATTCCAGTGTTACTTCATGGATGGCAATATCAAGTAGCATGCTGATCTCTTTTTTTTCATACATATTATACTGAGTAGTTATTAAATCAAATACTGGCTAAATCACACAGATTCACTTCATTAAATAGTACCATAAATTGCTGTGATGTAAGGGCAAAACCAAGTTTTTGTCCCCTATGTAAAGTGCTGCTGCAATAGCATAAAAAAAAGTAAAATTCTGTATAGAAAATGGTGTAATAAGGCTGAAGGTGACATGATTCTGAATACTTGTCACCTAATCTCATTATTTACTTGATATAACTTTAATTAATTAATTAAAAGTATCTTGAGGAAAGAAATTCCAAGAGATAAGATGAAATTCTTTCTTGAAGCTATCAATTAAAAGGAAACTTTCGGTCTCTGCTAGCATTGCTGACTTTGTGTTGTCTGTGTTGTGTGTTTGCAAAATGGTACCAGAGGTGTTTAGATTGTTTTGCAACCCACAGAATTAATGTACAGTGATGAATAAGTGCATCTGTTTTAATTCACGGGTTTGGAACATCTTTCTAAGAAGCTGTGTTGCAAAAGCAGCGGCAGTGACAGAATCCATTGGGATCTGTGTGCAACTGTTGCTTTACCCTGATAGTCTCTTTGATTTGCCTGGAGGAGGGAGTTTGAACTCTAAACTCAAACTCTAGTCCTATCTTCTTTCTGCCTGAAAAATTGCATTTAAATGTTTCTTGTTGCTGAGAGTATTCTTTCCACCAGAATGATTTATGTAGTACTAGTTTAAGCTGACTTTTATTTTAAAACCTTACTTTGCTAGAACTTTTTAGAGTCAAATGGTGTTACATGGGAGGTGTAGCCATAATGCATGACTTGGATGTCATGGATTTAATGGAAGTCATTATTCCCCCTTAAAGGGAAAGAATGAGAGGAAAAAGGTGCATGAAAGGGTGACACAGTAAAATGTCAACATGTACTTTATTTAGATGGGAATGCAGGTGAAGCTGTAGAAGTCAGACAAAGTTTTCAATACTAGTATCTCCAATGCTTCTTTGAAATAATGGTGAATGATGTCTGCTAGGTAAAAGGGGCTTTTAAGTGGAAGTATTTTCCTAAGGTATTTGACAATGTTACCCAATGATTTTCTCAGCCTCTCCTCCCCATTTCCCACCTTTCCTCAAGAATTTTGTTTCTTCAGGCTTGAGACTTAAAAGCATAAGTTAATGCTGCTGAGGAGTAACTGTTGTTTACCCTAAGCTGATCTAACCTGCCTGATGTCCCACAGGACAAAGTTGTTATTGGAGTTGCTTATGACTGCGTGGACAAAATGGTTTATTGGACAGACATCAGCAGCCCTTCGATCAGCAGGGCCAGCTTGCATGGTGGGGAGCCAACAACCATAATCAAAACAGGTAACAGCACAAAATCCTTTCTCTTGCTACTCCCTAGGAGTGGTATTAGACTTGAATTTAGTAATATGTACTTCCTAGGTGTTGCCTAAACTGACTAAGAGTTGTGTTTATTCATTAATATAGAACATCATCAGAGGGTGTCTGATTTTTGTTCTGGCATGCAAGGTAGGTGCTGGATAGCAGAGATTTTGTTATATGTAGTATTTTTTTCTCTCCTGAACTCTGTCAGCTGCCTGCTCTGCTGAGAAATGACTGATGAGTATGGAGGCTGAAGAGAACTTCTGCTCTCTCTTCCTTGGCTTGGGGATCAAACAGCTGAAGAGTTGTTAAAAACCATTTCAGCTGTGGTTTTCCCATGCCTGCCACTCAAATGAGCATGGAAAATGAGTAAAGCCACTTTGTTTGGTTTTTACCTTTTGTAGGTCTTCAAGGATTTGAGAATTAGACTAGAGGGTATTGTGGAGTTAGTGCTTATCCAGTTTATATCTTGTATAAACATGCTCACTGCAGTCCATGGGTCTTGGTTTGAAAGACAGGTACCTGCCAGCAAAAACTGGAATCTCCCTTTGAATAGAGAATGTAAAGCCCCTCCCTCAGATGATTATAATTTTGCAATTGGAGACTCTCAGGCAAAGATTTGGGAGTGGGAATAACAGTTCTTTACTAGGAATATTAGACAAAGCAAAGACAAATACAAATGTAATAGCACTAAGAGACAAGCAAAACAAAGAAACAACAAAACCTCAAAAAATGCCCTGACAGAGTCAGGGATGTGACCTGACACCCTGGGAATCAGGGTGGTGAAAGCAGTCCAGATGAAATCCTCCTTGAGCAGTAAATGCAGTTCAATGAAGTGAAATAGTACTGTATGAAAGTCCAATGGTGAAGAAAAATGTGTTCAGTCTTCCTCTGGAGAGAAATCCAGAGGAGAGAGAGAAGACAAGCAGGGTCCCCTGGAACTCCAGTCCTTTCGGAGCGGTGTCCTCGGACCGAACTGCCCTTCACTGCTGTTCCACCCAGAGAAACCTGCTGCCTCCTTTGTTTAAGTCAAGTATCCATAAAGTACCCAGCAATTAGTTACCTAGCAAACCACCAGGAAAAAATTCCACAAACACAAAAGAAACAGATCCAACCCCCAAGACCATGTTAATTTTCATTAGAAGGGTTAAGTGCAAGCCCATGCATCTTGGATGTTAAACCCTTTCATTGAGTGGAAAGGGCTATGGGGGAGGACAGGATTAGAGAACAAAGTGAATGGTTGGGGGAGGTGTCATTGAAAAAACCTGGCAAAAGTGGCTGGAGGCACATTTTAAATACTAGTGTCCTCAAGATTCTAGAACGCCTGTGAAGTCAAGATATTGGAAGAGGTCGCCTTTGCTTTGAATCCTTTCCAGACATTGTTACAAAAATGTAGGAAATTATTTTAATAAAATGATCAGCCTGTTCTAAAACTCTACAATAAATTTGGTTTAGTTTTCTTTGGATGTGTAGAGAATCACTGCCTGGACTTTTTGCTTTGGAATAGTCAGTTTGTGAGACTCCATTCAGGCTCTTAGGGACAGCAAATAGATGGGGGTGGCTTGGATCCTACCATTGTCCTAGGAAGGAAAAAGAGAGAGCTTAAGGCCATCCCTAACCATTCCAGCAGTAATGGAGCTTCATATTTCTATACCACTTGATGGCTGAGGTATTTTGTAAGACTTCTTTTTCCATCCCAAAATATTTAATATGAAAGGGACTCTAACGTGCAGTGCAATCCTATGCTTGCCTGTGCAACTTAGAAACTCTGCAGGGAAAAGATTTTTGCTTTGCACTATTAATGAATTTTTTTTCAGAATTTACACTTTTAAAAATGGGGGAAATTACTATTGCTAAAAACTTTATATGGATATGAAATCTATCTAATGAGTGTGTGAGTAGGCATTAAAATTCTTGCAATGCATAAAATGCTGGAAAATTATTTGTGAACACTTTCAGCTAAATTTGATTGATTATTTAAGATGCTTCAATGCCACATGGAAACCTCATCAGTTTTATCTGCTATAAAAAATATTGTATGTATGAAGCTTTCTCATGAATTCTATTCTTCTGTTGGTTGCCTAGGATGTGGATGCTTTTCCTGAAGAGACTGGGAGAGATGTTGCACTTTAGTTTTTTTATGTTAATGGACATTTCAATAAGGATTCCGATCAAAATAATATTGAATATTCAACATTCAAATGGATATGTTCTATGCGGGCCAAAACTGAAACTTACAAATTTCATGAAATAGGAAAATGCCTCCTCCCTCTCAGAAGACTTATGAGAATTTTTTTGTTTTGTTTTGATCTTTGCCTTCTTCCTCCTGTGAGCTCCAGCTGCTTTCTTCAGTCCATGAATATTTTTGTGGAATGTACTACATTTTTGGTTGTTTTGTTTTTTTTTTTTTTTTAAACCTCTTGTGATCCAAGTTGTGCTGCTTTGCAGAAACACTGTTTAATTGTGGAGCCCCATCCAGTTCTCCTTTATCCCTGCAGCTGTGGAGGCTTTCTCAGCTCTGCAGCTGTGGCAGCAGGTTAGGAAGGAGAGCTTTCCTTTGCAGTAATTGCTTAAAGTCTTCTCAGCTGTGCGTGTCTGCACAAACCTGCCCACAGGAACAGAGCCTGTGACTGTATCAGGCTTGATAACAATATAGCAGGAACATATTTGTGCCTCTGGAAAGACTGGTGATAAATGAAGTTTTAAATTTTCCCTTACCCCTCTCTCCATGGGAGATAGTTTTTTCCTGGCTCATTATCAACCACACAGAAGGGACATTTACTTTAGACTTCTCTAGATCTCCTAACATATAGCTGACATAAGGAAATTGAAACAAGGAAACAAGTCAGGGAGCAGGGGCTCCTGTGAATCAGTGACTGAAAATCTTTTGCCTGCTACTGTCTTCTGTTTCCTAAAAGACTCTGGGAGCTCCTCCATTACCATTTAGTCAGTAATCTTCTGATCCCAGACACTGGCAACTGTTGCCACTGTCACCTCAAAATGAGGCCACCTTCACCCTCTGCCATTAGCAAGGAAAGAAATAGGAACATTTGAGGGTCTGAAGTACGTGTGAGGTGGTTTCTTGCAGCTGACAGGTTTAGCTCCACAGAAGCACTTAGAGAAATAAAGAAGTAATGTGAAGTCAGTGTAACTGAGTCAAAGTGTGCCCAAGAGCCCTCAGGAGGAGTAAAAAAATCCCTGATTAACATTTACTTTCTTGCCCATCACCCCTTCCCCCCAGCCATGAGCTGTGAGTCAGAAACAATGAGATACATCTTGTTTGTTCCTTTCCACCTCTTCAGCAATTAATATAAACTTAAAATGTCCTGTATGCAGATAAAGTGTAATCCACTTGAGTGGGAGAGCAGAGGATGCTTGAACTTTTGTGCAACTGTTATTCACATCAACATCACGGTAGCGAAGTCTAGAGAGCCCTGTGTTCCAATGTTCTGGGCCAAATGCCTTTTCTCCAGAAAGGTTGCTTGTGTCACATAATATTTGTTTAATGGCTGTCAGTGAATAAACTCAAGAATTAAAAGAAAGCTAACATTCCACTCAGTGTGTGTATCAGCATTTGAAAGGTGCTTTTTTTCAACAGCTGGCTGGTATAAAAGGTCACTTTGCCTCTTTTGGGGAGTGACCATGTACAATTCTTTCTTTTTATTTTGGAATTGGAACTGAAATTGAACGAAAATAAACTTTTTTTTTTTTTTAATTGTCTTTGGCTTCCTTAAATTCCACACGGCCTGCCTTCTCTTTTTCAATGGAACCTTGACAAAAACAGAGCAGTTTTTCATAGTGGCTGAATTAAGCTTTATAATTTTTTTCTGCATCCTGCATCCAAGTTAGCAATTACTAATGCTAGAGCAGTAAGGTCTATTATTTCCTGTTGCTTTTGGAACAACTAACTATCCAAGAAAAACTGTGTGCATACAGTGCTAAAATGTGTTCCAAAAAGAACAGCTCTGCAAAAACAAAGAACTGGATCTAGATTGCATCAGTTAATGTCATTGTCTCTAGCGTTTAGAGTTTGATTTTGCTTAGTTGTTGCATCAGGTAGACTTTGCATAAATTCAGTTTTCAGAGGGATGCAGTGTATGCCAGTACTAAAGGAGGAAAAATTTTAAGGGTTATAAAATTCATTTTATGGCCTTCTAAGGATGGTAGAATAAGAATTTGACACCGTCTGCTGTTCCTTTCTCTGTTATCAACTCCTTCTGAGTTTACCTCTCCAAGTACAGTTTCTATGTGTGGTGAGTTTGGTCCATATGGAACTTTTGTTTCTATGTCTTTATGAGAATTTTGTATATTTAAACTTTGAGGTAAAATGCCTGTTCCTCTTCCAAATGATATAACCTCTGTTCAAGGTTATCCTTATGCAACACTGAGGCTGAGAGAGTGTATTGGGAATAAATATAATGCCTAGGAATGTTTTTCTCTGTTCTCCTTCAGACTTGGGAAGCCCTGAAGGGATAGCTGTAGATCATCTAGGTCGCAACATCTTCTGGACTGACTCTCAACTGGATAGAATAGAAGTGGCCAGGCTGGATGGGCGCCAGCGTCGCATCCTCTTCGACACTGGTTTGGTGAACCCCAGAGCAATTGTCGTAGATCCTGTGAGAGGGTATGGATGGGTTACCAAGAAACGTGCAAAGCTTGATTTTATTTATCTGATTATTTAATGGACTGAAGAGAGACCTGTGTTCCATGCAGAGCCCCACTGATGGAGTAAGGCTCTGGGTTCAGGTCAAGCATCATGGACTTCCATTTTATAGTAAATTATGTGTGTGTTAAGGAGTAACCAACAAAGGTGCCATTGAGGGGCCATGCATATTCTCAGGCACAGAATATACATCCAAGGGAAAAAAAATCCTACCAGTAAAAAATGGCTATTAATAGTAAAACATCAGAGAGTTAATGGCCCTCTCTGGAGATCTCTGCTGAGGATAAACTACTCTGATTCCATTGTGTGTTGCTTGGTACACTGAAAAGAAAAATATTGTTTCAAATGGGTCCCGAATGTATGCCAAATACTCTTGCTTTAGCCTGAGCAGACAAGATGGGAAGTGATATGAAGAACTCAGAATGTAGATGCACATTTTGAATAGCCCTCAGAACTGTTGCAATATAGGTCTTTTTGGCTGGCATTTTGATCATAAGCTAAACAATATAAGGAAAGCATTTCTTCTTATGTCTGTGCTTACTCCTTTTGTTTTTAATGGACGTGTTACTTTACTACATTTTTACTACACTTTTTTGACTTCTATATTGAAGTGCAATATGGCTCTTCTTATTTATTTAAATTATTTAGAGGCTGTGTGTTACTTTCATGTTCTTAGCATTTTTTTAATTACAACAATCTTTTGAGATAAGTCCCTGTCTTAACTCTAGCCTTTTTCTTTTTCCTAAGAAACTTGTACTGGACTGACTGGAACAGAGAAGCTCCTAAAATTGGAACTTCATACATGGATGGCACAAACAGAAGAATTCTTGTTAAAGATGATCTTGGGTTACCAAATGGATTGACATTTGATCCTTATTCCTCAATGCTGTGCTGGGTAGATGCAGGTAAAGGGGGGCTAAAATATTTCTTCATAATAGTAGTAGTGTAAGTATGTCAAATCCTGAAATTATGCACAGTCATAGCTTTTGGCTTTAATGATTTTTTTATTGCTATTCACATGAGACAGTGTACAAGCTGAAGGATTTCAATTCTGATCACAAAACTTTCCGAAATGCAACAGATCTATGTCTGTGTGTCTTGCATGTGGCTATTTTTTTTAAGTAGTGCTTAGGGCTTTGTAGAAGTTGTTAGTTTAGGACTAGGGAAAAACCACAGATTTATCTAATCTGCCTTATGTGTCATCCTGGCACTATTGTTTTAAGGCCTGTAACCTGAGGCCAAGTCTGGCTTATATTTGATTGAAGCAAGTCTTGCAAAAGCAATGCACCCAAAAGATCAAGGAATTGAAGTTCTGCCACAAACCCATTGTTAGCTTTGTGACAGTGTCTTACCAGTGGGTGGAGGGGAAGTGTGCTTTTAATTCTCATTTAATTTTTATCTTTTGGCATCTTGCCATCTCTCACACTGTAGACTCTGGCAGGGGAGTCTTCCTGTGGAGGTGCTTTTGCACTTCAAGTCACCTTTCAAATTTTGGATAAATCAAAATGGTCAAGCTCTCTTTTTCACTGTAAAACACTTTCTCCAACCTTCAAATGTTTCTGCTTCTTCTGTCTCTAGTTACTTTCTCTCTTTTCCTGACTTGTTCTCACCCTTGCATCTTCTCTTTTTTTGTCTAATTCTGAAACACAATGCTTAGGAAAAACCTACAGGTGTTTGCATTCATTAGCAGTGTTCCCAGCCTGCAGTGGCTTTGCAGCTGACCTTTTTGCACCCTATTTGCACCTATGAGTTAGATGTTTTCTGCAGTCTCGCCTTCATGGCCCAACCAAGCAAACATTTCAGGAACATGATCACCAAACAAACTTTGAAAAAACAACTTCCAGAGGAGGTGGAACCAGTTAATGGCTGAAGTATCCCTCCAGAATGGAGGAGGCCTTCTGTCAGCTTCCACACCAACCCAAGAATCCATAGCAGGAATCTCAGCTTGTGAGCATTGGTCATGGCTGCATGGGACATCTGTGTTTCTTTAACTTCAGTGATGTGCTGAATAGCATTAGCACTGGAGTATTTATCCATTCAATTTTTAGCACATGCACACATGTGACATGGACGAAGGCTTTGACTAAGCAGCACACTTAAATATTTCCAGGACTTTCCACCCTGTTCATGCTTGCATATTTGTGCTTGTCTTTCATCCCTGATGAGAGCTCTCTTATTCTGATTCAAAGGTTTAATTGTTTCACTACATCCAGGTACCAAGAGGCTGGAATGCATGAACCCTAATCAGCTTGGTAGACGAAAGATTGTCGAGGGGATTCAGTATCCTTTCAGTGTTACAAGCTATGGGAAGAATTTTTTCTATACAGATTGGAGAAGGTACGTTATCTGCTAAAGAAATTATGGAGTACTTTTATTTTTTTTTTCTCCCTGGTAGAAACTGAAGTATATACTGTATTTCTCATGCCTCTCACACATTCCTGTTTTGTTGCTTTCCTGGCAATAGCTGATGCAGAGTGGAGTATGCAGAGTTGACCTATTGATGCTGCCAGTTAACTGAGTTTTCACTTTTTAGCATAGTGATTTGTCCTTGAAGAAAATGCTTTTAACACTGAACATTCTTGGGAAAGGAGTGGGCAGTAACTTGTTTCTCTTATAGCAGCTGCATTGTAGAGGGCAGACATTCATCATTCTTGGCTTTCTATGCCCTTTGTTATATAAATGTTCAGTCAAAAATAAGGGGAAAAAAAGTGTTCACTATCTTGTTGACACTTTCTTTATTGCAAATGCTCTAAAATGTTGCCATATGAACAAGACTTAGAGGTTTACTTTAACTTCTGGAAAAAAATCCAGTCTCTGCATTTTAAAATAGATATTTTTACTTGATGTAAATGGTTTTATGGGCTCTATCGGCAAACTCTTACCCAGATGCCTCTGTCAATTGCAGAAGCAGTAGCTATTACTGTGTGAGAATTTCCAAGTTAGAAACTGACATCTGGGAAGTGCTATTCTAGAACAGGCTTGAGGAACAGCGTGCTACAGGTCTGTCAGTTATCATGCCCTTTTATACTTAGGAAGGAAGGATTGCTTATGACTAGCTATATTCCTTCTGGAGATCAAGCTCCACCTAAAACATATCATCAACCATAATTGTTATGCTTAATAGCTGCAATGTCAGCTATACCACAATACTTGTCAGAGGGGCAGAATGTGAAAAATGTGCCAAAAACTACCAACACATGCATCCCTCCTGTAGAGGGACACTGTCCTGTACTGGAAATACCTTCAAAATTCTTAAGGTGTCTTCCTGATAAATTTCTCAGCTGCCTACAGTGAAGGTCATAACATACTAGATTTGTCCAGGAAAGGTGATGTCTTGGTGGATTTTACTTCTGGTATCTCTTCCTAATTGTAAAAAAGCAGCAACTTTAAATTTTCTCTGCTTTTGGTTTTGTTTTGTTTTGTTTTATTGACTGGTTGGTTGGGTTTTTTGTTGGTTTTTTGGGGGGCTTTTTGTTGTGTTGTTCTGTTTTCCCCTATAGTTTCACCTTCATCTTACTTCTGTAAATTTTCTTCTGCATGTGGCAGGGATGCTGTTGTAGCAGTGGATCGCACAATTTCATTAGAAAATGATAACTTCCAGCCTCACAAGCGCTCACGACTCTACGGAATCACCACAGCCTTTGCTCAGTGCCCAGGAGGTAATCCAGATGATTCTTGAGTTTTTACAGCTGTCTAACACCTTACTGTATAAATGAACTAGGTAGCAGCTCCCATTTATAAGCTGCCAACTGATTTGGGTAGTGAAGATTTGGGTTAGTGCTTAGATTTCTGTATCGTAAGAAATTAAAAGCTGCCTAGTTTCTTTTCCATAAAAGCAGTTGTTGTAGTTGCCACATGAAACCAGAACTGGTGGGGAGAAGGGGCCTGTTCTACCCTTTGTGAAAGGATGTGTATGATTAAGATGGGCATCTGACCTGGCAAAAATGCTAATGTATCATCTTCTAAGTTGAATGCTATATTCATGGCTAAACTTAAGTTTAAACTGTAGAAATATTGGTCTTCCAGATGTCCTTAATGAGATCCAGTGTTTTTCAAAATTGAATGTTCAGAAAACAGCAGGTGGTAGAGTGGCTAGACTGAGCTGGCCCTTCTGCTCTGTTGAATGGGAAGTTTTCCAGATATGTTATTGAAAAGAGGAAGAGAGGAAGCTGATACCCTTGAAATATAATTTGGTTTTTTGAAGCTGTATCACTGCATAGTTATGTTGTTCTTAGCAAATCACAGGAGAAGTATTTGCTGGTTTTTAGTACAATATGGCTGGAATTATAGGAGTTGTGCTATTTTTACTTTGGGACTAAAAAAAACCCTTAGGAAAGTTTCTCTTCAAATTGTTCAATATATGCAGTAAAAACAGTTTAGTGGAAGTTTTGTCTCAGAGCTTAAAAATACATACAAATGTCATAGTTAAGAAATCAGTTATACTGTTATTACTAGTTAATTCACTGATCCATTTTGGTAGACTGTGAAAAGTTTAACAATATTTTGTGCTCTGAGTTTATGCTTATACCTATAATGTTCAGAATCTTTGTGTAATTTCTTTCTATGTCTCATGTCTGTTTCAAGTGGTTTTCTGGATGGATGGCTTTCCTCTCAGATCCACTGCTTCTAGCACTGGCTTCTCTTTCAATTCACTCTTTAATGTTAACACTTTCCCAGCCACCCAATTTATTTGTGTTTGTTTGTTTTCATGGATCATACCTCTGTCTTTGTACAGTTGGTATCTGAGGATGATGTTCTGTAGCATTTTGGACTTTGTCCACACATTGCACTTCGCTATTTACTCACTCCTCTTCATTCTTATATCTGACCATGTGGCTAATTTATTAAGGGTATTTTAGGAACAGATCACTTGATTCATGTTGCCTCTTTCACTCTGATATCTTGATCTTTCTTTCATGTGAATGTCAAGTTGAGACAAGGGATACAGTGACTCTTATCTCCTCAAAGCATAGTTTTCTTCCACTCCTAATCTCATTATGGCTTGTTTCCCTAGTGTGGCCATTAATCTTAACATCTCTTGTACATGTCTGTTTCATATTTTTTTGTGGGTTTGCATTTGTTTTTCTCTAAGGTTTTGCATCTCTGTTTTCTTCCAGGACATAACTACTGTACGGTGAATAATGGTGGTTGTACTCACCTTTGCTTGGCTACCCCAGGAGGCCGTACTTGCCGCTGCCCAGACAACACAGTTGGAGTAGATTGTATAGAAATAAACTGAGCATTAAAATAAGCTTTAGAGCAGTAGACACCTTTTGGAAATGTGCTGTAAACAATTCACTCCTATCACCACAATCAGGCCCTAAAGATAAATGCTCCATGCACTTGCTATCAGCAAGCCACAATGCACATATGCAGACACACACACACGCAAACAAAGAGGCAGAGGCTGTTTTTGTAGCAGTTAAGTAAGACAGAACTGCCCAGGTTGGGTCCAATTTCACCTTATTCCTTGTAAAATTATCTCTTTGCTTTTAAAGAAAAATGTGGAGGCCTTAGTTGCATCTGCTCCAGACAAGGAGGACATGTCTCTTGGCAAAACTGAAGTAACAAAATACAGAACAGAATAATGAGAATGGAACTACTCAAATTCTGAGACTGAATTGTCTCAGAAGAGTGAGCAGCAGTTTTCTGCAGAAGTGGTATGCTTAACCACCATATATGTGGCTGGGCTTATCTCTGTGTGAGAAACAATCAGGGGGTCCCAAGAATGAACAGATGAGGGGAATACCCAGTAATGGCACATATTTACTGCCCAACCACATTCCTTCTCACGACCAGTCCTTCCACTTCAAAAATTTGAATCTCAGCTTTTGACTTCCGTACTACAGAAGTACTTTATCCATGTGTTGTAAGGATTATAATTCTCACCCTGGTTCATGTGATTCTTTCCTACAGCACATGATTTGTTACAGATAATCAACACCGTTTAGTGGATATATTTGAAGTTTTTTGTTAGGTTTTAAGAGATGTATCTTTCTTCTGTTTGAGGTGGATCCCTGAGTAGTTCCCTAAAATCCACTAAACAAAATTTAGATATTTTGAACAATTGCTGATAGGTCATCAAAGAATGGATGTTGATTCACTGGGAGACAAGTTGTTTTAAAGAGATAGTCACATTTGTTTTCTGAGAGGTTTTAAAATAATATTTCTATGTTTGATCCTATAAGTCTCAAAATGGTCTCTGAATTCTATCTTAGCAATCTTTCTTCTCTAGAAAACCATGCCATGCCTTTTTAAAAACCATAAGAAACCATGGCAGTTAAAATCTTATTTTCAGAAAGCTCACCTCTGGTTTGGTGCTTAAAAGAAAAAAATATAGTGATGCCCCATTCATGTGCCAGTGTTCAGTAACAGCAAAAATAGTGTTCTGAAAATCGAATGAAGTTGATGTTTTCATCATCACCAGTAAGTTCGGAGAGAGAAAAAAATCTAAATGCATACTTATATGTCAAATTAGCAGTACAAATCTGGGAGTGAAGTTTGGCGTCCCCACTGTGTGCTGGGAAGGAAGCTTGCCTGCCAACCAACCTGTGGAAGAGCAAAACAGGGCTTGTGAGGCTCCTGCCAGAGCACATTTCACTGTGTGTCATGATCAGAGCGGTAAGCTAACATCCCTATTTCCTCACTCCCTCTTCAGACACAACAGTGACAGTTTTAAACAGAGCCAATTCTGAGTCTTAACTGTGTGACATCTTCCTCTTTAATTGTATATTTATCATAAAATAACAAAACATATAAACATTTTAAAGATCTTTTTGTATAACTTTTTATAACTCTTAATTCATTCTATTCATACACTTAATCAGGTATGTCTTACTGTAAATATCAAAAATTTGTTGAAATGAAGGTGCTTGATAACTCTTTCTCCAGAAGTATTCACATATCTGGTGAAATATTCAAGTTTACACTCTGTACAGGTATCTACAGTACAGTTAATAAAAATGGTTTGTTTTTATTTTCTATAAAAAAGAATGTCATGCCTGCAGAAGGATGTGATATGTGGTGTCTCAAATATATTTTCTTCTTGTGTTCTGGGTTTTAGCTAACTTCTATCTAGTGATAGTACTTCTCTTCCAAGATGCAGCATCGTGGGGGAAAAAACTGCTGTTGAAGCTTTGTGTTCTGGAAGCAGTAGGATACTTCAAAACAAATACATGAGAGTGCTTGAAGAACACAGGGCCTTCAATTCAGATTGTTTTGGCTGAGTCTTTTTGCTGGTTGTAAGTTCTTGTTTACCTTTGTCAAGTGAGCATAATTCAGTTATCCCATACTTCAGACTTCTAACAGTGAAAATATGGAACAAGGACAAGAATAAAAAGGGGAAGAATTTATCCCTATGCTCAAATGGTACTGGGTTTCTGGTTGATAGGGTGCTTTGCAAGGAGAATACTACTGGGATCCAAAGGGTGGCATTCAGAGTTACAGCAGGAGATGACTGGTGATCTGTTCTGGGGACTGCACATGGAATTGGACTGTATGCATTGATTTACGTTTTTTTTTTTAAATCTGAATCAACACAATGTTCCTCTTCTTGCATTATGATGGTTATTAGCTTACTAAACACTAGTCAGTTAATTCTATGCAAATCAATCAGCAATGGCAAAGATGTCAAGGAAAATATACCTCAGCAGAACTTCTAGTCTTGATGCGTGAGCTTCTGAGTAGTCTGTAGCACAAAGAGAGAAACAATATTACTGTGGACTGAGTTTTCACACTGAGGAACTCATGTATCATATGTGGGAGTAGGTAGCACTAAACGAGGGGAAGCTTCAGCAGATCCATGTCAGTGGTGTAGATGTGGCAGTTTGCAAAACTTAAAAGTTTGCACAACTTGAGCATTCCAGTTCCTAGAAATGAGGAACTTTTAAAAAGCTCTAGCATGATGTTTTGTTTCTCAGCTAATGCTTATTGCTAAATTCAGCTGTTGTAGCTCAATGCCAGTGTGCAGCAAGGGCAAAGCTGTTCCCTCAGAGAAGGGAGGCCAATAGAAGCCATGGCTTTTCCAGCCATGGGCCAGTTCTACTGTACCCCAAGTGAGGCAGACAGTGCCAGTGAGGGTAGCTGGGTTGAGCCCATGGAGCAGAATACCAAGCAAATCTGCCGTGGAAAGAGTAGGTCTGATGTCAAGCTGGGAAACTGAGTCAGGATCATAGATCATAATCAGGTTTGGGCATAGTGACCAGGATCAGTGATTGCCAGCCAAGTGCACAGTGGTGAGCCAGGCCCACAGCCACACTGGGAAGTTGTCCAGGACCTGAATCAATGGGGTGCCTGGCTGTGGCACAGCTCAGGCAAGGACCAGGGTGAGAGCCCCAGCTCTAAAGCAGTGATTGACAGCAGAGAAAAATGTTGCCTTTGCTGAGAGCCCCCAACAGAGCTGTTTGAGGATAAGCCTCTGCTGAAGTTCCCTCAAGTTTTCTTCACACCTTTTATTAACTGGCTGGCCTTGAATAGCCAGCTACGCTGCTGGTGTTTGGGTGGTCTCTGTGCTGGCATTCCCGAGTTCTCTATTCCTATATCTGTTTGCTTTCTCATTGACTCCTGCTAAATCATTGGCCTCTAAAATTATCAGTGGTGCTGAGTTCCCTATTTTAATCACAGTCTGGCCAGGAATGTCAACTTTTGATGACATATTTAGCATTAACCACTTGAGGATAGTCTTCCTGTGTCTATCATGTTTTTTCCACTTCAAAGGTCACAAGTATTTTGGATGCTGAAAGTGTGAATTTTCAGTTTCCTTCTTCTAACCCTAGAGACTTAATGGTATCTTTCTATAAGACAGGGTTTTCTCCTGCTGACTTGGATCTAATTCACCTACCCTGTCCTTTTTCTAACTGTAGCTTGTTTGACTGTTCTAGACTTCTCTCAGGAGCAGGTAAATTTCAGATATATTTTTACATTATGTTTGAGGTTAAAGAGATAATGGAAAACATGATGTTATATTATTAATATTTATTTTTTATTATTATAGTAGGCTGAGACTGGTAGTCG
Organism: Peucedramus taeniatus; assembly: GCA_013400575.1. Classification (NCBI taxonomy): domain Eukaryota; kingdom Metazoa; phylum Chordata; class Aves; order Passeriformes; family Fringillidae; genus Peucedramus; species Peucedramus taeniatus. The sequence continues at coordinate 29,653 of WBNO01032053.1, read as the reverse complement.
TATCAAGTCTTTGGTTGAAGAAAAGATTCTGTGTAACTGCAGTTCATGGGTTTTTTGCTACAAAAACCTGTAGATTCCCATGTTTTCCAGGAATGAAGAACAATTGATTCAATGTTTAAATAAAAGACAAAATACTTCCTAGAGCTATTCCAGAGGTAAGTTAAATGTTTTCTTAAATGTGTCCATTCAAATCTTCCAGTACACATGAAACTACTTACTGGTAAGATTATTAATGGTGTTTACCATTAATCTTGCAATAAGTAGGAAAAAAGGGAAATTACTGAAAGTAGGGGTGGCTTCCTTATGGCTTAATTGGATGGTTTGGCTACCTTTCCATCTGAAGGGTGTTTGAAAACCCCAACTTTACTCACTTTTTAACTTGCAAATAACATTCCTCATGGTGAAAATCTAGTGTGGCTTTCTGAAGCTCAGCATCCTAACCAGTGTGTTGTTCCAGGCTGACAAACAGCTTACTCTGCAGTTATCCCCTTGCCCAGTTTTGTCACAACATATTAGATTTTTAACTTGCCGGCATATGATTAAGAATGACAGATGATTACTAGAGGATAATGGCCTCTCCATGGCAGTGTCACAATGCATCAGTTTAACCCATGGTTAAATGCAAACTGGGGGGGTTGTGTTTCATAATGTATTCCTTGGAGAATTTGCTGGGGAAAAAAAACCAAACAAACAAACAAACAAACAAAAAAAACCAACCCAACAACAACAACAACAAAACCCCAAACAAACAAACAAACAAAAAAACCCCAACAACAACAAAAACAAAAACCCAACAGGATGTGAAGTATGTAGGGAATACAGTTGTGAGAAGACTCCTGCTTGGACTGTCTGTAAGAATATTACCTCCAGAACCTGATTCCCCGGCTGGGGATGTGGCAGGAGATTGTTCATGAACTGATTGAATCACTTTCTTTGTTTAAATTCTGGTCTAATTGACGTATGTCCTTTTATTTATAAGTTTGAGACAGTATGGCAGTAAAATTGGTGAAAGGTCAGTATATTGCATCCTAAAAATATTGGTACATATTGATGAGTCTGGAGTTTCCTTGACACTCAAAAGGCTCAGCTGTCAGTGGAATGCAGTGAGTGATCTTCCCTGCTGCTTTGAGGCAAAGCAGATGGGACTGCAGTAACTTAATGGGGTTTTTGGCCAGAAGGATTCTGGAGCTGATGAATGGGGACAAATTTCCACTCCCACAAATAACCAGGATGCTGTGTTCAGCCTTTGGCTTCCTAGTCTTCAATATTCACCAGAATCCATTTGGTTTGTGGTGGTGTTGCTCACTCCAAGCAGGCAGTGTTTCCTACTCAATGGGGTGTCTGGAACACACAGGGAGCACACAGAGAAGCTTTGTAGTGCAGGGCCTTTGACAGGAGAAAATTGGTGGCCTGTACAGATGTCAGTGGGCCGTGGCACATGGTGCCTCTGGATCCTACCCAGTAACTTGCACAGCAGCACTGGGGAAATCTTCCCAGGAACTTCCCAGGGTTATAGTGAAAGGGAAAATGTTGTGGAAGGCAACTGAAGGTTTTATGGCAGTGGATGCAGTAGTGTGTGAAGTCTGGGAGGTGGGGTAAGCAATTAGCAAGATGATCGTTGTACTGTGTAGTTGAGGTCTTCAGTCAGTTCAGCAGGGTGGGAGACTAAGATGCAGAGTAACTGTGTTGCACTGGATTTCAGAAACCTTTCCAGTCTCTTCCTTTCCCATTAGAACCATACTACCCCAGACACTTCAGGCACTGTTGATTCCAGATCCTGTTCTGTTTGAGGGCAAAACCCAAGAGCAAGAGGTTTTGGTTTTTGCATCTCTGTTCCCTGCTTTATGCAGATAAGACACCTAACCAGATAAGCCAGACGACAGTAATAGACCATCCAGCTCCCAGCCATAGGGAGAGCAGGCTGCTTAGCATAGCTTCTTTCATTTCTGACACAGCCCCAGACACCCTGGTGAGCCACTGCTGGCATTTCATGGTGGAGTCCCAACTAACACCCACCTGCACCACCTTTTCCAAGACTAGGTCCTCTAGCTATGACTGTCCATGCACGTGAAGTGTACAGCAAGTGTGTTACAGGGACCTCCGTTAATACCAAACAGCAGCAAAGTACTAGTGTGCTAAGAAGCTGGTAAACCTATCCAGCAGCTGGAATCCAGGGGTCCCTGTTGATGCATTTGTACGCATGAGATTTATCCCCATGCGTTGTATTACAGGCTGCCTTATTAGCGATTAACATTTGAGAAAATGTATCTCATGTATTTTTAAGGGATTACACTGTAATTAATAATTTATTTTTAGTGGTCTGTTGTAATTTCAAACATACACATATGGGAGATGGCAAACCACACATTTCATCCTCTTCTAGGAAGAGTATCCTTCTAGGCTTTTGCTTCACAAGTGACAATGCAACCATGGCACTGATTTCTTCAAAACAATAAAAGGCTGATATACTGCAATCAATTTCTGTGCTTATATGGCTTGTTACTAGATTTCTGTACTGACAGGTCATGCTGGCATTTTTATTTGACCTTAACCTGAAGAACCCATGGGTTTTACTTTACAGGTGTTTCAGCCTAGATCCTGGCATGTCTGCTAGATTCTGTACTGTTACACTCAACTAATAAGTCAGAGTATGTGGGAAACCAGGACATCCCTCTTGCTGCCTTGGATGGGCTGCAGTCAGGCTGCAGTCTTGAATCATGAAGTTCAAGAGCACAGCCCTCAGAATTTGCTGCAAAAATACATGTGCTGCAAATGCAGGATGGATTGGTTAAGTGTTTTCTCAAAAGATCAATAGGACAAGAAGGACCTTTATCCAAATGATCGATAATATGTTGAAGTGAAGTCAGGATTATTGTTGTCACAGGAAAGGGAGCCTTATGAAACACATTTAAATTAAAGATTCTGTCATTTCAATTACCAACAAGGCATAATATGAACAAAATAATGATTTTAATATAGAAATCTGAAGTATAATCATGGGTTTGGAAAATGAATAACTATTGCTGTATCACAGCAGGCTATGCTGGAGATGAGATCTCTTATATTCTATATCTGTCTGTATTTCGGATTCTGCATTTATTCTGCTCTGGATTGCCATTGGTCTCATTGAGTGTTTTAAAGACAGTCATGCAGTCATGAGATGCCAAAACATTCATCAGCAAAATACTTCTGAGTGCAGTATGCCTTCAGGCAAGTCTCAGAATTTATTCCTTCCTGCCAATGTATAACATCAAGTTGTAAAACACAGCTAATGTTTTGAACTTTAAGTACTGTATTAGTCTAATCAACTAAATAGCCATCTAACTACAGTTTATCATCCTCAAGTTAGCCATAATAGTGCACATGGCTGAGGTATAATTTTCTTAATGCAAAACTGCCCAGTATAACTTAACTAACAGTAATTTCTGATTCAGCATTTCAGGTGGATAGACAGGTTACTGATTCCAAAGAGAGAGCCTTCAAGTACAGTTTTCTGTTTGTTTTCATGACTTGAGATGCTTTCCAGAGTTGTGCAAGAGAACAATGTTTTATTCTTTGTATCTTGGATCCGTGTGCTGCCTTGAACTCCCAAGATGCATCCAGCTGCAGCTGCTTCAAATGGAAAATAGATTAGACATCAGAGAAGGTTTGGGGTTTTTTTAGGCTGCTTGTAATTTGATCCCACAACCCTATTACTTTGCTGTGCAGTCTCCTTACAGCAGTCAAATGGCTGTAATTCTTGTGTTTTAGAGAAGAAATAGGAAAATGGAAGTTATTCTGTAGAAAATGTTACTTGAATTAATCTTATTGCCAGGCAGCTGTTGAATGGTTTCAAGTGTGCTAAGTTACAAGCTCCAGATGTGTGGGAGAAACTCCATGCAACCTGACTGACATCAGTGAAAACAATTTGTGGTGGGTGCACTGATTTGTGCAATTTTTTGATTTATTCTTATAGAATAAGAGTCTGCTTTGTGCTTGTATTAATGTTGTCACAGGAAAAAAAGCCTTATGAAACACGTTTAAATTAAAGATTCTGTCATTTCAATTACTAACAAGGCAAAATATGAACAAAAGGAAAAACTCAAAGAGGGCTCTCTTCAGTTATGGCTAAATAGCTCTGAACTCATGAGTTTCATCACTAACGACTTCCTTCACACACAGCATAGGTAGCTCCTCAAAACTTGAGCTGATCAAAGGGTCTCAAACATACTTTTAAAAAATTCAATTTCAAATCACTCCATCCCCCATTTTGATAGCAGTAAGGGGGATTTGTTTTTTTTTCACCACAAAACCATACTTTGAAACTTGCCATGCAAACAGTAAGACCGAGCTTGAGCCACTTTTCTAGTAATTTTACTGCAATTTTCTACGTAGGTGAATTTTAATACTCCTTTTCTGTTGCCTGACTCTTGTCTCTCTTGTTTAAATGAAGTCTTTGAAGTGTATTAATTCAGCAAGTAAAGAGTTAATGTGGTTTTCTTGCTCGTGAATGACTGAGGCCCCCTGGTGCCTTATTTATTAGGAGATCTGGGAACAGAGAGAAGCATTGCCGTTTTCTGTTTGTCCTTGTGTTTAATTCCACAGATAAAACAGATAATGCTCTTTGCCACTCCACATTCAAGCTGGACCCCACATTTCTTCCGTGCTCTCCTACCCTTTCTTTTTCTTGCAGCTTTCCTCTTAACAGCTCCGCAGTAGCTCTCAAAGGAGAGGTAAAACACCACAAATAACAAGGTGCAACAACATACACAGGAAGGGTTTAATTTTTCTTCAAACTCACTTTTATGGCCCTATGATGCTTGCCAAGTTGGACAGTGGTGCTGGTTTTTGCCCTCTGGACTTTGCATTACTCTCCTTTTTGTTCTCTCCCTTATTTTTAGAAAAGATATTTTGCATTGCTCAAGCCTGGCTCATATTTCCTTGGTTGCAGTTAAGGTGCTCTGTAGTTCGTTGCTTCTGTTTATGCAAGAATCCTCATCAAAGACTTAATCTTTCCCCATTTAAAAGACCAAACAGAGATCAAAAGTAAGACTTGAGAAGCCAAATCTCCCTTGAAAATACCTTACCCAAAACATCAGCAAAAGCTGAAAGCATGAGAATTCAGCGAGCCTGAAGGTTGTTTTTTTGATTAATGCAGCTGTGCCTACAGATCAGGTAACCGGATAACATCTAGTGGCAAAAGATCAAAAATAATCTGATTCCAATCCTGTTGATCCCTCCTCTGAGGTTTATTAAAATGCTCGCAGTGCTCTGAAAGATCTTTCTGAAGGTCTTTGTGTCCACAGACAAAAAATTTACTTGATGTACTGACTCAGAAACTCAGGAAAGTAAATGTCAGCTTCTCGTCAAATAATCTGTTAGTAATCTGCAGCCCTCAAAAGGGTATTTACCATTTGAAATTATTTTCTAATGCATGTGATCAATCAGTATCTTGATTAGAAGTAGTCCGATGTGTGGAATTCAGTAAAGCATTTAAAACCAGTTGGCTCCTAAGTGTGCACGGGATTTTTATTTGGGTGTGAGTTGGGTGTTGGGTTTGGTGTGGGGTTTTAGGTTTTTTCTTCTGTCAGCTCTGATTTAAAAGCATGAACTATTTGAATGCAGTATTTAGGACAACTTGGCAAGGAAAGTACTGCTTAGTATTTGCAACACATGTTTAACCTAATATTTGTTTAAAACTTCGTGTATTAGTTGTTCTGAGGTTATTGGAGAGTCCCCTGTCTTAAAAAACAAAAGACAATTCAGTGTTTACTTTTGATATGGTGTACGCAAACAAACATTTGTTAAGGCTTTAGTGCCATTTGCCCATTTTTTGTAAACAAAATACTACTTTTTTTCTTTTTTACTCGCTTCTACACTGCAAATAAGATACTGAGTAACAAATTTTCTGTTGGCTAGCACAGCATGATAGATGAGTTGAGAAGGTTCTTGGCTGATAGTGTAGATTCCTTGTCTTGGGTTCTACATAGCATAATAAAGCCTAATTTAAAATTGAAGAACAAATCTCAGCCTTCATTATTGAGTTATGTACTGCTAGTAGTTAACTAAAGCTGAGAACAGTACTTGGTACTTTCTTCTCTTGAGGTCTGCAAGGTCTCAGGGATAAATATTTGTCAAAATAAGGTAAAACTGAAGAATAGTAAAATTGAAGCTCATCCCTTTCCTCTCTAAAATACGTATTTCTAGCAAGCACAGGAAACTAACACAAAGTCTGTGCCTTTCTCACTGGACCTGTCTCCCAACACAAATAGATGTCATGTGTTAGCAATGTATTTCCTTTACTTTGTTGTATGACAATCCTTTTCTCTTCAAGACCTAAGTGAAAGGCAAGGTCACTGCTTGGAAGCCTAAATGTCTTAAATTGGCGTTTAATAGCAGAACTGCTGAGAACAAAAAAGAGCTGTCCCAAAGAACAGACCAGCTAATTCACAGCATCCAAACAGGGAAGTGCAATATAGGAACTGTGAACTCCAGTCCAAATTCCATGTTTGAACAGGGGCTGAAATTTGAAACTTCACAGCTGGATCTCATTCTCTTTTATGAAAAGACCCCTAACTTTTATCAGAGCTTTAGGCTTTGCACAGAAAACTTGAGACACAAACCTCTGTCTTGAAGTAAATGTGTTAGGCAGCTTATGCACATAAAAGCAGAAGAGAGATCTTGCATCAACATTCCTATATGAGAAATCCCAGTAGATGTAGTCCTGCTTTATCCAGGGTCTCAAATGAACCACATGTAAAATTGAGATTCACATAGCTAGTGGAGTAAATTTAAAACCTTTATGTAGTATAGCTCAAGCATAACTTTTATTTTAAAAATTCCAAGCCTTAAAACATAGCTTCTACATTCCTTTACACAGGAAACACAAATGGTTTAATCAGTCCCATCAGCACTAGGAACAAAATATCTGCAGCATCAAGTATTAATCATCCCAATGCTGCTGCTCACTTACTTTTTCCTGAGACACCTCTGAAAGCCCCACCTCAGCCAGTCCTTGTGGGACCACTCAGAGACCACATCAGGACTGCACCCAGACTTCCTGCCAGCACTTTGAATGACCTTTTCTACATTCTTAGGAAGTATCAATACACCAGCAGTCTTACACAGCTGCAGGTTTTCACACACCCAGCCACCACCATCTCTCTCTCTTTCCAGCCCAACATCAGGAAGCTTGCCCTAAACCCATCCTCCCTTCCAAATCCTGCTAGCAGATGATTGGTTTTGTGCAGCTCTAGCAAGTTGTCTTTGATGCTGCTTTTGGCTGAGAAGCTCAATCGCTGGCAATCCCTGTTATTTGAAAGAACTGGGATTCGTGGGAAGCTGTGATTTATTAGAGCTAACAGCCCTGGGGAAACAGTTTTAAGGCACAGGTGTGAAATATGAGTAACATACTTCAATTACGGATTAAAAGTAGCCACTATGAATTTAAGGGTATTAGCACCTACTGAGCAGAAGTTGTAAGAGAGGAAAAAGGTTTTGTGGTCAGTGTTAGAGGTCAGGGGGTCATCACGTGGGTTAAAGTTTTGCAGCATTTGTTGGGGGTTGGATGAGGATCTGTCTGATTCCTCTGCTTTGCTCTGTGGTCGCCTGTGGGTGCATTTTCTGCTTGAATGGTGTGCAGAATTGCAAGCTGTGCATGGTGAAACTTTGACAGGCTTGAAAAGAAATAATTGGCAGTTTCAGAAATATTATGTATCTTAGTTCTTATGCAAGTCTAGTGTGGAAGAGAGTGCCGAATACCCCACATTCAAAGCTTAAACACAAAGCTCTGCATTCAAACCTTTTCTGTTGATAGTTTTGACAGAAAGACAATGGGACTTGCTCATTTATTTTGCTCTAAAATTGGGAAAATAATAGCTCCTCAACCCATGGATTTGTTGCCAGGATCAACTTTAGACCATGAGTATGAGAAGGGTTACAGAATTGCCATTTGTCAGAACCAGGGCAGATGCAGCCTTGGTCTAATGTGAGAAGGTTCAGGAGGAGAAAGGCTGCACAGATCTGCCCACGATGGCTGCTCCACTGGCAGTGACAGTCATGAGCCACAGCTCTGCTGCCAGCTCAGTAAGTCTGTCTGTTCCTCACTTAGACACTGAATTAACAAGCTCTCATACAGGTTGTGGGGCTAAGTCTTGACTCATGAAAATGGAGGAGCAGGAGATGGGAAATTTTGGGGCCCGTCTGCACTTCAAACAAATGGAACCCTTCACAGCTCTTCTCTAACTAATGATTGGGAAAAGGCTTTGTCAGCATAGCTTTGCTGCCTAGAAAAAGGTTCTCAAACTTAATGCAATGAGGAGCTTTGTCTGATGTGGTTTGATTTAAATTCTAGCCTCTATGTATATGCATGTGACATAAATACATCAGAAAAATTACAGCACCATCCATGGAGGGTTACAGGCTTAAACAAGATGTGTGACAGCAGGCTGGAGCTGGGCCAGATGAACAGAAACCAGGTAAAAATTGTGTCCCTTGTCTTCAGTGCTTCCCTCTGTTACTGGGTTGGAGTTAGCAGGATGTGTTAGGGAACACATCCTTTAAATTGTACCAGTGGTGGGTTTAGTGACTTGCAAGAGGAAGGTTTTTCTGAGGTAACCTGGGAGGCAGTGTGAAAGCACAGGAAGAGAAGTAGAAAATCAGCTTTTTGCTAGGATAGAACTAGCCTGTGAATGTTTTTGAAGCAAGAAATACATAGTAGAGACAGCAGGAAGTTTTAGAAATGCATTACATAAAGAACTGCTAAGCATACCTCACTACAATTCCCAACTAGTGGGCTGTGATCCTTTGTTGACAAAAAAAAGTTGCAAAATCAGCTGGAACAAAATGTCAAGAGCTTTTTGTAAGGAATTGTCTACTTTTCTTCCAAAGAAAGTTGAGGTTAGTTAGAGCTCTGCACTATTGCATGTTTTCACCACATATTTAAGCTGGTGGGATAATTAACATTTCTTTTGTACTTTCAACTCTAAAATCTGCTAACTAGCAAACAAAAAGCAGAGAGGGTGAATTTTAGTCAGAGAGGAAATATTTAACGTCAGTACTCACAGCACTCATATTTCTCAGCATGAAATATGAGTGCTCTGCAATGGCATATTCACACTGACAAATCAGGGGGCAGAATCAGATGTAATATTTTCTCTTACTGCAAAATTTGCTTTTTGTGGGATGTTTTCCATCTCTGTATTTTGTGGAGTGTTTTTAAGCACCCCCTGTTGTCTGGTTTCTCAGGGCCAGCATAGCATCAGAGTAAAACAGCATTCTCAAATCTTCAAAAAAGTGTAATGGTTAAAATGTTACTGTGTCTTTAGCCTAATATGTTTTCCACACTTTCTAGTGCAGGGCCTGAAAATAAGAGTAGAGGTAGAACAACTTTGATGGTGCTGTGTTAAACAAGGAACCATTCTTCCGCTGAAAGCATGCCCTAGTGTCTGCTTTTTCCTTCCTTTTTTCCCTTCCCCAAGCTGGCTTGTGTTGGATGTGTACAGTGGCTGAAGGGTCCTGCTCCTGAGGGCAGGCACGGGGTGTCTGCCTGGGCAGCTGATGGCCACAGCTGTAGTTTGCCCAAAAGGACCAGAGCCACTTTGAAATTTGGATCCATCTTGCAGATCAACAGCCCAGCTGCTACTCAACCCTGAAAAGGGGGAGCTGAGCTCCAGAGAGCAGCAGGTTCTGCTGAGGCAGCCCTTCAAGGTCTCTGCTCAGACCCAGATTTAGCCCTGTCTGCTGCAGGAGGGACTGATGGTTTGGGCAGAGCTCTCCGAGGGACGGAAATTTATAAAAAAGAGCAATGGCGAGAATCAATGCTGCTGTTCATAGCGGCCTAGGGAAACACCATTATCAGCCCGAAGGTGCTGCAGGAGCCATGCCTGGGTAGAGCACGAGCAATGCCTTTTCTCCAGACTTCGCCCAGAAACCATGAGATAAATCTTGGGAACCCAGCAGGCTGTAGGGAATTTGTCCCACGGCACTCGATACGGGAGCAGTAGGTACCACTAGGTGGTAGCGTATGGACACAGAATGCCTTTCCACAGCTGGGATCTTGCCAAACCTGAAGCAGGGGCAGCCAGGCTGAGCTTGGAGCAGGGAGAAGCTGGGCAGGCTTTGGATCCGCAGAACTTCTGCTGTGACTCCTTGACTACAAAGGAATGTAACTTTGCACGTTCCCTGCAGAACCTGTGGTGATTGTGGATTTGAATGGTAACATCAGGAAGTACAGAGGGTTCAGAAAATAAATAGTAGAATATGGAACAAAAAAAATGTGAACTGGGAATTAAACCCTTTTCTTCCCATTACCAATAAAAGAGCATCAGAACAAAGAGACAAGCCATAATCTGGCCAAAGATGCTGTGAGGTATCCCTTGGGATGGCACTGTCCCAAAAAGACTTTGTGAGTGATTGGAAAAAAAACTGTTCTGAGGAAGCTGCTATAATTTTATTAATCTTTCTTAGAGCTCTCAGCAGCTATCATGCCACAGATGACTCTGCATTAAGGCATCTAGACCCTATGCAATATTTAGTTTATGGGTCCCTGGACAGTGCTGTGCTTCACAAAAAGTTTTCTGAAAAGCTGAACTGAAATAGAGTTTAGTTCATTTCTATCAGTAATGCATATTGCAACAATTGCTGTTAGTTTTCTTGAACAAAGACATTACCAATGAACCTTAACATTGGCAATCTGAGAGACTCAAACAGGCAGAGAGGAGTTCAGACCCATGAAAAAAAACTTTGTTCTTCCCTGTATCAGCAACTGCCAGCAGTAATATTGGGACTAGTTAGTGATCCTCTCCTTAACTAGCTCCCTGTGGAAACAAACTTCCAACAAAGCAACCTATTATGAAAATTGATTCCAGTAAATGTGCAACAAACCTCAAAATGTTGATTTTTCTCCTGGCACACTCTCCGGACTGTCAGTCAGTCCATCTGCCTGGCAGCCCATTGGGACCGCTGCCATGTCAGCCCATCAGTGTCCTGGGTTACCAACGTGTCCCCAGCCTTAGCAGAGCATGGAGTCCCTGCCCACCAGCCAGCCAGACCACAGTGGAGCCACTGGAATGGACTGTGGGGGAAAGTTCAAGTCTGTGACTCATCTGATATCACTGAATCCTTCCAAAATATATTTTTCTTGTGTTTATCCCCCTGTTGTTTTTTCGAGTCATAGGAGGAAAAAAAAATCCAAAATCTTTCTTAGGATAGGAATTGTGGCATCTTTTGTGCCTATCAAGAAGCTGTTGTAATGAATGTTGTCCCACCTTTAGAGAGCCTTTGCCTTTCAAGTCTCCCAAGATTTTCATCCACCTTCCTTTATCAAGCAGGGATTGTCAGGCTATTGATGTAACTAAGCCAACTGAATGGCAATGTAGTTAAAAAAACCCAAAATATTTGAAAACATCTTCTCTGGATGGTCCTTGAGCCAGGGTTTGAATAACTCTGAGGTAGATGGCCTAGCTGTTTTTACACTCCAGTGTTTCAGGGAGAGGTTCCAAATTCTGAGCTTAGTGATTTAAAAGAACTTTCTCATCGAGTAGTTCTGGGCATTACAACATACTTTAATAATTAATTCATTAATTGACTCCTGTGTCTTTTCTATTATAGCCACAAAATAATGAGGGTAGTTACTAGTACCTTGCAAAATAATGATGGAAGTTTTAACTACCATAATAGGATCATTTAAGTATTGGGAAATAAGGGATGATACAAATTGAGAAAATCAGAGGGTTTTTTTAGGTTGTCTCTACATTATTGTGACATTCAATTTCCTTCGCTATGCAAAATAATTTTTATATATAACACTTTAAAGTAGTAGTATTTTTAAGCCAAGAACTGAATTAAGTACACATTTTTAGGCTTTATATTGCACAGAGTTTAGCAAATTTGATATAGCATTTGCTGGGAGCATAGTCCTTGAAGAAATCTTCCAAAACTGAATCCAGTTGTCTGCCATTGTAGGCAGCCTTGTCATATTATCCTTTTAAAGGATTTATTAAGCTTCATCTTAAAACTGATGAGGCTTTTTCCAGTCACTGTTCCTGACTGGAAGTCTGTTCCAAAGCGTGGGTAGAAATAATCCCCAAACTCCAGCCTAAATTCGTCTGTGGCTGGTTCACAGCCATGTGTTCTCGTGCCAACATTATGCCATTTTCAAGCCTTTCTTTCCCCCTCTTTGTGTTCCTTTCCCGTGTTTTTTTACAAAAAGCAATCCTATGCCCTCACAGACTTTTTAAAATGAAACAAGCTTAGCTGGTTTAGTCTCCTCTTACAAGATTGTTTTAAATCCCCAACATCTTCCTCTGCATTCCTTCCAACATGTGTTAGGTTTTTTCTGAACAAGGGGACCCATGATGCTGTGCTTTGTCCTGAAACAGCCTCACCCAGGCAGTGCATCACAGCGTGGCACACACACAGGGTTTTCTCCAATAGTGCTGCACTGTGTACAAGCTTTTGGCAACGAATCCCTTCATCCATCATCACAGGCATGCCCAGCTCAGTTGAGTGTCCTATGTCTTTACATTCCTTCTCCTGAGAAAGCAAACTGCAGAGGAAAAAAATAATTAAAAGAACTGGCACAAAAAAAGGAAATTCATCTTGCAGCATCTTCCCTTAAACAGGACACGTCAGACAATCCTTTGAGCAATGTGAGTATAGACTGTAATTTCTGTATTGGTCAAGCCATAATAAGAGTGTGTTTTTTCCCCTGATTAAATCTTTCCATATCCCAGTTCTATAAATACAGTGGTAAAATATTAGGTGCAGCCTGTGGTATATATTTGATAGGATTTGGAGTTCTTCCAGTTTGGCCAGATAATGTCTGATGCCAATGTTTTCCCAAGTAACTTTGAGGCATGTGGTAACCAGTAAAAAATATAACAAAGGGTCCCAGGTACCTGCTACACAGTGCAGAATGAAACTTTTATTCCAGATTTTTTTAAAAATTAGAATGTTTTAGGCCTACTAATGTTATTTAAGGGAGAAAGCCAGATCTGAGTTGTGCCCAAATCAGCCCTAGCTCAGTAACTTCCTGGAAATGGGAACATGCCTTTCTGTATTTGCTGGATTCTTAGTTTGTAACAAAATGGAAGTAGAGTGGAATTCTCACCCATGAAGAGTGTTTGGAAGGACACCAAAAGTTCTTGTGTTAGAGGTACCCTAGCCGTAGAAACAGCTACTGCTTTTTTGAACTTATTCTCGTTTTTTCCTATTCCAGTTAATATTGTTTGGTTTCTTTGGAGTAACTTCTCACTTACACTGGTACACAGTCAGAATACAGGGATATGGAAAGGACTCCAGAGAGTTTTTACAAAACAAAAAGCAAATAGTATATTTTGTTCAGTTCCAAGTTTTTTCAAGGTAATGTGGCTCAGTCCAAAGCAATTATCAGTAAAACATGGCATCCAGAGCCATTTTAGTCCTTGAGTCTATTTTTTGTTCTATGTATCACGTTCCAGATTTGCTGCATTTCTTTCTTGAATTGTTTTGTTACTTTGTAAAAGACAATGAAGTGTTAAAAAGATAAAAAGCTGTCCAGATGCTGAAGCTAATGACAGCTAAGTAGATTAGTTTGATCATCTTTTTAAAATAGCTGTTGAGCCAGTCAATCTGTTCTGCTGCCTTGCTCTGCTGAATAAAGGCTACTTCACTTGTGTGAGGTTGCACTGCCTAAAAGGCAAGCTGTACAGGGGACAGGTGTGTAGCTGCATCTTCCTCTGAAAAATTATCAGGAAAGTATGTACAAGGAAGGCCTTCATCAGTCAACTGATCAGATAAGAGAAACACTGTCAGCCTGGGAAAAATTACATAGTCCTTATTCCCTTTCTCATTTTTTGCTAAATATTTATTATTAGTTATTATTTTTATTGAATCTTCCCTGTCTGGTACAAGATAATAAAGATGAGTGCAAGTTTGTATCAAACCCTATTTTTCAGTAGGCTGTACCTAGTGAGAGATGTTATTGCCTCAGTATGTTGCAAGCCATATGGAGAAAGTGTGCTGTGAAACTGCTTTTCCCACCCACCAAGGAAAGCCCCTCAGGAGAAGGGATTTCTTGAGTATGAAGCATATAAAGAACCACTAATCTAGAAAGATTCTGCTGCAAATCCCAGAGTTTAGTTTCAGGATTAGGTGTTCTGCTTGAGATTTTGCCCTCATTTTCCATCTCTCTGATTTCTGAAGCCCTTTTCCTTTTTCCTGCCTGCAGCCTCTCATTCTTCCTCCTGGAATGAGAAAGTAAAAAGAAACTTTGTATCTATTCTATGATCTAATTGCTCGGAATTGCCATAGAGCCTCTACTCTTGCTAATGCTGGGACAGACATCTCAGTTGCCATACATAAGGCTCATGTTCAGTACTTGATCAATAAAAGGATTAGATCACTTAAAGATCTTGACTAAATCACAAGCAGACTCATATTTTAAAGGTTTATAAGTATAATAAAGTGAAGTTTTTGCAGACAGGACAGGTTCTAGTCATAAACTTTTAGGCCATAAATTTTAGGCCAACAGACTTCTTAATCTATGGAGAGCAGCACACAAGTATTGTCCTTAATAAAACCTCTTTTCTGTTTTGCTGGATTTATAAATTCAATTTTTATGTTTTTCACTTCATTGAGTTCTGCTGAACAATTAGCACAAGTAGAGTGTTTTGTNGGGGGGGGAGGTCTTTTGGTTGTCTCTTTTTCCTTGTACATAAAGTAGAGAAGAGGTCCTAACAATTGCATGTTCTGATGGGGGACTGGAGATAAAATTAGCACATTTTTTAAAATACACATTTTACCTGAAAGTAATTAGAAAATTGAGTGTGTTATCAGGACTTGCCCTTCACTGCCTTATTTTCAGAATTTGTGGAAAATACCAAACCATGTCATTTAGGCTGACAGTTGTTCTGTTTCCTCAACTGGAGCTAATGAAACAGTGGCAGATGTTTATACAGCCTCTTCTTCAAGCTCGTTATGATATATGCAATAATTAGCTCTCCTGGGAATGTATTTCTCAGCAGCCTGCACAAATGACTCACACTGGCTTCAGTGGAAGCTCTGTGCAGGGAAGTGGGTGCCTTTATGTAATCTTCAGAAAGAAAAATGTTGTCATCTCTGCTTAGAGAAAACAAGTTAAATCTATAGATACAGCTGACTATTTTTATGTCATCCTCCCATTTTACTCACTGCCATTGAATTCTGCCTAGCCTTGTTGCTCTTTCAGAGATTCTTTCCTCCCACCTCTCCTGTGGTGTTTGATCTACTCAGGCACTGTGACCCATGTTTTCCTTTTAGGCACATCATCCCCACCGATGGCAGCATCACTCAAGGCGCAGAATCGATTCCTCTGGCTCTGCCTGTGAGAGAGTTCTCTTGTCTCCTAAAGGCCTCTCAGTAACAGGCAGCAGTTCAGAGTTTCATCCTCCCCTTGTGTGCTCCTGCTGTACAAGACTGCAGCTGCGATGATTTTAGCAGACCAAATCCTGGCATACATTGGTGTGAGAGAGCCGACTGCTGCTTAGTGCTTTGTTTAGGCTCTAGCTGTGATGTTTGCACAGCGCAGTTTGCAGCCTGACATTTTGTGCATTGTATAAGCTCCGGATGAGTCACAGAGGCAGAGATTCACGGGAATCTTTCCAGTAACTTCAATAGGCTTTGACTCGGGACTCTAGCACCCTCGACTGGAACAGATGGTGTGTCTGCAGGAAAGCAGGCAGCCTGGTGGACATCGTTTAGGGCTCTGTGATGTTAGTGACACTGATTTGCATCAGTTGTTAGTGAAAACATAATTCACATACATGCAAAGCCTCTCCTAAGTGTTGCCATACTGAGTGCAATCCTGTTGCCCCTTTATTCCATTGTTCCATCCCTAACAGTGGAGAGCAGCAATAGATAGATGGGGGTAACTAATTTCTATTACAATCTTCTCTCCTAAGCATTAGGAATCACAACTGGTTTAGTTCCTAAAGCATGGGGAGCTTTTGATCTTTTCACATTCTGGCATTTATTTTTTTAAAATTCAACTTGGAGGGGATGAAACAGTTTAGTAGAAATTTGCTATTTGTGATTTCTAGACAGAGAAAAATGGAAGTGTTAAAATTTACTTCAAAGGCAGTGCAGTAAAAATCTGCTTACCCATGACTCAACTTTTTTGAAGTCACCCAGTGATAGAGGGAAGCAGACAAAAATATATGCTTTGGGGTACTGGGGAAACCTTTAACAGTTGTGGAAGTATCACCAGGTATTTGCTGTCTGTATAGAAACAAAATTACTCCTGTTACTATGTGCCCATCCTAAGACCTGACAGCAGGTAAATCACACAGCACTCTCTTGTACTGTGGGAAGGACACATGTTGTAAAGACTTATTTCTCTAGGCAGGCTACACATACACTCACTGACTGTCTTTGAATGGACTTGCAATGACCACTTCCTTTTTGCTGTCTTACTCTAAATGTTTTTATTTAACAGTAAAATTCAGTAAAAATTTTCATCACTTCTTATTCTGGGTAATTCAGCGTTTTCCTTGCTCTGGCTTTGTCTGTCGGAGCTACTGACCCCCAGGCTAATGTGATATCAAACTCTCAGAAAGAGCAAAATTCCTACAGGCTGGGAAGGATCAGAAAGCTCTTCTGTTCTGCCTTCTAAACTTCAGTGGCGTTTTAGATAATTTACTGAGTTTGTAATTTTCAGTGAGAATGAAACTGGGGAACTTTCAGTACAAAATAGCCAAGCAGCCACTGATCAAGACGTAGAGTGCAAAAGTGAAAATTTAAATCTCTATGTTTCAAAAAGCATATGGAGGTGTCAAACTGAGCACTAAAAAGCAATTTCTCGATTAAAAAAATGTTGCAATCAACCACTTTCACATGATATAATTTCTTCTTAAAACAACCATTTGCACGAGGACCTCTCTCACTGCTCATACTCCAACAGGCTCATGTTTCAATTTTCCTCCTGAGGCAAAGGATGGGGGAGACTCCTTCTCACAGAGAGTACAAACTTAATCTTCAAATGAACAAAGGCTCCATGACTCACAAGTTTTCTCCTGAGGTCAGGTCAGCCACTGCCAACAGCTTCCTCTGTTTACAGTCTGCTGCACTGCAGCCAGGGGTGTGGGTTGTTGATGTTGCTGCTCACTGTCATGCTGCTTATGAAAAGAGAGTTTGTCCCTAAATAAAATGTTTGTCTCTAATAAACTCTGAGAAGTGATTAAAAAAATTCAGGAATTGTTGTAATGCCTCTCTGAAAGTCCCTTCAGAGCACCCCAGCTAGCTGTGGCACATCTGACAGCGGGGTCTCCCTGGTCTCCAGGGGAGTCAGGAGGGTAGCTAAGGCTCTCGTCTTGGCGGGTGAGGCAGAGTGGACTTCGAATGGAGGTATCAGTCCAGGTTTATTCAAGGCAGTTACCCAGAGCCCAGAGTGACCTCACTTCGAAGATCAAGCCCTGGGTTGGAAAGCACCTTATAAAGGGAGGAGGGAACAAAGATAGGGAGCCAATAGGGAAACATGGGGGTATGGACATTGGGAAGATGGACTTCTGGGGCGACCAACGGGGGTAACCTGTGGGAGGAACCCCGGTTCCTGAACCAGTCACTCGACGCCCTTAACAGAAGTTTCTAGGGGGAAGGGATGGGCTGCTGAGTGACAGACAGGACACCAGGGAGGGGTTGACGGAGGAGGCAGGATGGGCAGAACCACTGAAATAGGGGAGAACTGGGATAAACCAAGGTACAGAACAATTATAAAAAGCATATAAAACACAATACAACAAGGAATGAAGTCACCACCATCCTTAAAAGAGAATCTTTAAAAGAAAAATCTTCAGCAATTTGGTTATCCTTCCAATATTTAAAAGAAAACAGGCATTTACCTTGTACTGTCCCAAATATTAACAGAATGCTTATTATCTTTAGGGAGGAAAACAGTTAATGGCTTTTATTGGCTTTGCATGACTTTTACTAACTAAAATTACTCGTAATTTGAGTTTGTAGCAGGTATGACATATTTTAGAGTTCATTTTTTCTTGGAGAAAACCATTCTATTGAACAAGAAACACAGGTTTGAACAATAAATATAACGTCTGTCTGCATATATGCTGTCAGATATACATTTAATAATAATGTACTGAATCACAGGGTTCTTTTCTTCATTTATTTATGTTATTAAAAATTTGGCTCAGTACCTTATGGAAAACATTTCTTCCTGAGTAGTACCATGCTTTGTCAGTAGCTGAAGTTTTAGGATTTTTCATATGTTGCCTCAAATCTGGTTTATTGCTTCAGATCTAAAAATTCACATTTCCTATGATATTAATCTGAAACATCAATTTAAAAAGTGCATGCAAATCTACTTGCAGATAGTGAGGAGATGTCAGTGGTGGTATACACAGGTATGGGGCAAACAAAGAAATGAGGAAAAGAGTTACTATTTGTGCATTCACACATTTTTATTTAAAAAGTGGTCTTGGGGGATTTCTTCAGCAACATGCTCTTGTATCAAGGCACAAATTGCCTATAGGGCTGGTAGAATTTGGTTATCTATATGTTCTCTGTTCCTTCTGCTTCCTCTTGTGGCTGAAAACAAGCTGGCTCATGGATAGTCCAACTCTGTGTGCCCATTACTAGAGATAAAACATGGAAAAGGAGAGGCCAGTTACCCCCTTTTTGCTGTTCAATGACACAAAACGAGTTCATAGTCGACATGCAGTTGTGCACACCACAAAAATATCATGGTCAGAAGAAAATTACACAGTAAACTCTACTGAGCTGGAGGGTGCTTGTTGCTCTGTATGAAAAAACCACAAAAAAATCTTTTTGTCTTTGCTGGGAAGGATCTTTTCAACATCTAAGCAGTAATTTAGATGCAGTAATTAGATTAAACAGAACTAGATTACTACTTCTCAATTTTGACACCCCTAAGACCAGATAAATAATGGCATCTTTAGCCCTTGTGACCTGCCTAGAGCCATCAAACTTCCTCTCCATTATCACTGTACCTTCTCACAGAAGTCTGGCTAAGTACTGGGTTATGTTTACAGGCATAACATGTCCCGCCTGTGAAAGCAAAGTCTTCTGAGCATTTTAAGGTTTTGTTTATATTTTTTCAGCATTTGAATTTTTTTTCTGTCTATGTTATAATGCATGGTTGGGAGCTTGAAGAAGCTTTCCCCTTTATATGAGCCACAGCCTCTGTGTGCTTCTAGCAGAATGGAAGAACACTGATTCCTAATGGTCTGACATTTGTCTGGTTGAAAAGAGACAGAAGGCAACTCTTAGGATCTGGTGGTGGATTTCATGTACACTGAATCAGTCTGTGTCACGATTTCAAGTGCTATTCACAGGAGTCATGCACAAAAGCTATTCATTTTAGATACAGACCACATTTTCCTCATGCATGTCAAGTTATACATGGTGCCATGGGTCATATATCATGATACTTTCCTCTTTTGCATCAATATGTAGGACATCTTTGGTTTCAATATATCTTGCAAAGTGATTCTTTTATAAAGCAGGAGTATAATGTTGCAGCCTCTCCTTGCATTACAGAAATTGACTGATTAGCAGAATCAAGTTATTATTCTACTTCCTTAAATGTTCTGTGCAACTCCACAGTCCATGTCCAACAGTTTACTAGCATGACCTGCCACACGTATTTAACTATTATTTTTTGTCTGAGACCTTCATAATTTCATTTAACAGTGCTCAGGCTGTTGGGCATAACCCATTTAATAGGATCATCTGTTGTGCAATGTGTAAAACCTGAAGAGTTAATAGTCCACGGTAAAAAACAATGGAGTCCAAAGCCTGTGGATAAAGCAAGTACTTTACACTGAATATGGGAAGAGAAAGAAGAAATCTTATGCTTTAATAAAATAGGTGTAGTCCCCACAATGTACTTCATGTTCAAGAAAGAAAGCTCTGTGAGAGCACTGCAGTGCCTGCTTCCATGGCAGCACTAATCCAGATAAACTGCTGTCCACGAGAACTCATCTTGAATTAGCTTGTCAAGTGTGAATGTCAACACAGTAAGACTCCAGAGCTGCATAGATTTGCACTGCTGAGCAGCTCAGTTTGTACCCTCATGTTGCAAACATGTGATGACAAGTCTGCCTTAAAATTTTCCTCTCTCCTTCCTCGCTGCAGCTGATTCAATGCATTGTGTGACTGGACTCTGAACTGTGTCTGAGAGAACCTGTACTGGTGACAGCATCACCTTCTACAGGAGGGGAAAGGATGACTCTCTGGGTGCAGGAAACCTCTTCAGCTGGATCTTTTGGTGATGGAACCACTGCCTGCTAGGTCAGTGAGGACAAGCCTGGGAACTCAGGTAGTTGCAAGATGAGCTGCTATCCTCTGTGCTGTTGGGCTGTTCCTGTACCAGTTAGAAGACCATTCCAAGTGCATCTGTATCTCTGCTTATCACTGGCCCCTCTGGACTGTACTCCCTCTCTTGCACTGTCTTTTTTGAAATCCCATAAGTAATCTTGTGTTCCTCTCTAGGGCTGACCACTCTTTATTAATCACAGCTCTTCAGAAGCTCCAGGAAATTCAGTAGCTGTGAGAGTTTTCCTTTGGGGCTGACGGCAGCAGGCAAACACACTGACTCACAATTGATCAACTCCTGCTCTCTGGAGAGGCTGTCTAAAACAGTCAAATGAAATTAAGCGAGTGACTTTCTGTTTAGCTGGTGTACAGGAGAGCAGAATTATCCTCATGCTGGGCTTAAAGGCACAATTCACAGTCAAAGGTCTTCCTACCTCATCAACAATTTTCTAGAAACCTGGTTGACAAAATCTTGTGCTCAGTCTTTCCTCCCTGTTTTCTTTTTCCCACTACCCAGTTAACAACAAACTCAATGGGAGATTGCACCATTACAGGCTTGCAAAGCTGGAGTAGATGTTTATTTTTTGCATCATTCATCGAAAACTGTTCTGTGGTTGCCTTTTTTTCCCTCCATTGAAATACTGTGAGTTGTATTTATCCCTGCAAGGGGATATATTAAAATATTCACAGAAGTGAGTGTTTAAGGAAAAGAAGAGGTCACACTTTGTCTCTCTTACTGACTAGGTTTCCTCTCGTATCTTAGCAGGGTCTTTGTCTTCAGTTCTGCTTTATTCTTCCTCCTAAGGACCTCAGGTAGGAGTTCGCTCCAAGCTACTGTTGTTGATCAGGTCTGGATTCAAAATTTGGGGGTTTTGACTTGGATAACAAGACTAAATGTCTGCCTGAGCAACTTCTGTGGTCTCATTGGTTGGCTACTGTGGCCTGAGATGACCCCTGCAGGATTCATATATTCGTAAACAGATAAACAGTGAAAGTTCAAACATTAAGGCACAGCATAACTTATCAATGCACCTGCTTGTGCATGTACACAACATTCCTGATACACCTTCACAGGCAAGAGTTTACTGGGCACTATCAGAAGAAAATATTCTTGGAAAAATAATAGGTCTAGTTCCTTCTTTTCAATATCCCAAAGAATTGTATCCCCTCTTGTGATTACATGTTATTCTTTTTTACTTTGAACAACTAAATGTTTTTTTACAAGATAAAACTTCTCACACTAGTTAATGGCTAACATTATTTAGTTAATGCCTAACATTATTTGTTTGCTTGAGAGTAAAATGCTAACTTTCTTTGCTTTCTTTGCAACTTGAACTTGTAGAATATCCTATTTCAGGGATTAGGCTGGAAACTGGAGGCAAATGTATTTGTAAAACAAACCCTAAAATCTGCTGAATGTGTAACAGAATCATGGTAGCAACATAAGCTGTTCTATCAGAGCATGTGAAAAAATTGTAATAACTTCCAGTTCTTCACAACAGAGTAGCAACAGCGTATTGCGCATTTTAGATTAATTTCCCTTTTGAAGAAAAAAGCAGGTCTCCTTCTCTTCATAATACAGAAAAATAATGGGACTAGAGATGAGGCAGTTTTTCTAGACAGTCTCAGAATCAGGACAGGGATCTACAAGGGAGGTGGTGGGTTTTTCTCGAATAAGTGTATCACTAGGTGTTTGGTTCCAAATAAATTTGAAAATTCAGAATTGAAAGCTCAAGCAAATATGTAAGGCAGCAAAATCATAATTAGCTGCTTTCTGTTTTGCAGAAAGCAAACTCACAGATTTCATACAGAATTGGTAAAAACACCCAACATCCTCCCCTGCAGAGCTACCTATAGAAGCTAGAAGAGATCAAAGCCAATTTGCATTATTAGACAATAATAAAGAAGAGAATGTACAATCATGCTCATGGGCATTTTTGTTCTCTGTTTAAAAAGAAACAAAATAGTATATTCATCTCTTATACTTTAATTCTTAAAATAATTAGGAACATCTTTAGATTAAAAATTACTACTTGAAAATTTTTCAGCCTGTTGGATGATGGGAAATTTAAAACTAAGAGTTCATAAAAGCCACTGATTGTCAAGCTATCTAAGCCTCTGATTTTAGTATATAAAAAATTAGATAATATCAGCAAACATCAGACTCTTTCATAAGCTTGCTTTTAAAAGCTGGAGTTCATAACTTTAGGGACAAATCACTGAT
Organism: Peucedramus taeniatus; assembly: GCA_013400575.1. Taxonomy (NCBI): domain Eukaryota; kingdom Metazoa; phylum Chordata; class Aves; order Passeriformes; family Fringillidae; genus Peucedramus; species Peucedramus taeniatus. The sequence goes on along the minus strand of WBNO01032053.1, from coordinate 7,143 downwards.
CGTTTGAAGGCTGAAACAGTTCTTTCTGTCTACTCTGTGATGAAGGAGAAACAAGTAGACACACTTTCTCCACAGAAGTTGTCACAGAAGTTAGGTCAGTAGTTAGGGTTGTGATTTTGGAACTTACTTTATTTTCAAATATGTTGACTGAATTCTAACCCTGCTCATTAGGAGCACTTGAAGAAAATGTGACTCACCAGCTATATGGCCTTGCCTGAAGAGATGAGATTTCAGAGATTATCAGCGGTTGATCTCCAGTTACTACTAAGGGATGACAAAAAGGATTTCCTGGAATTGTGATCATATGCGGGGAGGGAAGGATAGTCTTGGATTTTATTATAGTGACTCACATTCCCTCCAGAACAGACATGAAAAGATCTATCCTCATCAATACATCCTGCACCAGCTAAGACATGACGGCAAGGACTTAATGAACAGACCGCTTCTAAAATTACATTAAAAGCAAGATCTGTCATTGACATTGTGTGATTTACACTGGCTGGCTAATGGTTTTTCGCTGAAATTACCACAATTCCTCAGTCATGGTGTGCAAAAGAACTGAATGAGTCAGCCTCTGTTCAAAGGAAAATGAAGGTCATTGTCCTTCAAAGGACTTCAGATTTGAAGCCTTCTTGGTTCAAAAGTCCTCTCAATCTAGGCAGTAGCACAGGACCTATAACAGCTCCTGGTTCTCTGTAGGGGCAGTAGCCATGGAGGAGCTGGTGTCTTAAGACAAAAAGGGGAATTGCAGTCAGTGTTAGTGCCTGTCTTCACTGGCAGCAGGAAGTAAGGAGTAGATAAAGATGCACTATTTTCTGGTACATTTAACTTTCAACTAAGTAACTGGAGGCAAAGTGGTGTGTTCTTGCCTGTATGTAGTTGGTATGGATGGAAAAGCTGCTGACTCTTGCATCTCCTTGAAATCAATAACATGGCTCCCATTGCTTTCAGGGAGAACAGAGGCCAAAGCTGCAAATCCTATCGCATAATTATGAATCAAACAAAGAGTTGCAGTATACAGTAAAGCTCCGCATGTCTGGGATTCAGAAAAGCACTCCATGGTCTTTGTTAGGGAAGCAAGTCATACAGCAGCAGGAGACATTTTCAGCATTCTAAATGCTCTACAGGAAATCAGTATTAAATTTTGACTGTGCAGGTTTATGTACCTGATGCCTTCATGAAATTTTTCCACCTTTGAGGAGTTTTTGGAATTGTTTCCTTTAAAAACAAAATCAGAAACAAACAAACAAATAAAAAAAAAAAACCAACAACAAATCTAAACTCAATTTTCTCTTAACATTTTCCAGTGTGCATTTGTTTCCACAGCTGATCGCTGAGAGCCCAAGGAGGCAACAGCTGTTGTGAATGAACAATCAGATTGCCCAGCTAATTAATGGTTTTAAATGGACTTGGGTGGTTTTTTGCCACTCCTTCTTGTGATGTTAGTGCTGATGAAACTGTTAATAAATTCTTAATGAGGAAAAATGTTACATAAATGTTGGGTAAACCAGGTCTGCTTTTACATTCAAAGCACAACACATAGTTAAAATGTACTATGTATAGTGAGAGCTTCATTTAACTCATCTCAACCTACCCACTCTGTGCTGAGATGAATATATCCTGCTTCTCATTTGATGTGTCCTGTTGTGTTAAATGTACCCCACTGATCTAAAAATGGCAGATTCTGTGGGTGCCCAGGGTTGTTATCAGAACCAGATGCTGCACACTTGCAAGACGTGCCTCCACAGAGTGCCTCTACTTAGAAGAAAAAGAAATGTGTAAAATGATCTCGCTTCTCCCTTAAAAACAGGTTTCTAATCCATTTAATCAATTCCTTGCAAATAATCAACTGAAAATACAATTTCACCAGTAAAACTGGCAGTGTATTATTTTTTTTTTTTCTGTAACATTTCCTGGTTTATTTACAGTACGATCATAATCAAGAAAGAACAGTGCAATCTGTAAGGAATTTTTTTAATTAGTTGGAAATCATTACTTTTAATAACTGCTAAACAGGATGCCTTCTTAACATAAATTTTTGAAGCATGCTGATTTTTTTCCAAGAGCTTTCCCAAAATTGCATTTCAAGAGTGTGATTTTTAAAGATAGAGTGTTATATATTAGAATCCCTAACCTAAGGTTAAAATCTTCAATGTGGAAATTTTAAGGAATCATATACTTATGGTAAACTCTCATTTTTTTTAAAATAGACATGTGTCATCAGCTATCTTTCTGGTGTAAAATTCTGCTATATTGTGTGTGATATTAACCAGCCTCATCAGAACACTGAGAATTATTTAGCTCCTATTCACTGCCATGGGAAGAAGGCTATGTAAAATTATGCTTATCATACCAGAGACACAAAAGCCATGAATCAGCCTACCTATAAAAAATATAACATTTGCTTTAATACTAATAATGTTTTTGAAAATACTGAGTCTTTATTTATTTTTTAGCCTTCTGTTTTCTGACACTTTAGCACTTTCATTTTCTGTGTTTCAATCTGCAACTCTGAGGAAATGGGGAAGTGGAGTTTCTTCACTGACCACATAAATGCAAGACCTGGGCTTTTATGAAAGATAATTAAATATTATGAAACCAGGAGTGAACCAATCCAAATTGACATGGCTGCGACAACAGCCCTAGAGCATGAAAAGTACTGGGTGCTAATGAACAAGAGTGAAGAGAAGATATATAATTCTGAATCCTGGCATTGTGTCCCAACAACCAAGTACTTGCATCCAGAGTTCAGTTTAATTGTTCCTTTTCCTTGCAGGCACCAGACAAAGGTTTTCTTACATGCACTTGTCTATATTGCTGGGCAGAGATTTAGCCTATTTACCTAAGGTGAAACTATTTGATGATTTCTACCCACTTACCACATGTGCCCTCCTCACGACTTTAGTTTTTATTGGTTTTTTAAGACAAAAATTTGGTCCTTATGCGTCTCTAACTCTGAGGTTACATTTTCTTTAAATGCTGTTGGCGTTGCAATGTGCTGAGTATATGCAGCAACAAAGGTACACACGCTTCTGACCTATATTCAGGGGCCAGAGACGTGGATCAGAAAGAGAATGAGGTTTTCCTCTGTTTTGGCAGTGATATCCCAGCTGTTTTCATTGCAAATGTTGGAGCAGTGCCTCTGTGACTTCAGTAGGTAAGCTCTGCCAACCTATTAGCTGAGTTGTTTGGTGTGGACTTTGATTAACTTTGTACAAATTTAACTTTCTCCTGGAAAACCAGGCTGTTTGTTTTCTGTTGTTGCTACATTTGTGGCTAACATATTGAGATCTGCATTACAAAAATGAACAGATAACTTATTGTATTGATACAGGTTTTTGTTTGGCATCAGCAAGCTGCATTCATGACTACTGACAGCTGAAGCAGCCAGATGTGTGTGTACGTGCACAGTTCTTCAACCACGTGGGCTTTTGCACAATAAATCCATTAGTGCTGATTGCTTCCCTTTCTCCAAAAGGCCCTGCTTTTTCACTTCATTTTGCTATCTCTATCTCTAAATCAGCAAATAGCTTTAAGTAAAATCCTAAAGGGCTGGACATTTGTGAATTATATAATTTAACGCATTAGTCACAAAACTGTAGACGAATTTGTTAAGGGTGACTTACGACTTTATTGCCTGTATCTTCTAGATGTAAAATGGACCTTTATGACTTGGGGTTTTTTTCCTTGCCTTCAACCTTTTTTATTTTTTTCTGAATGACAAATGCCTCACCTGTTTTATGGCTAGGAACACACAGTGTATGAAAAAGGCACCTGCTTTCCCTCTGAGAGAGAGAGACAGGTTCAGGAAGCAAATGTGGTACAGTCTCTCAGTGGCAGAACATCCTCCTGTCTTGAAGGCAAATTATAAGTACATTTATGGAGGTTTATCATCTTGGACTTGAAAGATAGCCTGCAACTTGAAAGTCAACGTTCTTTCACAAAAATTGGTATGCTACTTTGGAGTCTGGCAACTGAAGGTAGTTAGAGAGAGAAGTGATTTCCCTGTGACCCCAACTATTTGTTTCATACCAATGTTTACAAAAGTGTTTGCACATTTCTCAGCACCTAAAGCTGTACACTGCGAGGAAGCTGTTACAACACCTCCCTGCCAGCAGGAGAGGGCTTCCTTCCTCTCCATGCCCCTCCCACTGCCCAGTCCCCTGCTCTCTATTCTGCTGTCTGCTGTTTGTGTGACTGGTCAGGAACCTGAGCTAGCCCTGAGGGCCAGAAGAGGAGGAAGGAGGAGAAGACTGAGGCAAAGAAGAAGATTCCATCCCCTTTTGATGGTTCTAAGATCAGCTAGTGCCACAGCCATAGCGCATGTAGATTCCCCCAAAGTTTGACTTTTCCCCTCCCTGGGGAACACAATATAGAAAAAACATTTTTGAAGACTTAGGAAATGCATCTGGATGATCATGAGATATGAAAGCCTGTATTTGGGTTCCTCCTCAGGGAAGAGGTTGTCACAGTTTTTTTTCTCAAAACAGTCTCCCCAAATACGCCCTTAAGCAAGACAGAATGCAGCTTCTTCATGAGGTGGATCATCAAGACAAGGTCCATGAGTCAAGCTCTTACTCATTTCCACTGACATGCCAAGGAGTCTTTTTTAAGGCACATACCTTCTAGGCAAATAGCACCATCAGAAATAATTGTAGTGATGCAGCTCTTCCTTCCAAACAAGCCAACATTTGTTAATCCACTGGACATAGTTGGCAGTGCCCTTTGATTACAGGGGCTGAGTCAAAATTCAGATTATGTCTACAGGTGCAGGAGTACCCATGCAACAGGCTTCACTTTTCCCAGAAAGTATCTTGCTGCTTTCTCTCTCTCTAGATGTTTCTTCCTATACATCTTTGCTTACTATGGCACGTTCCTTTAAAATCTGAGTTACTGAAATCACTCCTTAGTTATTGGAGCTTCTGTTATCTCCACCATGGTGGTTTTCCCCTTAGGAAAACAGCCCAGTCATCTCTTGACAGATCACTTCATACCAGCCTGCCTGCCCTTGGTGCTGTTTGCCCACAATTTTCTTTCTACAGTGAAAGCTAGTGATCAACTGTTTTCTGACCTCTTCCCTGCCTGGCAGTGTACAAGAAGCTGGAGAAGCACAAATACAGTTCATAAAATTAATACCCAAAGCCCCTCTTTACCTACTGAGGGTTTATGTACGGGTACAAAAAGAGTTGCTGCAGGAGTCTGGAAATCTTGCATAAAGCAACAAGTTAAGTATTTCTAGTTCACGTGTGCAAATGGAACAACATTTCAGGAGTCTTCAACTCATCACCTGCATCTTTGAAGACCAGGAATTTTTATGGGCTTTGTAAAAAGGATGATTTTGTTAATGGTTAGCAAAGTCAGTGACAAGACTGGGAAAACTGTTAATAAATTTTTACCCAAAAGTGTAGCTAGAGCAATTTGCAAATTGAGGTATGATATCCACATGAATACACAGACATATCCCAGGAAAAAATGGGCAGAGTGTCATGAGTGGAGTGCAAGCTTCCTGAGCAGGGAAATAATACAATCAGAGGAGTATCACTTGGAATGATTCCTTCCAAAAGCTAGCATTATATAGGGGTAAAGTTCACTCCAATTGTGGTGGATTTAATTTCATTTTTTCCTACCCACACTTAGGATCAGAGCAATAGCTTGTCCCAAAGAGTCTTTGACTCAGGAACATCCAGGTTTCTGCATGTTGCTGTGCTGATTGGACACTTTTGTTATGCAAACACTAAATGATGCGGAGTACAGGCAAAAAAGAGAATTGGTTTGCACTGGGATGTGGCCCTGTGGCGCTTAGTCGTTCCCTCCATTTCAGCCCCACCTCTGAAGAAAATGGCTTCTTTGCTCATGGATGCTGCCTAAAGTGCCAGTGGCTGCATATTAATGCCTCCTTTGTTCCCTACTTTTGCATGAGATCAGCTTCTCAGGGACAATCCCACTCCCCGTGCCACATTTGTGCTAGCCCTGCCTCAGCCTGTGCATTTCAGCACAGTTTCTGCTCATCAGCAGGGCATGGTTTGGAGAGGCTTCTGAACCACCATGGGCATCCTCCTCTGCAGGCTGGGGAAAGGCTGCCACTCTCTCCCACCTTTCACTGCCTCTCTGGGGGCCTCACTAACAACAGCAGTGATGGTCTGTTCAAAGGGAGCTTTCACAGCTGTCTGTAACCATGGTGACCAGTGACTTGGGTCCAGTATCCTGGAGTTCCAGGAGCTAGAGATGCAAGTGCATGTGTAACGTTTCTCCTCTGTGGCACCTTCTCTTTTTCCTGAAAATATCTGCATACTATAGCCCTGGAGTTCAGATATATGGAAAGTAGTTTCCCTTTGCATTTTTATATACTTTTAGAGGCTGTTTTTTATTTCCAAGAGTGAAACACTTGGCTTCAAAGAATATATTTAAGACAATATCACTTCTGTGATCATCCTTCATCCACTGGATGTACATAAATATCTTCAGTCAGAAAAAATGCACAGAACATTATTAAAACAATGCAAATCTAATTAAAATATTATCTGTCCCTTCGTTTTGTATTACAAACTGTGTGTTTGCTCAGTACTTTCTCTTTGCATTAAGAGGGCCATTACTGCTGCTTGGCTTTCTGCCACTTTTCATTGCTTAACTCCTTTTAATATTTAGCAGCTCTTCTGTTTATTAGGTTTGTATTAGTTGAGTAAGGCAACTCCACTGGGCACTGTTAAATCTCTCTCTCTCTCTCAGCACTCCTCATACTGTGAGTATGTGACGCATAGTGACTGCGTTCTCCTTCCTCTGCAACTCCATTTAGTGAACTCCCGAGCTTCTCAACCTGAAGTGTTGCACACAGTCAGTGTCACAGCCTGCAGCAGTGCAGGGGGGAGGAGTGTCCTAGTCACAGGCTGACCCCAGAGCCCACTGCTCTTGTATAGGAGTCCAGATCCCATGGTGGCTCCTACACAAGTGAGTGGCAAGCCCGGACATCAGAGGCTTTGCACATCCCTGGGGATCTCCAGGCAGGGCAGGACGTGGGTAAGCTCTAACCTGAGAGACACTCACATAAACCTTTTGAAGAGAAGCAACATAAAAGCAACAACATCTGTGTAATAAGTTTGTATAATGAAATTAGAAAGTTACTATTGAGAGGAATAGTGGATTTGT
>WBNO01032052.1:19091-43391 GCA_013400575.1 Peucedramus taeniatus | reverse complement strand
ATTGCTTTGCTTTACTGTTATTATTGTGGTGTCACAATGTAACATCTATAAGTTTTAGAAGGCAATAGCATACATCAAAATTAGGAGTTATCTGAAATATTATCATGCTAGTTCTGTGTGAGATGGATGCCACTTTTCTCATTGGCAACTACAGGGTCTCACTGAATTGCTGGTCTGAAATATCATATTTTGTCTGCACTGTTTATAATTTTGACTAACTGTAACCATGTTGTTTCCTAGTTATCAGACATATCTATTAAAATAAAACAGATGATCTTGGAGGACCTCATTTATCACCTTCATCAGAGCCACTTGGGTATTTGGATGGGGCAAGTGGACAGAAAAATCAAGAAGTGATTACTAATTGCATTAAAATAAAAGCGTGTTTCCATCCAAGTTACGGAGAGATGAAACTGAATGTCAAGAATAAAGGTGGTTTTTGGGAGCCTTTTACAAATGAGAGGTGGTAGGTATGCTGCTATGGATTTTTGCAAGGGGGAAGGAGTGAAGGAGGGGGAAGGAAGAAGTTTTTCAGGAGCACAGTTCACTGAAAAATGCTGTGAGCATTCAAAGGAGTCTTGTCAGGCCAGGCCTAAAGGGGTCTATTCTCCTTTTAGTCAACAGGGGTTTTATATGCATAACTTGTCCAAGATAGAAGAATGGATCCCATTGTGTTTCCACAGCAAGGAGTCAGCGCCAGGTCAGGGTGCTGGAATTTTCCAGCTAAAGCACGGGAAGCAGCTGGAGCCCTGGAAGTGTGTGAGAGGGACTAGACAGTTCCCTCTAAGATTAGCAGCCACTGCAGTCACAGGAACTCTCTGCATGAGTGCGCATATTTGCATTTTCGAAGAGCTGCCTGTCCTCACAAAAATCTAAAAATCTAGGAGAGGTTGTTCAGGCACTGGGGAACTTTGGAAAAGACAAATGGGTCATTTAGAGTATGGTCAAAGAAGAAGTCTTTTCAGACTTGGCTTGATGGGTAGACATCTGCAGAATGTGGAGAAATTGTGTACTAGTATTTTAAGAAGATGGAAGGGAACTTTGTGTGAGGGTTTTTCTGCCCCTGCTTTTGTGAATTTGCTGTTTTCCTGACTCTTCTACTACTGCTGTTGAAGTCCCACTCTGAAGCTCTCTGTTTGCACTTTCCAGCTCATCAGCTTGCTGAGAAGTGGTTGGGAAAAAAAGTTAACATCGTGAGTTAAAAAATGAAATAATTACACTATAAAAGCATCTGCCACCTAAGAAAGAAGCAGATTTCAAAAAAAAATCTCATTCATTGCACTAAAAAGTATTTTCTTTTTAATAAATATGATGTCTATGCATAATCCAGGTCTACAAGCTTTAGAATGCATTACTTCCAAGACTGTTCAGATAGAAATAACTGTACCATATTCAAACATTGTTATGAATATTAAGTAACACTTACAAACATGTGTTGTAATTGGAAAGGTTTGACCATCCAAAAATTTTGCATGCAAAAATTACATTGCTGTAAACAGTATTGAGCTCCACAGATTTACTGACACTGTCTCTGTCTACAGTGAGGGGCTGCCAAAGGCTCTTATTCTGCAACTACAAGAAATGAATCACAGCCACAAAGTTATAGCAAAGAAAAAGATTCCCACAATGATGCACAATGGTTTAATTTATGACTTTAAAAGAAGAATTTTTTAAAAGATAAAGCAGAAGAGCAGATGGTCATCATATCATTAATGCCATCTGCTCTTTTCTAGCTAGTTTTGCGTGAGGTTTTTTGTATGTGCTCCTTAAAAAAAACCCCAAGACTAAGTTAACACTTCAAAAAAACCTTAAGAGATTACTTTGGTGTATTCTTACTTTTTGATGGGACAAAGTGGTTTAAATTCCATGAATCTATCAGTCCATCATACTCTTATAAAGATGGAAGAGATCTACTTTATGAGGTTTATTTACTGCACATTACACAGACAATGCAAAGGCGATGGTGTACTAAACGAGCAGAGGAAATAATAATTCCTTCACTGAAATATGTGTGAGTAGCTAACAGGACTCATTCACAAAACATCAAGAGATTTGGCAGGAGCAGGAGCACAAAGCAAATTAATTTGCAGAGCTGTTCTGTCTCATACGTCTGCAATCTACCATGCCTTTCAGACCAACAAGTCATACATTCTGCACATTGTTTTTTCTCCTCGTGAGACCTAGCAGTCTCAACACAATTGCTCTTCCAAGGCACATGTATGGTTGGAATAGGAGCTGCACATGCCAGAGGTGAGTGTGCTGCAATCAGATTTGCTATCTCTGCAAACATTCAGCCTTCCCCTGGGATGAACTTCCACAGCTGCATTCCTTAGAAGACATGTTTAGTCAAGTCCTCCTCAGTTGCTCCTTTTCCCGCTTAACCAGATTTAGCACAGATGACAAGCTCAGGTGCCTTTCTCCTCTACCTCCCTGATGAATCTGTCTTTCTGACAAGGCCAGCCCTTCCCAGCTCTCTCTCCTGCACGCTGACAAGTCTCAGGTTGGAACCTGTTGAGCCAAGTGGGGGAGTGGGTGCTAGAACTGAGAGAGCAGCCAGCAGAGAGAAAGGACATCTGCTCCCAAGGGGCCTCAGGGTGGTGTGACCCGCATGGGGACAACCTGCCATTCCCGTGCTGATGTCCTGCACCCTTGCTGGGCCATTGCCCAGCCTCTGCAGGATGCTCACGTGCCTCTGGCTCACAGCCTCCACTTCTCCCGAGGGCTCTGTTTTTCCAGGGCTGTCGTACTGACAGCTGCAGGGCTGCCCATGTGATAACCTGGGTGGCTGCACCCATCACACCTCTTTCCTGATGCAGACTCGCATGTGAAGATTTAAGGCTTCACTGAAATCTGTCAGACCTGAGAGTAAATGATCTGCATGGCAGGGACTGTGCCATCCAAGCAATGGAATATGCTTAAGACATTATTAGCAGTGAACAAATCATAATGAAATGTTAAAGTAGCTTGGGTTGCCTGTGCTGGAAGACATGAAAGCACTCACCACAAAAGACAACAGTTTAGCATCCAAGCCAGCCTCTCTGTAAAAGCCAAGATTATCACTGGACAGACAACAATCTTGTGCAAAAGACTGCACTTTATCACTTCAAATCCTGACACTAAGGTGGTGTGCACAACTGCACTTCTGTGACCTCTGAAGATGCCACACTGTGACATTATCTCCTTGTGCTACAAGAACACTTTCTGTGTTGAGAAACAGTTAATGAGGCCCTCAAAGAGATGGTATCTGTTAATGCCTCCCATGTATTATTCTGTGAATCTACTACCTTTTCCCTTCAGAGCTGGGGTAGATGACAGTAACACCACAGGTACCAGCAACACTGGTTTCAGTGCTTACCTTTGCACTGAAATAATAAAGTGCAGGCAGTGAAATGGTAATTCTCAGTCATGCCATCAGTATGAGTTACCTTTCTGGTTTCTGGATGCCATCAATATGAATCTGAACTACCATGTACATTGTATTTATACGTCTTTTTAGATGATCTTACAGATAATTTTTTTTTTACAGATTGGCAAAAGCGAATGTCTGCTGCTTAAACATTTAAAAGTGGCATGCCAGTGGATACTTAAAAAAACTACTTACGAATGAAAAACACTGTTGAGAAAGCCATCCTTTTGTGTCAGCCTCCAAAAAACCTCTTGCTTTAAACAGAATGTGTGTTTGGCATGACAGTATCTTACCTTTATAAAAAATGTCTTGTTTAGGGTGCAGAGATTCAACCCAGTTGCTTAGAATTTAAACCACTTAGGTTTAAGTGTCATTGCCATAGATTGCTAAAACCCAATCGCTTCACAGTGTTCGAAAGAGATGTTTTCAGTCAAAAGTAGAAAAAGTAATTCCTTCCAGTAGCATGACTGCAATGCTTCTAAACATCTTTTTTTTTATTCAGTTCAATATTTTATGGTGGTTTGGATGAGCAGTGTTTGATACAAAGAGGGAATCAACTGATAAGTAGTTAACATGACTAAATTTTAACAACTGAATATCCAGTGAAAATCTCTGTAAATGACCATTTACTTGTTGCAGACTTGGCATCTTGTAGGACTTAGACTAATTTTCCTGTAACTTCATATTGGGCAGACAGATTACCTGTATTCGATGCTCATAGCAGTACATGATTCATTTTCCCATCTTACAGTGTGTTATTGGAAGCCTCCTGGAAGCTCCTTTCTGCCTTTCTTTCCATGTTTCATTAATATGTATTGTCCCCTTAGAGCTGAATTTGCTCTGCTATTCACATATTTTAAGTGCTTGAAGAGTGCTTCCTGCCCCCCTCCCCCACCCATTCTGACAAAGTTATTTTCTAGATTAATTTAGATTACCTTTGCTCTGTCCAAAAATTCAAGGTTTCAACTACTTGTCCTGAGAAGAAATGTATCTCTTTAGGTATTAGAATTATCTGCTGCTCATCTTTACTCTGCTCTTCAACTCGGGTAACCCAGACTATTACTACCAGAACATTGCCATTGGTAGCAGCTCTTTTTCCATCTACAGCTCCACTTTCCCTCTGCCAAGTTTATTACGGAATAAACTTCTCACTACTTAGAAACACTCTGAATAGTCGTAACATCCTGGTGTCTTTTGTATGCTTTTACTTGTACTTCAGTGCTCTTGTTAATTTAGCTGAAAATGAGCAGCTAAAAACTACAAATTTATTAAAATCTAAATTTAGTTTAAAATTTCTTTTTAGTAATGCCTACCTCTGCTACCACCATATTGATACTTAAATGAGAATGCTAAAAGAAAAACTTTTTCTTTGTTTGCAATTTTGCTGGAGGACTCCATAGATAGTGTATATCTAAGAGTTCTTCAGGTCTCCAGATGCTGAAAACCTTGCTGGAATGAGAGATTTTTCCCCAAGGAACTTTCCACAGGTATAAACAACATTTCTAGTGGCAAGCTTACAGATAAAACTCTAGGCAAACTCCAGGAACTGATGTGTCAAAAAGAACACTTTATACTGAAGGCTTGCTAATAGGAAATTTTTTTTGACTGTTGCTTTATGAATTTAGAATCTTTGCTGAAGTTGCCTTTAGAAATCTTTATATGACATTGAAATCTCCTGGTAAAAACACAAATAGACCTTTTGTGACTCAGAAATTACATTATCATGTAGTATCAATAGGCCAAAAATACAGAAGATCTGTAAAAATGCAGAATGGCGTGGCTGGGAATGCCACCTAAAAGCTGAAGATGAAATCTAGAAATAATACTGAGAGTATTCTGGTGAGTGAGTGAGTGAGTGAGTGAGTGAGTGAGTGAGTGAGTGAATGAGGGAATGATGAGTGGGGCAGCAGCCTTTTTCACATTTGTCAAAATTGCTTTTTGGGGTGAAGCCTTGGAATTATGAAGCAAATGTATCTTCTGCTTATAGCACCTTGGAATTGTCCTAAGCAAGTGTTTAGCATACCCAGTTAAGTCAAATCTTAACAAACCTTTTCTCTAAGCAGGGAAAAAAAAAATCCATTCCNGAAAGGAGGATAAAGATGAAAGCTAAAAATAGCTACCTTCCAGTCTGTGAAGCTTTGAGTACTTAGAAGATTTTCACTTAATTAAATAGGTGAAATACTAGTGTTGGATTTTGCCACACAGAAGGGGAGTAGACTAGATTGAACTGGCTGCTGTTTCTATCAGTAGATATTATAGACTTATTATCTATTGATAATATTATATCTATTGATATATATCTATTATTCTATATCTATTGATATATATTGATATAGTGATATATTGATTTATCTATTGATAATATATATATTAACATATCTATTGGTATCTATTGATATTATATGGACTTATTTTTGCCAGTAAAAGGCAGACTGCTGTAAACAAATGGACTGTAAACAAAGATATCTTTCCTTTTTACTTTGTTGGTTATTATGAGCTGGATGAAAAACAGGTTTGATAAGAGAGGCTGAATGGAGCCTTGATATGCAGGGATTAAAAGGCACTCAGAGTCATTGTGTGCTGTGTTCTGTGGTACACAAATTACTGGTCTGGCTTGGATGAACAGTGTATGTGTCTGCCTCTACTCGACCTGGAAAATTACTATGTATAAATTATATGTGTTTGATAAATAACCATCCACATACTTTCCTATGTTTATTGAGACTAAGCTTTTTTGCTATTCATAATGCCAACAATACTGCTAATTATTGTCATAGTAAGCACAATAAAGTAAACATTTCTATGCGCTAAACCTTAAGAGGCAACTTACTGCAGGCTCACGCAATACTTGTGGTGTTCATTTAAACTTTTCTTTCAGCTTACCCTTTGCTGAAAATTTTAGTGTAAGCCCTCCTACAGCAACCGCTCTCAGTTCCTTTTTTCAGTGCCACTATGGTCTTCAATGATTATTTTCTGTGGCATTCATTAACACACCATAGGAACAGTCAGCAACCACTAATCAGCTATGCCTCACTGGAACTGGGTTTGCCAGGAAAAATTAACTTATTGATTTTATACTGGTGGAGCAGAGCAGCTCCAACACAGCAAAGACACTGCAGAGCCAAGAAGCCCTCCTTGTCCATGTTTCTGACCCCATGCTTCTGCTTCGCCTACCCTCTCCCGACTGTAAGAAATCATCAGGAATCCAGAAGTTATCACGGATTTCCTCTGTTTGTTTGTATTTTTTTTCCCCTCTGGGTTGTTGATTCTTGAATTCTTTACAAAGGCACTTTTGAAAATAGTAATTTGAAATTTGGCAGACTGGGAAGATGTTTCCAAAAAGCCAGTTCCTCTGGGATGGCATAACTGTATTTCTAAATGACTCTCCCTCCCCTCAGGGTCTTTATATCAACTTTGCCTTGTTATGTCTTATATAAAACAAAACTGCTTCCTGACATCTGCCCAGCTGTTTTTTTTTTCTCTTTCCTCTCATGTACCATGCAGTCATCTGCATCACCATTTGAAAATATGTTATTTAAAATCATTAAGAAAGTATGAAAAATATCCACCCAGAAATTCCAGAGGCAAATTACATATTTGACCCACAACAGTAGGTTTCAAAAATAGCACCTTAGAATTAAAGAAAAAAAATAATAAAGCAACTACATAAAATTACTTTCTCATTGAGACTGTGATAGGTGACTCTAGAAGATAAGTTCCATATTGATTCCTATTTTTCAATAATCCTTTTCCTAAAATATTCAGGTTTTGGCCTTCTACCTAATCACACCTGGCCTCTACTGACATCTGTCTCTAACAAAATGTACTTATATGAACAAAGGCGTATAAACTGCAATACACTCTGGATAAAAGTGTCTTCAGTAACAAAGAAATCTGAGAGTTAACTCCAAAAAAGGTCAGTGAACTTCAGTGAAAACTTCCTATAAGAAGTAAAATGTATCTTTGCCTTAGAGTGATTTGTTCTGCTCTGATAATGCCTAGCTACTCTAAAGCTGGTTTGGGCATCTGGTTTGGGCAGCAACCATCCTCAGTCAGGTGGATACATAGCCCCAGAGGTTTCTTAAGTATCCCTTTTCTCATCAGGACATCTTTTCTCTTTGACAACCTCCAGCAATCTGAAGTGACACAGCAACTTTTTAGGTGACACTTGCTTGAACTCACTATATCAAACTTGATATAAGCAAGCCTAGGTGGAAAAGAGCTGGTGATAAAATGGCTTTAGGGCATACTTGTCATGCCTGCTGGGCTATGCTTAACCATCTTTTAGCAAAGCCACATGAGAGGACCAAAAGATTTAGATTGCACAAATAAATACTTGATGCTTATTGAGTGGCTGCAGATGGACTCCCATTGAAGTTCAGGGCAATCAGTGCAACAAAGGATAAGTCTTTTTCGCAGTTTTCTTTCTTTCCTTATACATGAAAACTCTGACTATCTTATCTTGCTATTTTTATTATTAATCTTCTGAGGAAGAATGTTCCACCTTAATACGAGGAAGAAGGTATTTATTGAGCTGTACCAGTGAACTGGCACATATTGCCCAGAGAGGTTGTGGAGTCTCTCTCACTGGGGATGTCCAAGAATCATCTGAACATGATCCTGTGCCATGTGCTCTGGGATGACCCTGCTTGAGCAGGGAGGTTGGACCAGATGCTCTGCTGTGGTCTCTTCCAACCACTGTGATTCTGTGGGGCAGCAGAGATGAGACTTTCATGCATGGCCAAAGGACATTGTTAACTAGAACAAAATCACTCATTACATTTTACAAGCTGCGGTAAATGCAAGCAGGCTTTTCATTAAGGAGAAAATAAAAAAAAAAACAAACTCATAAAAATAGTCTATCTAATTGTGATGACAATAATTTTCATGCAAAAAGAATTTTTTCCATCTCACTAACACTTAACAGATATGTATTGAGCATTGGGATGGTATCATGTGCAGTTTGTTTTCTCATACCTGGTAACAATGAATGAGGCAAAATACATTCTGAGGGGAAGAAACAACCATTTCAAATGAGTCCTTGCTCTGTAAAGCTGCTAAATAGAGGCGCTGTACACAGTGCATTCTTGGAATGAGAGAGAGGTTGAATTACATACGATGAATGACACTGTGAGAAATAGCAACAGAGTATTTTCCTATTTTATTTTACTCTTTTAGAGCTCAGTCTCCTTTAAAATTAAAGCAAACTGACCTTGCAGGACAAGGATCCAGATTACACTCTTGAAGTTTTGGCTTTGGCTTGATATTTTCAGGATAATAGTGACAGTATTGATCTGCTACTACCCGACTGCTTCTCAGGTCAAAGCACTCAGCAGATGTCAGTTGATAACCTGTGATACACAGAGGAATAAATAATATGAGATGTGATGTTCTTCCTATCTGGCTCTGAAATGTATCTATGTTCTGGTTTGTAAAAAGGAAACTAATTTCAGCTTGCTTCAGTGCTTTTGGACATAACAGCTGTTGTTTTTCAGGGCAGATTGAAAACAGCAATGTAAATCACATGTAATAGGAAACAGAAGATAACCAGTATGGTCAAACAAAAATTCAGAAGTCTAGAAAAAACAAAGAAAAAACAAAGGCTGAGGTTTCTTAGTCATCAAGAGTTGTGCCCTTATTTTCAGTAAAGAGAATAAACCTGCTGGTAGGAGCATGGACAAATGGAGACATCTTGTTTTACCAAAACTAGGCCCAAATCCCATCAGCCCTTATGTCTGAGAGCTATAGCAATAAATACAGATATGTGGCTATCAAGATGTACTTTATCTACAGAGTCTGGCATAATGCTGAAAATCTACAGGCTACTACCACGTTGCTAAATTCCTCCCCTCATTCAGTTGTAACTATCCAAATTTTTAGATTTTGCCCATTTTCAAGGTCCAAAACTCAGGGCAATGGCAGCAGTTGGGACAGATCATGTATGCAGATAAAAACTTCTGAAATACAGTGGTAATTCATTACCTCCACCACAGGATGCCGAACAAGGGAAAAAATCAGTTTCCCTCCATCTGTGAATGATGGGCTGGTAGAAGATGAACTGGACTGAACTGTCAGCAGCACCAGCATAATGGATCTGAAAAAGAGGTTATACCAAAGAGTGAACCTAACACAAATGCTGGGAAGAAGTATTCCACCACAAACATCTCGCAGATTGGAGACACTTTGAAGCTTCATGAAATACCAAATATAATTTGGAATAAGAAAACTAAATACAAAACCAAAGCATTGATCGGTGGCAAAATCTTGGGTTCAAAACACAGTCAAATAAATTTCTGGGCATAACCAGTGACCATTTTGAGACCACATTCTGAAATAATGAGTGCGTGGCAAATGTATGATTAGTACTACTAAATAATCTTATAGGGACAGAGGATAGAGACTTATGTTTAATGAATCAGAAAATCACCTTCCCCTATCTACTGTCCCTGACACATGGACATAGATTTTAGATCTTTAATGTTTCTCAAAAAACATTATCGGAACAGTTACAATACACTTGATAGTAGAGAGTAAAACATGGGAGACTGCACTGTGAAAAATTATAAACAGTATGAAAACTTTAATTCACCTTTTTTCTTTCTTGAGTTGAGGTCTTTATTTCATTCCCCTTTGTGGCACTGTCATTATTATGAAGTTTGTTCTTCTGCATACTTTATTTTGCTTGTAAAAATGCTTCCTTCAGTCATAGGCATGGAATCCTGCCTGGGGCTAAGTGCATGTCTGTAAAACTGTCCTTAGAGCCTACAAGCCACCTGAGCTTAAAAGCTAGCATGCTTTCAGTACTGGGTGTGCTGAATGGATGTCCCACACAAACAAGAGTTTGTAGTGCAAGGACTGCAATAGGAGAGACCTTCACACCATAAAGGAGCCCCACTTGCACCCGGCCCAGTAAAAAATCCTTCCTTTTTGATATCTCTGCTGATTAATCCAGTTACGAGGACTTCAGAATCTGAGCAGGTTATCCCCTGTCCTTACCTTTATGCCTCTGCATGAACAGGTGGCAAGGGAAGAACAAAAATCTGCTACTAAAAACCTCTCCTATTTGTCCTAGGACAGAGCATTTCAGTGCTGCTTGAGCACCTCAGCATCAGTAGCATGATGCCATCACAATAGAGAAAACTGCCAAATCACAACTAGAAAAGATGGACCCTTCTCCAAGACAGTAGTGCTGCTGTCACAAGCAATCCTCCCACTTTTTTTTCAGAAAAAGTTTAACCACTGCCTTCTTCCTTTTCCTTTTTTTTCTCTCATGTTTCAAATTAATGTCCTAGTTTTGGAAATACTCTTTTCCCCTTACTCTTCTCTCTTTCCAAGCACCAAGAGACACCGTCAAAGAATTGTCTGTGAAACAGAAGCAAAAATATGACAAATTGAGATGAACTTCATAACTTGGGTTGTTTGTTTTGTTTTCCCCTGTAGATGGACAGCAACAAGATTACAAACCAAGACATATCTTGAAGAATAGGAGGAGGGCAAGAGTATTGATATATGTATGAGGTCTGGTCCACTGAGACTAAGGTTGCCCTTTTCTAATTAAACAAAGTGATGTCAATTCTGAAAAGGAAAAAAACCCAAACCAGCTGTAGAAATACAACTGCTATTGTCTGAATGTGTGTCAGAAACAGGATACTTAATTCCTTGTGCGGGGATGGTGCATTAATTACACACTTTAGAAGGGTCTTTCCGGGCTCATGAAAGCTTCAGGCACTCCTGGGAAAAACGTTCTGTTGTGCTGGAAGCCATCTGGGGAGGTCTCTGATCTCAGTGTGAAGGAAAGGCATTCTCTGGGGAGAATTCTGCTTTTACTCTTTGTTTTTTAAGGATCATCAGTGATTCCTAAACTCAGATCTACTCAGCAGTACGGTCTGCAGTGAATCGTGAAGAACAGACCAAGAGCTCACACATGAGCTACTATAAAATGAAGGGGAGGAAAAAAGTTTACACTGAAAAAAGAAAATCAGAAAGAAAGAAGAGTTCCTTTCTCTCTGCAGACTATTCCTGCATGACTGGAGTTGTCTGTTTCAACACAGAGAAAAGACAGATGTACCATCTTTTCCAGTTTAATGTGAAAGTCGCTAATACAGCCGTGATAACAACATAGGTAGGGAAGAATTACAATGAGCCACAGTCATAAGCTCAAATTATACAAAACAAGCAAATAAAAGAAGCATACACAATATTGTGTATTTTTAAGGAGTATTGTAAGAAGAAGAGGAACAATATACTGTGATTCCACATAGCAAAAACTTTTTGATTTTGTTTGACTGTTTGGTAGACCAAAGATCTTTATCCAGGAAAACACATCATTGGCTACTTGAGCCCTGAAAAACTCAGAGTGAGACTTGATAGCTAAATGCTGTAAGAAATGTTGTGGTTTGGCTGCACAGGGCCAGCTCCCACACATTGAAATACTCAGCTCTGTAATATGATGAAATTTTTTACCCTTGCAGTATTAGCAACAGCCCTCTAGCTATTGAGAAATGTCAAAGATCCAACTAGAGATGGCCATCACCTGAGAATCTTAAGCAAGTCCTCTAAATAACGAGTTTTGCACACTTAGGTAACTCAACTAGAAAAAATAGCAATTGATCATTATATTTTCAAATAAAATCCTATCTACATTTATTAATAGCTGAAGTCAGAAGTACCCAGATCTTGCAGAGCACTCATCCCTGCATTTGTGCATGGCAACTCCACAGATATCATCCTTGACTTTCTTTAACTTTCAGGGGAATTTGCAGCAGTCCTAACATCAGAGGAGCTCCTACCACTTTCTCAGAATCAGAAATCACAGAATGAACTAGGCTGGAAAAGACCTTTGAGATCATCAAGCCCAACCTATGATCTAACACCTCCTCATCAACTAAATCATGGCACTGAGCGCCAGGTGCAGTCTTTTTATAAATACCTCCACAGAGAGTAACTCCACCACCTCCCTGGGTAGACTATTCCAAAGAGTGATTCCCTTAATTACTCTTTTAATGAATAATTTTTTCCTAATGTCTAGCCTAAACTTCCCCTGGCACAGCTTAAGACTGTGTCCTCTCGTTCTGTCACAATTTGCCTGGAAGAAGAGACCGACCCACACCTGGCTACACCCTCCTTTCAGGCAATCCCAGCTCCTTCAGTCGTTCCTCACAGGGCTTGTGTTCCAAGCCCCTCACCAGCCTCACTGTCTCCTTTGGACGTGCTCAAGTCTCTAAATGTCCTCCCCAGACTGATGGGCCCAGAGCTGGGCACAGCACTCAAGGTGTGGCCTCACCAGTGCTGAGTAGAGGGGGAGAATGACCTCCCTGCTCCTGCTGGCCACACTGTTCCTGATACAGGCCAGGATGCTGTTGGCCTTCTTGGTCACCTGGGCACACCAGGGCTCATGTTAAGTTGGCTGTCGACCCTAAAGAATAACACCACTGATCTAAGGAACTGTTTAAAACTGGAGTCTTCAGAATATCCACTGTCTAGACTACAGTCACTATCAACAGAGATATCTTTTTTTCGCAGTTGAAAGACCTTGAAAAAAAATGAGCTCTTTTAGACTGTTTTTACACTAATTCTGTTAATGCCTGCCTAGGATGATGCAAGAGAAGCACAAACTGTTGCTCAGGTGAAGTCTGGAGTTGATAAAATGCAGATTTGGTTTGGGGATATGTCACAGAAATTCAAATAAAAACAAGAAAAAAAATTGAACACGAAAGGTGGGTAATCTTTTTGAATATTCTGATCTGCTCTATTAACAAGAGACGGCAACATCTGACTTCACCCTTGCACTTTGCTGGTTTTTCTTATAGCTCCAAAATTTTATTAGTTTGCATAAAACCAAAAAAGCAAAGTTCCCAAAAGCCCAACCATTTCTTGCTTGATTTTGGCAGTGTTTGCCTGAACCATTTCCTTTTGTTCTCTGAAGAACATATGGCCTGACCTACAAAGCTGCAGTAGTTTACTAGGACAGTTTCAAAATTTAATCAGCCCTTTATAACCAGCAGTCATAACCAAGTAATTATTACTGTTACTTGTACAGCTGAACCATGAAGAGTGTATTCAATAAAATGTTCTCATTTTATGCAGTTGGGGGTAGGTAAGGAGGAAAGACCCAATTTCTTTCTTGTGTGTGTGTGTTCCAAAATGGTGACAGAGAAAAGGAACTATTCTGTATCTCAGAATCACAGAATCATGAAGGTTGGAAAGGCTTCCAAGATCATGGAGTCCAACCTTTGACCAAACACCACCATGTCAACTAAACCACAGCACTAAGTACCATGTCCAATTGTTTCTGCAGTATTTCTAGGGATGGTGAGTCCACCACCTCCCTGGGCAGATGATTTCAAGCAAAGATGATTTACACTTCCAGTGAAGTTCTCCCTGATGATCAACATGGATCTCCCCTGGTGCAGCTTAAGCCTGTGTCCTGTCCTGTCAGTGGTTGCCTGTGAGAAGAGATTGACCCCCACCTGCCTTCTTTCAGGCAGTCTTGGAGAGTGATAAGGTCACCCCTGAACCTCCTCCTCTCCAGGCTTAACAACCCCAGCTCCCTCAGCCTCTCCTCATAGGACTTATTCTCTAGGCTGTTCACCAGCTTTGTTGTCCTCCTACAGAAGTGCTCCAGCAAATTTTGTCTCACACAACTTAATCTGGTCTGCTACAAACTAGCTCCATGCCACCATGCTTATCAGAAATGTTCTAATGTATTCTCCCATATTATTATTCTGACTCTGATTCTGATTCTGAATGCTTTCTGCAAGTTCCACATACCAAATCATCAGATTGATACTAATGAAAGTAACTAATGAGAAATCTGACAAATGTGATTTTGTGTTTCTTATGTCAGTATAAAAAATATTCTATCTAGAGTGCTTCAATATTGCTGGTTGTATGTAGTGATATCTTGCAATGAAAAATAAAGGAGGATGTACAAGAGATTTGTTGCTGTTAATAATTTCTTTTTAAAGGAAATAGAAGCCAGACATTGTCATGGGAAAATAAGTTTACAAGATTGTTTCAAATAACATAAAAAGTACATAAAATGTAAATAATGAGAGATCCTGAAGGCTTTCAAGCATATGTTTTAAGACAGGGCTACACCATAACACCTCTGAGTTTGCTTTGTCATTCCCTTGGAATGCTGAAAGGACCTCTGCCCTTGAGGTTCAGAGAACATATCTACTGTCCTCATCTGCACTCACGTCACCTGACTGTGATAGTTTTGTGTTGGATCAGTTTGGTTTTAGGGTTGTCTCTCTTATGAAAGTCAGCTCCACCTGTTGCTTGTTAATTTAAGCCTCTAAATCGGCCAGAGAAATCACTCTGAAATTACCTTGTCGCTGATTTACATATTTTACAAAGTATCTCTGAATTGAACTTGCTCACCCTGCCCCAGCCTTGGATTAAACAGTATTCTTTTAGGTGATAAATGTATTAAAAAAGCCTTTAGATTAATTCTCTCACAAAGCCAAAATAGAAAACTACTATGTTCAAATCTTTCACCTGTTCAATTATTCTTCCCAAAAGAAGAAAAAATGAGGAATCCACTGCAGTGGATTGGCTAGGATAGCTGGCAGCAATGGAATCTGCAGTAGCAGCTATAACAACCACCTCTAAAGAATTCACTGGTAAGTGCAACAAATATGTATGTTTCTCAAATGAGAAGACCAAAATCGTTCCACGGAACCAAAGGCAACCCCAAATACACAAAAACCAGATGCGCTGTGTCTCTGCTTTGATACCAACATCCCAGCCACTGTGGAAAGATCATTCACCACCATCAACAACCAGGGTAAGAGAATTCACCTTCAAACAAGCCACCTTAATCATCACTGCAGAATATTTATTAAACTTAATTTATTAATGGCAATATCCAAGAAATCAATGTAAAAAGAGGATCCTATTGTGATAGATAATGTATAAAAATAAAATTAACAAATTGAAAGGGCATTTTTTGCCACACACACAAAAAAACTATTAAACTGTTGAAAACTGAACAAGGTGGCACCAAGCCTTCTTAGCAGTAAAAAGTGATTTTTGAGAGATACAAGTAAACACAAGTTGCAGAATAAGAAAAGAAAAAAATTACAAATAGTATTTTGTCTGAGGAATAGAAAATTAAATGCCTAAGAAACTGTCTCTACTGCCTTAAAACGTGTCAGTACTTTTCAGATCAGCAGTACTTTAAAGAAGCATGTAAAATTAATGGTAACACATCTTCAGATCCAAACAGCATCCGCTAAGAAGTTTCAAATGATGTACTGGTTGAGCACAGGAACCACAAATCCAAATCACATATATTCAGTTTACTTACATGCATCAACTATGGTTTAAAACACATAAGTATAGATAGAAATTTTTAACAGCTTTCAGAAGGCACTTCATGACTAATGAGCAAAACTTCAGTCCAATATCTTCTAGCTCAGTTATTGGGTGAATAGATAGAATGTAAAAAGAAAACACAAGTTCAATAGTATCCTGAGAAAGATAATTTCCCTGAGCATTCTGGTTTGCTTTGTCAAAAAAATAAAGGTAGTTTTATTATTCTAGGCTTTTTTCTAGGTCCCTCACCAAAGGTCCTAGACAGACCCTCCTAGAAGATCCCCCCATGAACCAATGACTGGGTAACAAATAATGCTCCAATAACCTGCTCTTGCAATGGATGAAGGACTGTGGAATCCCTCAGGGATATGTGCTATGGCATGAGCTGTTAGCCAGATGCCCAGATGATCAGGATAAAGGATCAACCATGAGCTTACCAAGTTTGCTAATGAAAAAGCTTATGAATGGTGCCTAAAATGGAAACCACCTGTGAAAGCACTCAAAGTTTTGACAGACTACAATTTGTTTCAGTAAAAAAAGAAATAATGTCTATGGGAAACCCCAATTAAATATATATGCTAATTATATACAAAACTGTTGTCCACATTAGCTTTTACTATTCAGAATGGTAATAGGGTTGTTTTAGAAATTCATCTGAAAATACCAGCTCAGTATGCAGCATCAGTTAAAATCATCACTAGAATTTTGCAGAAAGGAAGAAAAACGGAAAGGAAAGTACACAGACAGGTAGAATCCATTTTTCCTGACTATTATGTGTATAGAATCACAAAACTATCAAGATTGGAAAAGACCTCTAAGATCATCCAGTCCAACCACTAACTTGAGGCTGCCAAGTTCACCGCTACACCGTGTCTCTAAGCACCAGATCTGCTCAGTTTTTGAACACTTCCAGGGTGGGTGATTCCACTACTTCCCTGAGCAGCCTCTTCCAATGCTTAATCATCCTTTTGGCAATGAATCTTTTTCTAGTATTCAATCTATAGCTCCCCTGGCACAACTTTAGGCCATCTGTCCTACTACTTGTTATCTAGGAGAAGAGACTGACCCCCACCTCATTACAACTTCTTTTCAAGTAATTACTGTAGTGTGTAAGTTCACTCTTTTTCAACTTATATATTAATGTACATGTATCTCTTTATGTAAAATAGACATGAAATAATTTCATTACATTTTATTAAACTATAGATCTATTGATAGGAAATTTATTCTTTCAAAGTATACACCTATAATAAAATTATAATTAAACACTAGTCTAAGTAGTGTAATTCAACACTAGTCACAAATAACATGTTTATGTGTATCTTAAACAATTGTGACTATATAATCACAGTGAAATAAGGAAAAGGACACAGAATGGAAATAAGTATAAACTTTTTATGGATCATCTTTGATAAAAAATTAAAGATTAAATAGAGTAAGACATAAGAAGGACACTGATCTGTTTGAACAAGTCCAGAAGAGGTGCATGAAGACGACCAGAGGGATAGAGCATGTCTCCTATGAGAAAAGGCTGAGACTGATGCCCAGTGATTTTTACCTTTTTTTTAATATATATTCTCTGTATTCTTTATACATATACTTGTAGCTTTGTAGTCTGTTATTGTAACTTTGCTTCAGTATTTTCCTAGAAAACAAGTTCCAAAGCCCTCATCCTATTTTGGCACTTTCTGGGAACCAAGGCTAAAAACCAGCTCTTTGAGACACTTTTTCATCAGCAAAGTTTAGGTCTATCTGAGGGGGGAGGATTTAGAAGGGGCTTGGACTGGGGGAGGAACTGCATCACCACTGGTGCTCCTAAGTTGTGATTTTTGTAAAATAGGTTAATTTGCTAAACTTCTGTATTCAGTAGTCTGTAATCTGTATTCACTCTCTGTGGATGGGCTTTTGTGGACATTTTCCATATATGCCCCTGTAGGCCTCCAAAAAAGACCAGCCTTCATATTACCTCCTATACTAATATTATCTTGAAAGTGTGTGTTGTTTCATTTTTAGGTTCTTAAGGCATCAAGACATTTGAGGTAGTTCAGCCTGGGGAATTTGCTCCAAGTACACCTTACAGCAGCCATTCAGTACCTAGAGGGGCTACAAGAGACTGGAGAGAGGCTTTTGACAAGGGCATGTAGAGACAGGATGAAGGATATTTGTTTTAAACTGGAAGAGGGTAGATTTGGTTTAGATATTAGGAAGAAATTGTTTTGTGTGAGCATAGTTGGACACTGTAAAATGTTGCCCAGAGAAACTGTGGATGCTCTATCCTTGGAAATGTTCAAGACCAGGCTAGATGTAGCTTTGAGCAAGCTGATCTACTAGAAGGTATCCTGGCCCATGGCAGAGGAGTTGGAACTAGAGAATCCTTGAGATTTCTTACAACCCAAACCATCCTGTAAGTCTATGCAGACAATAGGAAAGAGGCAAATGATCATGACAGAGATATCAATTACAGAAGTAAAGGAGAAAGGAGCTAAATAGCAGTAATAATTTCCTGTTTCTCAGAGTGGGAAAACCAGAAGGAATCAGTGAAAGCATTGCAAAGTTTGAACAATGAAATGTGTTCCTCATTTTACACAGTGTATCATTCATTATGGAAATAATTGCATGGCCTAAAAGTCAAATATATTGATTAAGAGAATGATAATGTTCTACACTCCATTAATTGAAATAATTTATATTGAACAGAAAAAAATGTTGATCTGAAACAAAAGCTGTACATTGTTTTGAAAATATCTAGTTCATGGTTTTACATACATTTCACAACATTTGCCAAAACAGGAGAAAAAAGAATTTTCTTGAACTTGTCACAAGATCTAGTCAAGATAATTAATGATTGCAGCTCTTTTCAGGCTGGTCATTACTTGTGAGTTTGACCTAGAAATTATTACAAAAAAATCTATATTTTTTGTATATCAGGACATCAAATTGGGTGATTTTTATGACTATACTAGGAAAAGAAGCATTGAATGCAAACATAGGTTGATAAAAGCCATTGATACAGACATGCTTCCAGCTAAATCCAATCTGCAGTGTGCCAAAATGACCTCAGGTAGACACATATCTCAAGAGGTACTTCTGCTTTACAACAAATTGACAATATTCTATTGATCTCTTCTAGATGTACAAAAGCTGAATCAGTCACACTAAACTTTAACTATTACTATTTCTGTGTACTCAGCCTTAATTCTATCTCATCTGCTTCCAGGAGCGCCATCTTAATCCCAAACTGTCAGTGCTTCCAAGATTCTTTACCACTTCTCACTTGATAGGAAGCCTTCTCCCAAATTTGAGGTAAAATCTCTTCTGGAAACCTCTGCCAGCATCAGAACTAAATTGACAGAAGATCCTTACTGTCTTCACTCCCAATCCTAATATGATAACACTTCAAATATCTAACAATATGTGAACCATAAACAGTAGCTCTTTGCTGCTCGAGCAAATTTGCATCATTTGGCCTCTGCTTTAAAGCAAGTGCTGAAATAATTTATTTTGTGCCACAAAGTAAATCACTGTGTGCTCCTTGTTCAAAGAAAGATTTAATCCAACCCTGGCCCTAGACTGACAAGGCCCATCAACCTCTCTGCCAGCTGGCTGCCTGAACAGGCATTATTTCCTGCATGCCCTTGCAAGTCCCAGGAAGTCTAGACTAAGTCCCAACCTTATTTTCTTTCGCTAACCTGGATTGTTATCAAATGCATTTATCTCACCAGCACTTTCTGCCAGTGCTAGATTGCAGCTGAGCCAACAACTGTCTGGCTAGCTCTAACTAGAGTTCTGTGTAGTTCAGCATCCCCTTTTGAGATGCATTTTATGACTTTTTGGACAATTGGTGGCCAAAGCCCTAATTTCAGCTGTAACTCTGCTCAAGTGAATCCAGTCCATTCCATCTCTTAATCAGCCAGCAGCACACCCCAGCCAGCATCACAAAAAAAAAGCGCCAGACAGTCTCTCTTGGCAGCAACCCTTAGCCAAAGCTTGTCAGCCCTAGCACTACAAAAAGACAACATCAATACAATGCAATCCTAATCTAAATACCTCTAAAAGCCTCCAGACAAACATTTGTGCAATTCAACTTTATGCATCCCTCATGCAAAGGACTTGGTATGGGCAAGCACTATGAATACCTCATCAATACCAGGGATTTAAAACCAACATAAACATAGTCCAGCCTAGATCTAGGTCAACAATTGTTTCTCCTCCAAACCAAACCCAAGCCTAGATAATACCCTTCACTAGACCTTGTTTTAAACCCACTGGCCTTTGCTGGCTCACACCTCAGCCACAGGATTAAGGCCCTAGCTGTGCAACAATCAGCCTGTGAAGCAGATCCTAACAGGCTGTGCTTTGCCAGGCTCACTCTTCACTGGCATTGCTACTGGTGGTTCCTGTAAGCCTGCCACTAATGCATTTCATATTTACAATCATCTGGTGAAGACTTCTCTCATTATATGGTCGTCTGTAGACCCTGTCTGACAGTACTGCCTCATCCTGCTCAAAGAAGAGCAGATGTGTGACATGAACTGAGTACCCCAAGATTCTCTGTTTAGGGTCTGAAATGTACACTATCAACAGAGGAGATGTTTTAGCACAGATGAGTGAACAAACATGACACCAGCAGCAGAGCAGATCAGGGGCAGCTCTGCCGTAAAGGGCATGCCCCCCCCTGTGTGATATTACTACTCTAATCTCTAGACCATAGAAACAGATTTCCAAATTAAAATGAACCTTCATTTCTTCAGGATTATGTCAAACGCAACACATTTTTCTTACAGGAAAGTGGCACTTCTATTCATGTGAACCAGAATTTTGTACTGAAAATATCAAAATAGAAAAATCATCAGAATTTAAGAAAAGTAGTTCTAGGGATTTAAGTTTACTCGCACATTTGCCAGGTCTTTTGCCTTTAAAAAATTAAAGTTTACAGTGGAGACCTATAATTCTCAAATGATCTATGTAAAAAATAAGAACATGAAAAGCTTTGCTCCTTCTTCAATTTTGTGATAACAACTTTTTCTTTTAAATACAGCTGTTTTATTGAATTATTTTTACTATTTACACATCTTGTGGAAAGATTGCAAAGAGTTTTGCACATGAGGAATGTACCATTGATTACTACACAGTAAAGAAATTCAGTAATTATACAACTCAGCTCCTCCAGGAACAGCATGAGGTTTCTTTTTGCAATTTTAAAGCACTCTGTGTTACCAATAAAGAAAGTTAAATGTCAACTCTCACATTGAGTTTCTACTTCTGAATTATATCCAGGTGTCAAACTTGACCTGTCTGAATAAGAGCATTCAGGGTCATGTGAAAAGAATTACAAGAATAATTCTGGGGACAATGATTCTAAAACTAGAGCTCTGCTACATCTACAAATTCATTTAGATCTGTCTGCATAAAAATCTGCTTTGGCCCAGGAAAGTAAATCTTGACACCCAAAGAGACCCCACTTTGTAAAGCAAGTTTACTAACACCACAGAGAAATATTTAATCTGATTTTTTTCAAAAAGAAATACTTTAACTTCAAAACCTGAAGGGAAAATCATCGTGGATAAAGTAAGTATGAAAAACAATTTCCAAGCCTGACACAACTGAGAGGTAGCATCTTGGATTTCATGCAGCTGTACATGCATCTGTGCATGCTTGTATCCAGTAAAATCTAATAAAATAAATAGCCAGAAGAAAAAACCTTGTTAGAAAAATAATTTAATAGTGCAGAATAGTATCTGTGTTGCATGAAGAAATAGCCAAAGTATCTTCTATAGCTGTTGATTAAAAAAAGAACTGTGATTCAAGAGAAGAGAATTTTTTAATGCCTAATCCAATGCAAAATTTAATTCTAATCTTAGAAAAGATCCTGCAACCATGAACAATGGGTTCGGGGTTTTTGGTGTATTTTTCTATATCCACAAAATACAACAGATTTAACACCTAATGAGTCATGTTACTCTGACTTTCAAAGGTGCAAACACATAGCAGAACTCAAAATAGTTTCACCTCAATTCAGCAGTGTCTGTTCTGCCCATGCCTAGCCAACTTGCAAACTCACATTGGTTGGACTGTCATCATTAAAACAAGGTACTCCTTTGATTTAACCAGCACTTCTTTCCTTGCTTTGATATAGAAGGAAATGCAAGCACTAAGGGATAAAGGTATTTTCCCTGTCATAAAAGACAACAGTGGAAATATAGGGAAGAGAGTACAACCCTGTTGTTGTCATTGCAGAGCAATTGTTCTATGTGATTAGCTGTTTCTCAGAAAAATAGTGTAACTAGACTGCTAGAAATTCACAGACAGCAGAAATAAAACAAAAGTGAGAAATACGGTTTACATTGCACTGATGTTCACCATCTCTGTATCAACTGTAAAAGAGGTAAATGAGTTTTAGGTATTTTGAATTGAACAGTATCTACTTTAGCAAGGTATTTTTGTTCTGCCATTCAAAGAGGAAAGAACATATTCCCTAGTCCAGGCTTCTCCTTTTGATCGAGTTCTGAAAAATTTAATTTGCTTTTTCAGCTGCTAACAGGAAACGATGGACAGGGACAGTCTACAGGACTATGCTACTTACCAGGCTAACCCATTCCAGCACAGCTCAGCTTAACACAGGACAATCACTTAGGACATCCTCCAGTTCACTGTTCAAACCTCTAGCTGCCATTAGCTCAAGGTTAAAGCAAATGTCATCTACCTCTGGGGCTCATAGTGAAAAATTTACATAGTCCTGGACATGATACAGGTTTTCCAGTTTTACAGCTGAAAACCTTCAGGTTCCTTGGACCTACTGGAAAAGGATTTATTTTATTGCAACTCCCAAAATGTTCATTTTCATATGTTTGTTTTCCCACAGAATGTGTGCATTGCTTCCAGCAATGTGTTTTATATTACCTGGAAGAATAGAAATGCTCTAATGGGAAGAAACTATTTTCCTTTTATTGCCAGTGCAACAAAAAGCAGAACTTCAAAATGATGCCCTGACTTCTCAAACAAAGTTATCCTATTTATTTTAGAGCTTGGGGACTTGACTCTTCACTCTCTTTCAGTCTTCTGTGCAACTACACTAGTATACACCAAACAAACTACAGGCCAAAGATATATCTTTTTACTTATCAAAAACAAGGAAAACTGCATGTAATTGATTTATAAGTACCTCAGTAGTGCATATAGAAAGTAATCTGTCTTTTCTTGAAATGAGTTTATCTTTTCTTTTTAGGGCATATATTGGCTATGCCTTTCTTGTAAATGCAGTCTCTCTCTCCTGAGGAGTTTCCAGCGAGGCTTTCATCAAATATACAACCATAAAGAATTACATGTAGAGTTCAAGAGATAGGCTTCAAGGATTAGGCTTTGTGATAAACATCTACTGGAAAATTAAGATCTAGAAAAATCTCTTTCATCTTCCTAGTACATTTTGTCTTACTTTATGTTGCTCTAAGATGTCAATGACCAATGATCCTCACCTTGATAGTAAAGTCTGCAGTGAGAGGCCCAGATATTCTTAAGATCTCCTTGTCAGGAAACTTCTGGAAGTCAATGCTAGAATTTTCTACAAGGAAGGAGCCAGTGGTGCTGAGCCTGTTTTCGCTCTTCACACCTTGGAGAGTCTTGGTTTCCAAATCTGACAATAGAAAAGAAATTGTTAGGAAACCAGAGCATTGCAATTTGAAGTGAGGGCAGAAAAAAAAAAAAACAGCAAAAATTAGTAATATTGCAACTCTTTCCCCATAATTATTCACATTTGCACACTTTCCTTTTCTTTTTTCTCTTCCATCTGCTTTTCTTCTTTGTTCAACCTTTGGATTTTTACCTCACGTTCCCCTCCTCACCCATAGGTCATGTTTTTACTGTCTTCCAGACATTCTAAACTATTCCTTGATAGGCATATTTGCTGTTGTTTAACTCACCCTCAGTAAGTCATGCTCCTATGTGGAGCATGACTCAGACCTCGGCCCATGAGCACTGCTAAGTTGCTGTACCCTCTTTCAGTTCAAAGGTGGGTCACTAACCACATGTTGTTGTGGTAGAGAATTAACTGAAAGCAGGATATCCAGGAAAGAAAGATCAGTATGACAGCAATCCCATTTCCTCCCCAGAAGCAGTCTGACCCATCCCAGTGGAGTAGAAGTGGAAGGTGGGTGCTGAACGCTCCTGAGTTCTACATCTGGCTCTCTCTTTATGCACAGCTCCCCAAAAGGGCATTAATTCAGATACTGTTTTGTAGTAGCTACTTCTGATTGTCATATCAAAAGTAATGATAATTTCTTAAATAGAAATCAACAGTCAGAAACTAGGTCTGTTTCATCATTCAGCTAGTCTCCCAGCAACTCTAGATTATGCTTTACAGCACATTNAAAACTGTTTCTGGTAGTTATTTAAAAACAACAGGGCATTTCATCATGAAAGATTGCAAAGCTGCAAACCTCTGACATATATTTATGAATATAGGCACAAAACCTCCAACACAGCGAGGCAGCTAAGGCATACTATTAATCTACGGAGATATATTTTCAAAGACAACTAAAAGAAAAAAAAAGTTGGTTTTTTTTTGTTTTTTTTTTTTT
>WBNO01032052.1:2747-18303 GCA_013400575.1 Peucedramus taeniatus | reverse complement strand
ATAACCTGCAATTTGCTGGTCTTTATCCACTGCTTTAAATCTGAAGAACTCTGTGCTTTCTCAACATAAGTAGGGAGCAAGTACAGGACTAGTACAGGACTCATAAGCCATCCCTTATTTTGATACCCTGCATAAAATTTTTGGGTGAAAGAAAATATGAAGGCAGTGAAATGATTTGGTGTTTCACATCTTTGCTGACACTCATGTTTCTACCTACACTGACAAACAGAGAAGATATAAATGGCCTGCAGAAAATTCCTAAAGAATTTTTTCCTTTTGGAAATGGCAAAGCGTAGCTTGCCTTATTTTACAATAATTTGTGCTTCTGAGAGGTCAAGCAGTACAGTTTGGAGTTTTATTCTGACAGTAAATTGTATTTATTAATACTCTAATACTGAT
Source organism: Peucedramus taeniatus (assembly GCA_013400575.1). Taxonomy (NCBI): domain Eukaryota; kingdom Metazoa; phylum Chordata; class Aves; order Passeriformes; family Fringillidae; genus Peucedramus; species Peucedramus taeniatus. The sequence goes on along the minus strand of WBNO01032052.1, from coordinate 17,904 downwards.
TTCCTGCTGATAAGAAAGGAAGCAGCTTGTGACCAGCTACTGCACTGGAAGATGAGAGAGAGGGGTGTCAGGAGCTTCTATAGATGAAATAAATAGATTTGCTATGAAATAAATGGATCAGCTCTAGCAGAATATTCTCAAATCTTGAGACTCCTCCCAGAAAAGAGTGATATACAGCCACTGGGATACACAGATGAAGCAGGAAAGTGTTATAGCCAAATGATGGGCAAGCAGAACTCAGTGGTCTTATAACTCCTTGTAGCAGTATCACTGCTAAAGAACAAGGTTTCATTTTTGTATGCGATTTCAGATCTTTAGAGTGTGATTTTGTGTGTGTGCATATGTGTATCTAGGGGAAAGAGAAAGATCATAACAGAAATGTGTTAAAGTCATGAGCAGCTTGATGGCTGATCTGAGCTGCAGGGAAGCTTATACTTGACTGTTCTCAGTATTTCTTCACTCAGTAGTATGTACTTTATTAATTTTAAACAAAAGCACTTGACACCAAGTGAGCCAGACAAAGGTTAAGCAGACAGAAATGACTGAAAAATTATGGAGGGGCAAAGAACGCTGCACTGCTGGCCAAGGTCTGCTTTGAAAAGAGTGTACCCCTGAGGTAACTGGGTCTGAGGAAAACTTCCAACAGCAGGACTCATCTGTGTGTTGAAATCAGTGATCTGAGAGGGGGAAACCAGACATCACAGTGTAAAGAGAGCATTGCAGGCTACCAAGGCTCTCTTAAACAAGTGTACACCAACTTCTTCTACTTACATAAATGATCAGGTCCTTTCAGCACAAGGCGAATTTGTCTACTTCCATAGGGAATAGCAACCACTGTATCATCCACTGTGGGAATGCAAAAACACATGGAGTAAATAAGCAAGGAAATTCCCATCTGTTTTCACATAACATTGAAATAGGTGCTTACAAGGCAGTCAAAAGAAAAACCTTAGGACCAATTAAAACAGCCAAGACTTATTACTAAAAATCTGAAAAAAGAACTTGTTAAATGTAATAAGAATCTTCTGTTAAAAAGAATCCAAACCTGTTGATTTTATTTATCCCCAACTCCTTCACAACTATTTATGGTTTTCATGAGTAACTAATAAGTTTCTATTTCATCGCAACTCCACTTAAAACTCGGAAATATTTTGAATCAGTGTTTGTGGAGAGGTAGAGAAGCATAAGCTTATTCTGAAGTTTAACCAGAATAGCCTTCCCATTTTTCACTTGACTTTTCCCACTTAAACTCCACAGCTTCTCCATGATCCTGTCCATGCTATGTGATGATCTCCTACTGCTTTCAGGTATGTTATCCCTTTCACACCTCTTATTTTAATGACCGTAAGTGCTATAATTCTGCTTCCCTTTCTACACTGCTAGCAGTAAGACCCTGCAAAAGCAGAAGCCCATTAGACTGTCATGTAAATAGGTATTAAAGCAGGATCTTGCACCTATGAAGTCCTTGGGAGCTTTGCCAACCACGTGTAAACCAAGGTGTGAATTACCATGCAGCTGTGAAGGTTAGTTAGGTCAGCATTTCTAAAGAGGCAGTAACCTCAGTAATGTCCTGAAGGGAGACAGAAAGACACAGAAAGAGGATACAAAATGTTATACTTGGGTTATGAAGTGGAGTGCCCAGAGATTGCTGACCTGGACTAACCAGCACATATCATTCACCTTTCCCTGTCCTTTCTGCTTTCTTCCCATATAACTGGAAGTTAGGAAAGAAAAAGGATGCATGCTTAAAAGGATTTTTCTGAGGAGTGAGAAGGTGGTAGATGTGAGAGAAAAATGTCTCTTTCCCTATTTATTCATTAGAACTGCTCATATTTATGTCATGAAATGCCTTCTAGCAGGAGCTGCAGCTCTGCTCTCAAAAGAGTGTTTTGCTTTGTCAGGTGAGGCTAACTCAGACAATAAGAGCATTTTTTCTTTCATTCAAATATATGAATTGGGGTCTTACACTTCTGACCAGACTAAACTGGTAAAACCCTTGGAACCCAGCTAAATCAGGATTGTCATTTACTAGCAAAATAGTTGATCTTGTCATTTTATGTCAAAGGTGAAGAGCCAACAGAGAGAGGAAACTCAACCAGAAACAGGAACTTTTAAGCAATACATTCATTCATCCAATACATTAATTAATCCAAACCCATAATATCTCAAAAACTGTGAACTAGAACCCTTTTAAATTTTAAATTCTGTAATGCATCATAAGAATTACTGACACTCTTATATTTCAGAGATTTATGGGATTAAATACTCCTACTTTTTTTGTCCGTTACTATCCCAGAATTGAGGCAGAAGTGTAAGCAATCTCTATAAGTGCCACAAAAGTTGTGTGGACATAAAGACCATTCAAATTTTCAGGCACTTCTGAACCATGTCCCATTTTCAAGTTCTGATTTGATATGTTTTCTCAAATTATCCAAAATTTCAGTGTCTAAGTCTGTTATAACACCGGGCTTAAACTCAGCACACGTTTTGCTCATTCACATCTCTGATAACACACTGATTAGTACAGCTAAGAGCCTTTCATATCAATACATAGTTCAAATTTTGTATTCAGAAAAACAAATATTCAGTTTCTAAAGAAATAATTAAGTACTGGTATTCTAATACTGCTTTATTGGTACCATTCTGGCATTCAGATTCAAGATACTGAGTAGGATAAATTATTTTATCCATTTTGGGGAATAAAACACAGGAGTATGACACGTCATTTTGCTGTATATATACAGCATTTTTTGGGCTGAGTTTGGAAAAACAGCAATAATTTAAATTCAAAATTGTATTAATGACCTTTATATAAGCCTTATTTAAAGATAGTCCCATGCCATTTTTATATCTGACTGTCTCAGTTACAAGCTCTGTGCTGTGGAGCTACAACTCATTGACATTTTACAGAAAGCCTGGACAGTTTAAAGCCCATGTGAGCTTATATTCTCAGCATGCATCTTCTGCCCCAGGGTATTGGTAGGACTATATTTCACCTGATCTTGTAGCTGCTCTCCATTTGAAATCCTAGCACGCTTTATGTGAAATGCAGAGCTCAGTGGGATTTATGCTTATCACAGTGCTTCCTGCTTTCACAAAGCAGAAGCAGTGGGGACTGAAGGATAATTTCCTGAGGTTAACAGTGATAAGGAGGAGACATTTCCTGTGAAGAGATGTGAAAGTAAGCAGGCTAACATTTAGTCACAGCTGCCCCCAACAATAAGCAGAGAGACAGATTGCTAAGCAGCTGTGTGGAAAAGACACAAAATGCTTTAACAGGTGGTTGGTTTTCTCTGGAGACCGTCCATAGGAAAGCAGAGGAAGGTCCCAGATAACTGAGAGGACAGTGGCTCAGGGCTGAGAAGAAAGTGCAAGGTTTTAGGCAATAGTTAAATGTCATGTACATACATCAGATTCCCATGACAGAGAAGTTTCTTCTAGTTTTGGATTTTTAATTTGGATTTTGTCCAAATGGTTTGTCAGTCCTGATAAAAAATTGAGTTCTTTCCATCTCCTGATTACTACTGGTATTCATTGGAAATCTGGAACCACATATATTTTTGACAGCCTTAACAAGAGTAATTAGGTGAATATCTAGACAGCATTATAATTTCTACAAGTCTTTTTAAAACTACTCTAATTTGCTATTAGATGTCAATCCTGTTTTAGAGAAATACCAACTTTGCACAAGTGATCAGCAGAATGCACTCACAGCTTATGGGGCTAACTCTCTAGCTTCTTGGTGAATGCAAAGAAGCCTGCTTAAATGCATCTTATCTTCATAGGAAAGTCATACACAGTTCCCTAAAGATATTAATAAAATGAGAAAGATGCATTTTCTGCAGACTTCTAAAGAACCACTCAAGCCACCTAAGAAAAAAGAATATTTCTGAAATGAATGAAGGTCTTTGTAGCTTTTTTATTATTAGTCTTACAAAAGTACAGACACAGGCGCTTTCTTTTACATAAAAATGTAGGTTAGGATTCAGCATCACATTACATCCTGCCCTATGTTTCTGTCTCTGAGGCCACTGGGACATGTGAGCTATCCCTATAAATAGTGAAGTTTCTGTAGGAAATTCTATGTGTTTAAAAGTTCTATGAATTTCTTTCTCTTATGCCTTTGCATGGTATAAACAGCAGGGATAAGGGAACCAGATGTGAGCACCAAGAGAAAATTACTTTAGTATGATGAGCTCAAGACTGTGTTTCGAATGGTTCTGAGATATAAACAGCTTCAGAAACTATTGGGACAGCTCTGGAGTCAAGGTCAACTGTCCAACACCTAGAACAGTCCTCGATTGCACACTGTCTTAGAGAAACAAAAATCCCAAGAGAGGCCAAATATCTAATCACTGCTGATATCTAGTCACTGATGTACATTTCCCCTCTGATTTTTCTAATGCTGCATGGTAGTCTGGCTTTTAATCCCTTGTTCAGACCACAGATAAAATTGACATAATTCTAGAAAACCAGGATTATTTTATAAAGCTAACTTGAAATTTAGCTATCAACTAGAGAATCCGGTCATTTAAATGACTGAATAAATAAAATGAATAAGGTCCTGATCCCAGATATGCCTGTGTATTTATGTTTATAGTGACAAATAAGCAAGATCCTGACACAGATGAAGTGCCAACAGAGCTGGGGAAGATAAATACAGAAAATGAACAAAACAGATTTTTGAAAGAACTTCAACATTTAAAATCTCAAATTTCCACAACATTTACATAAATAATTTTGAATTCAACCACCAAAAAATCATATAAATTCACACATGTGAAGGGGATTCATAACTGTGTCTTTAAGATTTTTAAAAAAACAATTTAAAAAAAGACTTACTATTCATCGATTCAAAGTTCATAGTATTGCATAAAAACATGTATGTTTACAGCAGGGAAGGAAATAATGCCACATTATACAGACTGCACACAAAATCTACTATTTTCCTAATTCTGCATAACAATTACATACAGGCAAAAGTGTATGAAAAATCCATTCTCTAACTTTTTTTCACATTTGTCTCAGTCAAAGATTGTGCTCTCTGCCATGTCCTCTATTACTTATATAACATTCTTTACATTTAATAGGAAACTACTGGGAGTAGGTACCATGTTTTATTAACATTTTAGTCCTGTGCCTAATATATTAGTGACTTTATCCTCAGTAGAGAAGAGATGAGCACCTTTTTACCACAAAGCAACTAAAAACCAATAAACTGCTCCTACAGGAAAAGACATTTGCAAAAAAAAATTCACAAACACTATTACGTCTCAAATGGCCTGGATAGTTCCAAATCTGTTCCTGCCCATTGCAAAAAAACTTAACAATGCGGTGAAATTCCATACCTAAATCTCTGTGAATTATTTCCTTTGTCATCTAATGTACAATTCTGCTTCAGCAATGGAACTCTTATGAGGATTATTCCTTTCTGTCCTTCATACAAAATAGTTGCCCTTCCCTTCTTACTCTTTTTTTTTTCTCTTCTCCCTCTCCCTCAGCAAACACGGAGCCACAGCTGCTCTGTGTGCCATGCTCCATACCAATGCAGCTACTCTTTGACAGAGAGAAGCTTTTGTAAAAAGCAGCTCTGCCTGCTATAGAGCCCACAAGTATACACATCTGGCTTCAACAGATATTACACTGCTATTTGAATCTTTAAAATCATGTGCTATTCAGCAAATGCAAAGTTGCTCCAGAATGGTAGAGCTGGTATGATAATACTCTAGGGCTGAGGCAGGTTTGCAGTCTAGCACATGTGATTCCTTAGGTGTGTCCACATAGGCATGAAAATACACCTGCCTTTTAATCCTTCCTTCAAACTGACCTGACACCCTATCTCCCACCCCAGAAGTTTTATAGCTCCATCTGTGGTGCTATAAACAGACTGAAACCTGTCTGGGGTTCAGAATAAAGTAACCCCCTCACTGGGGCACACTAATGCTACTTTACCACTCTGGGTTAAAGCTGGGTCAGCATGCAGGAAAGGCCATGTTTTTCTGTAGACATCTCTCTCAAGCCTTTGTAGGCACTTTGTGACAACTTAGGTTCCTCAGTTCCCCGTAGAAGTGAGTGACCGTGCTGAGCCTGCAGGCGCACGTGATGCTGACAGGCCTTGAAGAGAGCACTCTGCCAAGTTGGCACCTCAGGGCTCCCCTCTGCTGCAAAGCAGCATAAACCATACTGCTCAGAGAGTGTGCACTGAACCCTGTGCATAGCCAGCTAATACAGCCAGAGAGGTGTTGGAAGAGCCACCTCCTACTGCTCTCCTGCTCTTCACAAGCAACTAGCTAGCTGAGATGGGGAATATGCTGATGACACCTTTCCACAAGCCTCTATCCACCCCCAAAACCTGACCAACAGTCTGAGCAAGGCTGCTTTAACCCAAGATGCAGGAGCCCAAGAGCCTGTGGGGCCTGCTTTAACCCGAGAGCCTGTGGGGACAACTAGACTGAGCACGATTATTCAGGTAGCTGAGAAAGAGTGGGGTGAAATCTAGCCTGTAAGAAATGAAAACTTCACTAAAAGGAAAGGTGGACTCTACCAGAAAGAACAGCTTACATTTACTTGCAGAGAGCTGGGACTTATACTGGCCTCGAACCAGCCGGCAGGTGGACCCATCTCCATTGCAGACCCCACAGTTATCTTCCTTGACAGCACTTCCCAGCTGGTGGTCACAGCCAACAATCTGGCAAGAAAGAAAGATGTGTAGTTCAACATGAGAACTTACCAACTGACTGCTCAATCCATCTCTGCAACTAATTACTCTAAATTTCTCTCTTAGCATCTCTAGAGGGCCATAAAGTACCTTAGCAATAAAGAGGCTGAGCAAATCTGGCTGGCAGGAAGCACTGAAGTCAGGTGAGAGATAGGGAACAGGTTAGTACTCAATGGCTTTTGCAGTCCAGAGGAAGAAAAGAGTATTGTTGGAAGTTGTTATTTTAGGGCATTGTGAACATTTCTTGGTCAGAGTCCTATCAGAAAACTCACTTCTTAGAGTTTCACAAAGAAAAATGCCTGAAACAGATAAAAAGACAGATAGGAAGCAGACGGATAGATAAAGGCGAAGAGCAATGGATCAACAGCAACATGGCTCTGAAATTTTACCTACTATGCAGCTGGGGAAGCCATGTGGTTTTAATTATGTTTGACAATAATCCCATTCCACACTGTCAATGCCTGTGTTCAGACATTGTAAAAGATCTGATAAAGAAGGCTGGAATGGTTGCAACCAAAGAATTGAGAGTCATTGCATGAATGCAACTACCTGCTCTGAAATTGGCTTTATTCCTACATGCAAATTCTTTGGTTAAAAATTTTAAGAGTTGAATAGATAAACTAGGTTTCTCAGTTTGCAAAACCTCTGCTATTCTGAGAAGACTCAAATAGTAATTCACAATTAAGTACATTTAAAATTAATGAATGGACTATTTTTTTACACAGTGTTAATACAGGCCTTTTGCTTGAACTTTAAGTTCTGCATCCAAGTTATGAATTTTGCACATAAATAATAGAAATCCAAGAAATGAAGAAAGTACTTACAGTGTTATAATTACCCTTGTAAGTATTAGAAAATAAAAGGTCTTCTAGCATTCTGGTATTCAGAGTAAGTGATGAACAAATATTTGTCTATAACTTCTAATGAGTTTGTGCTAAGGCTCTTAGCCAAACAGAGAGTGTCTATATAAATACAGGGAATTTTAAATAAAGTGGTTTTTCAGCTTTAATTTTTCCCGCATTTCTGAGTTTTAGTTAAATCAGAGGACCAAGTCCTAGAAAATGATGAGAGCAAATAGGGCACTTGTCATCAAGACTCACAAAAACTGTATGTGTAACTTGCCCACTAAAAGATTCAGACTAACATTTCTTATTTGTGCAAGTCAGAGTGTGCAGAATTACACATCTCTTCTAGGGTGAGATATACTTCTGGGTTTGACACCTTCTCTTCATTTGTCTATGAAAATGCTGGCATTAATAACCAGTACTTTCTTTTAGCCATTCAATTCCCATTTGTAACATCATTATTTTACTAGCTGCAGAATAGCCGTTTCCTTGATTATCTGTCATAGTGACAATATAATTAATTCAATTTAAATCATTATAGATTCAAGCTTGACGAAAGCTATCATCAATTTTTTCTGATTTTACCTGCTTCTTCCAGGTCAGAACTGAGCCAAGTCTCCTGTGCTTACACATATTATGATCGCTCTAAGGAAATTAATGAAGCCTAAAGAAGCAACAGTCACAAAATGGATACATTTCCTTGGAAAGCTAGCCATATCAAGACTGCAAGAGACATTTTAACACATTAGAAACATGACGACAAATAATGATTAGAAAACTGAAGCAAGGATAAGCATATCTTGACCATGAATTTTCCATACAAAATTTCCAAGTACAGATATACAAATTATATCCACAGCACTGTGTAGGATTTATGTCTATTTTTTTTTTCTGAATAAGAATGTTCCTACAGGAGCTGAACCACCTTTGAATATACACAGACTAGTATGCTTTAACTTCCATGAATGCCACTGTGTAGAAAATATGGTAAAAAGAATCACTTGCATGATCTGAAAACTGTATGTCAATGCCTACAAATCAGATTTTCCTTCTAGTAAGTTAGAGATCACTAGCACCCGCAGTGAGAAGAGTCCTGCTGGGGAGCCCAGATAACAGAAGAAAGATCAGAATTCTCTTTCATATCTGCTCAAAAGTTCAGTTTAGAGAGGTACACAAATTTTTTTGCCTTTGCCTATTTTGAAATGAATATGTGAACTGCTTGGATAGGAAATTGACTGGATCTTAAATCCAGGTATGAGGTAACCAATTAAAAAAAAAACCCAGCATTTACTACTTTAAAGCATTTTTAACTTTATGAATCATCAGCTCACATGTTGCCATGGGCTATACCCCGATTAAAGTTAATTTATAAACTGAGCAATTTGGAGCTAGGTCACAACTTGTGGAGGAAACCACCAGAAAAATCTCAGGTGTGAAAGGAAGTTATATTGTGGGTTGTTTCTTTTTTTTGAGTTGGATAGCCATTACCGGTGTATGGCATAAAAATATTTCTTCTCTTGAAATGCTGTGTTTCAAGTAGAAGTATGAGCAAAGTGGAAGTATGGAGACCTTTGTGATTACTAACATTTCTGTGGAATGTACAAAATGTATATTAACTTTACGGTATTTGGCAGTGTCTCAGATAACTTTATGCAATTAAAAGTTTTGATGAAATTAATTGAATTTCCTCTTTGTCCCCAAGGTCTCTGCAGAGATTTTTTCTTTACTCTGTTAGATTATCTGTCTAAATAAATATGCAGAGCTCTGGGAATATGTATGAAATTTTCATTTAAAAAAACTTTTGAGTGATTAACTAATGCCTGGAAAAAAAAATGTTCCCAGGTTTACTTTTTTCTCCTTTTCTCTCTTTTCTTTTCTTTTCTTTTCTTTTCTTTTCTTTTCTTTTCTTTTCTTTTCTTTTCTTTTCTTTTCTTTTCTTTTCTTTTCTTTTCTTTTCTTTTCTTTTCTTTTCTTTTCTTTTCTTTTCTCTTCTCTTCTCTTCTTTTCTTTTCTTTTCTTTTCTTTTCTTTTCTTTTCTTTTCTTTTCTTTTCTTTTCTTCTTTTTCTTTTTTTCTTTTTCTTTTATCTTCTTTTATCTTTTTCTTTTTTCTTTTCTCATTACCTAGGAAAATTCTTCCATCTTTTGAAGGCAATTACATGCACTAGAAAGGTTGCTAGTGTTTGAAATTGAGTCACTGATGCTTTAAAATGAAAAACACTACTCCAGATCTCTTATATTAGTTTTTAGTAGCTCTTACATTAAAACATTTTGCAGGCTGGACTTTTGTGATAGCAAAAGATCGGACAAGGAAATATTAAAGTCCTCTGTTTTTTTTTTGAAAAAAACACACAGCTCATGAGAACAATATCTTTTGTCTGTGAGCAGAAGAAACAGAAGTTTGGCTGAGTTGACAGCATGTAATTTCCGTAACATTATTTTCACTGTCCATCAAGGCTGCAGAGAACTCACTGAAAAATATTAAGGAATGGTGAAAATATGTCACCACTCACCCAAAAATCTGCAAAGGGTTAACAAGGAACAGGAAGGCAGAATTGTTTCTTTCAGCATCCACCCACAGCATGAACAAAACACAGAGGGAAGGTTTTAAAACGGCTATTATCAGAGGTGTCGAAGATGCAACACACGAGGAGAGGCCAGCTAAAGAAAAGTAGACTGACTTGGTCTGCAGAACTAGAAAAGTCTGCCAAGACACTGACCTATGGGCATACTCGCCTGACAAGAGGTAGTTGAGGACCTCATCATGGAAATAAGCACAATGGAAGGCACTGCTTCATCAGCATGGTAAGCCAAGGAAACAGTAAGGATACTGTACCTCTGAGTAATGGTTTGGGGGACACAGTTTGAAACAACTTAATGACAACATTAATGAAATTTTTGAATCAGAAGTCTAGGGAGTATTTCATTCTCTGAGAAGTTTTTTGAAAGTTGAAATGTCAACTCCTTGTCTTGGCTTGAAGCTGGATCCAACGTTGAAATTCTGAAGTTTTTGTAGAAGAGAAACTTCCCTTTCCAATGCATTCTAATTCTGATCTCAGTATATCCTGGGGGGACTTAGGGAGATAAAGTCTTTTTCAATCCCTAAAGGTCTGGGAAGGAAGCTCCCACTAGAAAGGAAAATGGATTACTGCAACAAATTGTGCCTGGAAATGTTCTGAAGTAAGCAGTTTTCATACTCATTTCTATTACATGTTAAGCTTCCTCCCCTTAAAGCAGGGTAATGAAGCACAGACTTTCCACACTGAAATCTTTTGAGTTTCAAGTTGCTGAAGTGCAGTCAGAGGCTTGAACTGCACATTGTTACTGAAAAAAATGTCAGAAGCATTCATTAAGTTCCCTGACTATCTAATCCAAACTCCATTAAAATCAAGAACATATACTTAGAAGTTTGATAAGTTTTGGATGAAGCTCTTATGTGTTTCTAAAGGTAATTCTATGAAGCTCATTACTATTGTGGTTAAATGCCCTTAAAGCAGTAAAGGCAGATTTTGCAGAGCTCTGGAGGTGTCTCAGTATATGGAAAATGTCAGCCATGTAGTACCAGAGTGAGGAAATCACAGATGAGTACCAAGTGCCTGCCCAGACCTTCTTCACCACCTCTAAAGTGAGTTGATTTTTATTCTCCTTATGGGTTTAGCATAGAAAGTCTAGCAACAAAATGCCAGAATAATAACAGCTAATCCCTAGTTGGCCAAGCCTGTATTGTTTTCTGGCATAAGGTACCACAGTTCTACTCAGAGGTAAAGATTCCATATTATATTTTAGGCTGAAGTCCCAGACTTCATGCTGAGTTTGACTCTCCCCGACACCTCCCAAAAGCCCCCCCTTACTCCACTTGACAGCTCATGGGTTGACAAAACAGAAAAATAAGGATATTCCTGACTTTGAGACACATCGCAAAATGCAAAACAACTTTTACAGGATCCTGCAAGAAAAGAGATGGCTATCAAGTTAGCAGATCAACTGCTTCTATGTAGTTTAAAGGCATCGGGCTAAAAGTCCCACAACAGGAGTTGGAACTAATCATTGAGTGCGTGCATGAGTGTTATAAGTGCCTGTGTTCCCCTTGTGGACTTGAACTCTGGCTCGGCTTAGCAGATTTTTCCAGAAATAAAACTGGACCAGCAATGACAGGTTCTGCTTCAGCCCTGCTAGTCTGGAAATGCCCTGAAGTAAGAAGTTTTCATAATAATTTCTATTCAGTATTAAGAAATCCTGGGCAGGAAATAATGTAATAAAGCAAGCTTGCAAATCCAGCCAATTATAAATAAATCTCTCTGTTTTTCAAAGGGCATGTCTGCAGTTCAAATGCAAGAAGTTCTGAGAATCTGAAAAAAAACAAAGTTGCCCTTCACATAGATACTAATGTGGGGCTCAATGTGGGAATTGTGTAGATTGTCACTGCTCAGTTGAAAAAGGTTTTGTATCACAGCCATCATTTCAACTGGGTTCAAAATCCTGTTTTACAGAATCAGCATGAAGACCTGCTCTACTCTTCAAATTATTGGGGAGAGAACATGCTTGAGCCTGTACAGCAAACTGGATCTGGGTTGGTGTCTGTGACATGGGGTCTTGCAGCTCCTGCTGACGAGGTATCTGCCCTTCAGTGCACTGACACCTTTGAGATGACATTTTACAGCCTCATCATTTTTCTGGCACAGCCTCATGATATTATCCCTTCACAGGCAATCTTGACCAGGACCAGGCACTAGGCACAACTCTCCCAGGTTCCCAGGAATTTAGGCAGAGGTACACCACAATCCAACTATAATTGAAGACCATAAGATGATTTTCACGATGGCAAGACAATTTGTAACTATACTGGTAACAGCAGGCCCAGTGGCATGTGCAGTGTACTTGCTTGGTGTTTCAGAGAAAAAGACCTTGCAACTGTTCAGGCAGTGTGAAACAAACTTTAGTTACTGATGAGTACCCCAACTGTTAAATACAGCCACTGAAGTGGCTAAGATACAGCTTCCAACACATGAAACATGGCTGGCCAGCTTGTTGATTTGTTGCTGCTGTTTGCCTTATCTACCACTAATCAGTGGTTGCAGTGGTGCAACCAATCTGCAGATCCTGCTTGGTACCTGTCCCATCATTCTCAGGTAGCCAGAGCTCTCTGCTATTAGTATATTTAAACAAAGACCCATATTTAGCCTCATTCAACCAGCACAGCAGACACATTGGGAATCAACAGTACAGCCAAAGCTCTATAAGCAAACAGCAAACACCCAGCAGCAGAAGGAACTGAAAGAAATTTCTATTTCTTAATTTTGTCTCAGGGATAAATAAATATAAACTTGCTCTGAAGCGACCCTTGATTTAACAAATAGCAATTCAACTAATTTTAAAGCTGCCGCTTCTAAATGAGGATTACAGATGCACTAAAGTCTTGGATGTGGGGAAAAGGTAACTCCTTACATGCAAATTTAATTAGGAGGAATCTTCCAAGATAAAAACAAAAGATTGATTTTTTCAGGTTTAGTCATTTATAACCAACCAATTTTTTGTGTGGGCCACCATAGGAGAGTCCACAGATGTATGAACAAAGCTCTTTCTAATTCATTCTCTGATGATACAGAAATCCAGGGGCTGCTACTGTGTAAGAGCAACATTTAAACAGAACTAACTTCCAAGTCTATAAACAGGCAACAAAAGGAAGAAAAGAAGCTTCTGTGATTATTCATATTCACTTACCATTTCATTCACATTCTTCTTTGGTTTTCCCTGCTTTTAGATTTACATATCCATATTGAGTTGGAGTAAAAATTAGTTTCTCCTTTGTCCTTGCAAGCTTGTGTATTTCTTGAAGAAGAAAAAAAAAAAAAAAACCCCTAACTTTTTTTAGCTAGTGCTCTTTAGCAGATCATTACTGAAATACTTGCTTTTCTCCAGAAGAATCACATCTATTGTCTGGATATCTTAGCAGTTTCAGGAGAAAGATTTGTCAGTTTTTGAAGAATATTGAAACACTACATCAGCAAGTAATTGCAAAGGCCATTCTAAGACAAAATTCATCAAGGCAGCTCTCCCTCAGCTACCTGGTAACAATGTGCTTAAGAAACCAAGAGTAAATTCTGCCTACTGGACCTATTCTTTTCTCCTAGAATGTGAAACACTAATTGTAAAAGCATTTAATTGACACTTGTGACACATTACATTTGACTGCGATTCTTTGTAAGCTCTGGTGACTTCATGACATGCTTGAAATTGCTATTCAGAGCTCTCTTCTGTTGGGCTGTACAGGCTTCTTTTGTTGGCAGGAGTTGGTCCTCTGTTGGCTGGATCAATGGGGATCCAGCTGCAGAGCCTTGTTATACCAGTGCCAGCAAAGATTTTCTGGTGCTTGGGCAGTCACATAATCTGTGTTATCAGGGAACAGACATCTCTCACAACTGAAATACTTGAGAGAGGCTACATGTCCTCAGGCTACTGCTGAAACAGCTTATCTAGTCTATATGGTGCCATCCTGCTGCTCAGTATGTAAGAGGAGTGCATGCGGGTCCTAGGAGAAGACATTTAGGATGACTGAGGAAACTATCTCAAATGCCTGCAAAATGCCTGTCCTGGGTCTTCACAGTAAATGGGCCCTTCGCCAAGGTCTTCAATGAGAACCACACACCTGTTTTGCTGAGGACTCTCAAAACTGCCCTGCCATTGCAGACATCTTGCCATCCTCATACAGCAATAAAGCCATTGCACCACTCTACACAACTCAGGCTTTAAGGTGTGCTAAAGAAATACATGAATAAAGATTACTCCCTGGTAACTGAAAGAGAACCCTTATAAGTCTCCAAGCTGCTCTTTTGAATTTCTTATTATTGCCAAGCCTCCAAATTACAATGTTCCTCCCTCCCTCTGTCACCAGCAAAGGGAGCTGCTCTGAGTGCTGCTGGTTCAAGACGTGCACAATAGATAAGTTGGTCAGCATTGGAGAACATCACTTATCGTTTCTGCTAAAAGACTAGAACAAAGTATCTCTGCGGAGGTGCTAACTGCTGTTAGTCCAGAGAGGAAAAAACTGATAACTCAGGGCAGGGGAGTTCTAATAATGCACCTGAAGTTCTTTCACACACAAAAAATAATCCCATCTCCCTTCCACTCTCCACCACAAAAATGTTCCTACCTGGCATGATGATAGCAATTTAAGCATTTGGCTATTACTCTTATGAATCATGGTTCTCCACCCCACTTCTTTCTGCGTGCTGGAAAGATGTCATACTGGGGGGAAAAGCCACCTCTTTTGTCTCAGAAAAAGTGAAATTCATCAACAAGAGAACAAAATTATGATTTGCTACCTGCAGAACATGAGGTATGTGAGGACAGTATAAGACAAAATACTCAAACAGCAGTCCTTCAAGGTTCATATGACCAACAAATCAAGAATTCAGTACTTTCTGAAATGTTATCTCTGCAGAAGACATTTAGGTTTCAATGGACTATAAAAAAAAAAAAAAAAGGATTACAAGCAGGAGGCAAAAATAGCTAAACTATGCAAGACTGAAATCCCAGCACTATGCAAATACCTTGATATATTTTTCCCCAAATAATTTCCTTTTTTTTTTTTTTTTT
>WBNO01032051.1:0-22264 GCA_013400575.1 Peucedramus taeniatus | reverse complement strand
ATTTCCCTGGTTTGTTAAAGCATTCTATTTGTTTATGATGTTGGTTTGTTAACGATGGTGATGTAGATGAGAAATACATGTTTATAATTGAAAACCCAGTGTTTGGAATAATAATGATGATAATACTTAAAAACTTTCCAAAAGACGAGAAGTAGAAATCTTCTACGTGCTCACACAAAGAGCACTGGCACATAGACAGGGAAAATTAAATAATTGCTGTAGATAAGATGTCCCTTTGTCTCAACATAAAACTGCTGCACTGGATTTTGGAACTATGACAGTACCCTACCTATACTAAATGCAAGTACTATCAAAGAACTGACTGTAGAGATATTCCACAAATTTTTTTTCTAGGTGTGCAAATGATTTTTTTCCTTCTGATCTATTCACACACCTTCTTGTCATGTAACAATCTCTGTGGATGCTCTGCTTTATTGGTTCTTACCAGTGTGTATGGGAAGCAAGCATTCAGCATAATGCATTCAGGTCATTCCTGGATTATTGTTAAAACTTCCCGTGGGTAATGTTTCAGAAGACATAAAATACATAAAAACACCTGTTTATATTCTTGTGCCTTTATTCCTGTATCTTGTGTTTCCAGATACTAGAAAGCAACATTTACTTTGATTTTGTTTCAGTCTAGATACTAAGTAACTTGATTAGCTTACAGAATTTTTCTTTGCGTATGCATTAGTTTCATAAAGAAAATACGGGGAAAAATGGGATTGGGTATATTTGGCTGTTCCTGAGTTCTGAATAGAGTGGATGGTTTCTGATTCTTGCATGGTGAATTGAACTGAGTTTTTAAAGAGCTAGATGTCACTATAACATTCTGAATGAAAGATACTGAAAACTGATGATATGCAGTAATCTGATTGCATCGTAACTTTGTGCTTTCAGAACAGTGCCCATTGTATACAAAACAGAGTGCTATTAAAAATGTGCATACTCATATATTTTATGGGAAAGAAATGACAAAATGATCAGGCTTGTGACAGTGACAGTGAGAAAACAGACTCATATTCCTTTAAGCCTGTCATTCTGTCATGTCTTCTAACCTAATGTGATAAAATTTCTTTCTCACTTGTAATTCTGCTAGCTTTGTCTTTCCTTTGGTGTCATAATGCCCATCTTTTCCAGCATTGAATCTTCCATGGCTTAACTTCAGCTTGCAACTAATTACCACACAGCCACTTGCTCATTCCTTACCTCTCCTTTCCCTGTTTTCCCCTTCACTTCCCTTTCCTCTCCCACCCCCACTCCCAGAGGGATGGAGAGAAGAGTTGCAGAGAAAAAAAGGAAAAACTTGTGGGTTGATATAAGAACACTTTAATAACTGAAGCAAAGTAAAATATTATACTAAGAATACTAATGGTGTTGCTACTACTACAAATAATAATGAAAAGGACAGAGAAAAAGTGAAGGTTAAAATCCAGGAGAAAGTGCACAACACACTGTTTGTCCTGTGCTGACCGATGCCCAACCCATCCCCAAGCCATGATTAGTAGCTCCTGGCCAGCTTCCCTCAGTTTATATCCTGGACATGAGGTTCTTCAATGCAGAATGTCCTTTTGGCCAGTTCAGGTCAGCACTTTCAGTTATGCTCTCACACAGCTTCTTGTGCACCTCTTTGGTGGCAGAAGAGTGTTTGGCATATGTTAGACGCTACTTAGCAACAGCTGAAACATCAGTGTATTATCAGCATTACTGTCACACTAAATTCAAGCTACTAGAGAAGAAAATTCATTATAGCTCAGCCAAAGCTAGGATGGAGTCCTTGTGGTTTTTTAATTTCTGTTTTGATTATGGTTTNCTTTTTTTTAACATCTTCCATTTCTCTGCTGGCTAGGCTTTCTTCTATCTCTTCTTTTTTCGTTTGTTTTGTTTTGCTTTTGGGCTTTTCTCCCAGCTGTTGTCCCTTGGGAGAACATTTTGTGCTGTGTAGATGCTGTGAGAAGTTATTAAGAGCTCAAGAAAAACAGACTCTGACAGACAAGAGCAGCATGTGAGTTCTGGGCAAAGCAACTGGTTTCAGTGCTGAAGTTGGACAGCTCTGTCTGGATGGGCTGTTGCAATCGTGATCAGTTACTGTTTACCTGCATTGTCAGGTCAGAACAACCTGTAAAAGGAGTCAATATACAAGCAGCATCTTTATAACTTAACTGTTGCACTTTAGCAAATCTGAGGCCAGTTGTCAAAGGTTTATTTTGTCAGATTTGGCAGTACTGGAAAAAGATGCAACAGTAATATAAAGCTTATCCTCTGCTGAGGCTGAGCTCCTGCTTCAAAGCATAGGAGTTTGAAGAAACTTGACAAAAATGTCAGTATAAGAAAAACAGAAAAACACTGTGAGTTTTCTTTTCTTTCTTTTTTTTTAATAAAGGTAAATTAATCCCAAAGCAGGCATTGTATTAGAAGACTTTGGCCAACCATGAATAGAAATTCAATACAGAAAGTATCAAATAATCTTAGTATTGCCACTTTTTAATGGTTACAATACCTCTTATGCTTTATGTGCATACTTCATTTAACTGCATGTCTGGTGTGCTTATGCATGCATACTAAAACAGGTAATCTCCTTATTTTTCATTTTGTCACCTCTACAGACTAATTCTATTTCTGAGTCTCACAGAGCAGTGCTAAGAGTGCAGCTTATTACTGAGCACTTTCCTTTGCTCAAAAATAGAGGAAATAAGAAATAGAAAAAGACCCTTTTTCATTGAGATAAATTAGTTTGGAAGGAAAAAGGTTTAAGAACACTAATGGAGGAAAATACTACGAATAAGGTATAGTTATTAAGAGAAGCTACATTTAAGGTCCTAATATTCAAAATGCTAAAATGTTACCTCTTTAAATAGGATTTGAGAAGCCTATACTTCATGGACTATGCACCTTTGGGTTTGCTGCTAGGAACGTTTTGAAGCAGTTTGCAAATAATGATGTGAACAGATTCAAGGCAATCAAGGTTTGTGTGTTCATTCTTTGCAGTAAATTGTCTTGATTTTTCTGGTTTTAGTGCCAAAAGAAATCTACAGTGTGGTGGAAGTCTTTTGCGATGTCTTAACTGCCAGAATTGCTTTTACTTACAGCTGCATGCATTTTAATGCCTCTGTCTTGTATGTTTGCTTAAATATTTAGGCTTTCTACATTGATAGTTGACTTAATTTTCCTCTTTTTATCATTTCAGTAGAGCCAATGTGTTTAATCTTTGCATTTACATATAGCAGACAAATCTTTTTGCAACCCCACTTTTTGTTTTTTCCTTTTTTGGCTTTTAGGTTCGCTTTGCAAAGCCTGTCTATCCAGGGGAAACTTTGCAAACAGAAATGTGGAAGGAAGGAAATAGAATCCATTTTCAGACCAAGGTCAGAACAATCTCTTCACTGTGGGCTTCAGAGAAAGATGTATTGGTTAAAAGACTGGGGATATGAGGAGAAGCAAGAAAACATGACTCTTTAAGCAACACACCATTGGCAAAGGCTTTGTAAAGAAATGAAGTAAATAGAATGAAATAGTCTTACTTATTTTACTGTCACTAGGATTCTAATAGAAGTACCATTATAATCATAGGGCTTAATACCATCATATTAAGTGAAGACTCTTTCATTGTGTGTGCATTTTTTGTGTTTTTCCACTGGGGAAAATAAAAAATAATTAAAAAAGCAGTCATCCTCAGGTCATCATAGTGTTTACTTGTTTTCTGGAGTTACTCATGACTTTGTGTATTAATCTTTTTTTTTAACATTTATTTATCTTAATCAGCTCTTAACAGTTTATGCATGTAAGTGCAGGTTTAGCTTAGATTTGGTTAAACTTAAGCTGCAGCTACACAGAACAACTTCCTAAAAACGGAAATTTCATAGCAGTTGAACATAGCAACTACAATAAAACAGAGTTTACACTTTTATGAGATTTGAGTTTGCATTATTCTATTTTCTTTGGTCTTGCTGTTAGCATTTTGTGTGGCTATCCTGTAATTCTTGTCTCCATGTCATAGGCTAGTACTTAGTGGGAGCTAAGGGTAAAACTCCAGGTAAAGGGCAAAAAGTAAAAGTGAATGTCATCACTTATGTAGCATCATATGACATTTTGACTTTCTTAACCTATGATGTGATACTGGTATTTGTCAATATTTGCCTTGGCTTTGCAGTGTGAGTTTACATTGCTTTGCTGGCCAGCTCTTGATAAGTGAGTAGGGCAGCAGGTATAGTGCAGTTGCAGGGAGGATTGGGCAGGCAAAATCAAAAAAGGAGAATCATCATAGGAGCAGAGGAATGCTGTATTCATACAGCTTTCTGGGATATACATTGACTGAAGGAGGCAAATTTTGTTTGCAGACCTGATAGACGTTAGCTACAGAATTTAAGAATGGTAACAATGTAGAGACTACTGTGTACAAACTCTCCATTTCTGTTTACTAGTGGTAAGTGAGGTAGTTTGGTGCCTCAAGTGAGTTTGGGAAATTACTGTAGCTATATTTAAAAGGTACTGTCACCCAGTCCTGACAGAATTTCTGGAATTCATATGTTTACTTTTGAGGGTTTCCATATACCCTGTTAATTAATAGAGTTCATAATATGCTTCCAAGCCCTTCCAAATTTGTAAAGAGGGTTAGTTGTTCTGTTGTGTTTAAAGGCAAAATTTGTAATTATGCTTGATTTGGTAATTGCTAATATGTAGAGTTTTGGTGAATTTTGCTAAGGTTTTTTTCTTCCAGAACTTTGGAGTAACTAATTTTGGATAGAAATTACAAGGTTTAACAGGATTATAGTAAACCATCTTAAACAGTTATGAGGTGTGCAGAATTTTGTTTCCTATTGTTGGATTTGTATGAACTAAAGCCATCTTTGTGCTGATGGTGTGCATCTGATTAAATCAAGCAACAAATGAACTTACAACTTTGAGAGGGTGGTTTGAATCCATTTTCAGTATTGTCTGAAGAGCAGTGGCAGCGGGTGACAAGCTGTTAGGCATGATTTGGGTAATAGTTAACATAGTGCAATAAACTAGGCTGTGATACTTGATACTTCTCCAGCTTGGCTATTTATCATACGCTTCTCTATATGCATTATCAGTGAATCAATTTGCCATCTTCTGTTAGCTGCCATAAGTCAGTATGGTTCGTCACATCACTCAAAGAGAAAATGCCAAATTGAAACCCATTTTCTTATCTGAATTAACTGTTTAAAAGAATTAAACTGGGCAGAATTCAGATATTTTCCATAATTCTTTTTGTAATCTTTCTTGTTTGCAATGCTTTAAAAGCTGCTTCTAATGTAAGTTGAAGTATAAGGCATGTGGAGATAGAAAAATTGTCTAAATGGACTCTTGACAACTGAATATCTACCTCAAGGAAAAACATTTTAGAACAATGTCTTTCTAAGAACTATTTATGAAGAAATATTGACAGCAACTTGTAACACTGGAGGTAAATAAGGTTTTTCAACTGTTTTGTGAGCAGAACACCAGCAATATATTTTAGTACAATTTCTCCAGAGGAAAACAATTATTTTGCTTGAAGAGCTGTTTGTAAAACATATAACAACTTGCCTCAAGACTACAGCACATTTATGAGGTTTTGTTTCACTCTGTAACTTTTATGTTTTTTCTTTACATCTCTGATTTTAAAATATCAGGAATACTCCTTAGATGCCCTTCTTTTGTGACTTACTGCAAATAAATCATCTCTTTAATGTATTTTCCCCCCACTACAGATCAAGGAGAGTGGAGAAGTTGCTATTTCAGGGGGCTATGTGGATATAGTACCAGCCTTGGAAAAGACTTCTGCTCAAGAGCCTCTGATGGTAGGTGGAAGCAATGGAAGTCTTAACTTGCAGAGAAGCATAGTTAGGCTTTATTTTGGTAAAAACACAGGAAAATACTTGGGTCTCTTACCAATCTTATTTGCAGTATTCAGAGGATATTTACAAGTTCAGAGATGTTAACATGCATCTTGTTTAAGATACAGATGTTAATTGATCTGTTTGAGAGGAAAAATTCCAGTCATTTTGAGATATACTGGATGCTGATGTTTGACGTGCTTGATGCTAATTGAACTCTCAGGTTAAGCATTGTGCTGTATGTTACAAAACAAGGAAGGACATGTACCAGTGAGGGCCACATGTTTTGAGCACTTGCATAGATCAAAATAGAAATAATTTCATGTAATTTGGATGTGTATCTGTAGAACAGTGATTTTCTTATTATTTTATAGATGTTGAAGATCATACTCTGTGTAGGATGTAAAAGTGTGTGACCTTCCTCAATTTTTTCAGAAACATGGGGAGAGGGGCAAGAAGAAAATGAGATAACATACTCACAGAAAAGAAGCTTTGTCATTGAATCATTTTGAAATAAGACTCAGAGAGCTGTTTGTACATGTGATTAGGCTTAGCTTCTCTTTATACTGTGTATATTTAAAAAAATACCCTGCGTGGATGCATGCCTTAAGCCCTGGGTACTGTGCTTGCCACAAAACAGAATTGTACATGCAATAGTGAGGATGACCTGGGCTTCCAATGTGGTCTAAAAGTCGCTTAAGGCAATGCATAATGTGTTATCATATGTGCCTGTTATCTTTTTTCCCCATGCATGCAAACAATGAAATGTTAATGCTTTGAAGTTTATGAAATACTGAGATAGTGACATTCATATAAAGCTTTTGATCACAGAATGGGGAATATTGGGTGATACTTGGGCTGCATCCAAAGCAGCGCAGCCAGCAGGAGGATTCTGCCCCTCTGCTCTGCTCTGGTGAGACCCCACCTGGAGCACTGCATCCAGCTCTGGAGTCCCCAGCATAGGAAGGGCATTGACCTGTTGGAGCAAGTCCAGAGGAGGGGCATCAAGAAAATTAGGGGAATTGAGCACCCCTCCCATGAGAAAAGGCTGAGAAGGCTGGGTTTTTCAGCCTGGAAAAGAGAAAACTTCAAGGGGACGTAGTTGTGGCCTTTTGAAGGGAGACGAAGATGAACTTTTTACAAGAGTGTGTAGTGACAGGATAAGGGGGAATGGATTCAAACTAAAAGGGTATAGGTTCTTCATGAGATTAGATCTTAAGAAGAAATTCTTTACTGTAAGGTCGGTGACGCAGTGGAACAGCTTTTCCAGAGAAACCAGCAGGCTATGGCTGCCCTGGAAGTGTTGAAGGCTCCTGGATGGGGCTTGGAGCACCTTGGTCTAGTAAAAAGAATCCCTGGCCCCTAACAGGGGGATTAGAGCTAGATTATCTTTAGGGTTCATTCCAGTTTAGGCCATCCTATGATTCTGTGTTTTATCCAGGAAACTCTTTCTTTTTGCTGCCTGTGTTTAATCTTCTGATACATTCTGAATTGTTGAATGAAGTTCAAATATTAGAACTTCTCTGAACTGCTCAGATTTTCTCTTTTTTTAGAGCTTGGGCAGAACAGGTGCTTTTCTTTAAGCTTACTCTGAGAAATTAAGGTGCTTTGGCAGAAATTTGCTGATAGGGTCAGACACCCACCAAGGGAAACCAGCCTGACTGAGTGAAGATTGGCAAATTTAAATGCCATTGGGAACCCTTTAATAGAATGGAAAATGTTAAGTTTAACCAAAGAGGTGACAAAATAGCTGCCTGAGAAGTCTTGTGTTCTGCTGTACAGGTAGGCACAGCGAACAACTAAAGCTCTGAGACGTTTGCTCCAGTTCCAGTTATACAAAAAAATGTCACTAGAGTAGCTTCCTAAAGTGTAGCCTTTTATCCAGTAAAAATATTTGTTAAAAAAAAGAGAGTGAAAGGCTTGCAAAATAATGTGCTTGAAAAAGTTGGAAATGTAAATGTAGCTAATCCTACTGTTAAATTTTGTCTGCACTGGAGTTTTGACTGTATTCATAGTGCAGTATGTTTTGGACATCTTTCATGTCAGAATAATGTACTAGTAAAAACATCTTTTTTGTTGTTCTGAAAACTAACATAGCATTCACTGTGGAAAAAGTGGCAGTGGTTATCGTCCAAAGGAAAAAAAGGGCAATTTAGAAACTCTTAGAGCACTAATTAAAAAATTGTATTAATTGTAATAATTGTCTTAAATTGTAATGATAAATGACAAAAACTATAAAAGCAAGATTTGAAATAATTTTAAACGAAAATTTGAAATGAAGTATTTTCTTGAATGTACTGTTTAGTGCTGATGGTGGCTAAAGGTAATTATTTTGTGGTAGAAGAAATCTCAATTTTATTTAGTAATTCTGCTATAGATAGTTGAAGCATTGTGTGCTGGAAAGTGACATATTCAGTACCTTTTAACAAAGTTTCAATTTTAAATTCTTCACACTTTTTTTTTTAAGACTGAAGGGCTGCAGAGTAACCTTGTGTTTGAAGAAATTGGTCGTCGTGTAAAACAGATGGGAAATGAGTTGGTAAAGAAAGTAAACGCCATATTCCAGTGGGACATCACTAAAGATGGAAAAACAGCAATGCAGTGGAGTAAGTTGCAGTGTTTATATGATACCCCAATGCATTTTTGTTATGAAGTAGGATTAATTGTAATCATTCTAATTAAACTGATAGCTTGGAACTATCAGACCTCTAGGTCCCACTGCATATTCATCTACTACAAGCATAGTGTGGTAGATGAATATGCAATGGGACTTACAGGTCTGAATGCATTCTGGGTGCAGAAATGACAAGGAGGTCAGATAAAGTTTGCAGGTACTAATCTTTCAAAGAACATACTTCTGTAACTTCCCTATTAGATATAGGCATAGGCTACATCATCCCTTAGAACTTCAGTCCATTTCTATTTACGTTTTCCAGATTGGATTGCCACTGCACTTAGGGAAGCAAGCTAAATTAGCCTAGTAGGAGTGTTACACTAATTAGTCTGCTGGTTATGTACCTGCTAACTGATCTAAAACAAATAAGTAATTATTTCTACTGCATTGTTCTTGTCACTTCAGTGAAAATGTAGCCCAATTTGTTTCCACTTAAACTTTCTGAGATCAAGGTTTAATGGAGGCATAATCATGATTTCCCATTGTTTAAGCATGGGGCTGGTTGATGACGAGAAACTAAAGCCTGTAATAGCAATGGGTCACAGCAGAACTTTTTCCTGATTCAATGAATAATAGAATTATGTGGTCTGATGGGGGAAAGCTACTTCCTCAAAAACCTTTTCTTTTTAAATTCTCCTTTGCTCTCTTTATAAAGGTATATATTTTTGAAAACAACCCCAAGTCTTATTTTATTAATTGGATAGATTTTTTTTTATCTTTGGAAATTTTTTCTTAGTTGACATTTCTACTGCTTTATTGGTGGAGTGTAAAGATTTTCCAAAGGGAAAAAGCTTTGTGAGGTTGTAACTTCCAGGCCTTTTTGTGGGGAAATGAAACTCTGGGTCAAGCCTGTTGCTTAGACTTCTTTTGGTTTGGTCTCAGTGGTTGGATGTAGTCAAAAGAGTTTTGGGGACGATGCAGTGAAGGGGCTGCCTTTGACAGGCTGAGAGGGGAGACAGTAGGTCAGATCAGGTCTGCATTATGTTTTGTTCTGTACACTGTGACTTTTTTTTTAACTATTGTTGAACAATTTAGAAGCCTACAATTTCACTTAATCCTTTCCTGATGTTGACCAGTAGAGATTCTGAGTAGCAAGACTGCTGTTAATTTTCTGGAAAAATATTATGCATAGATCGATCAGCATAGTTGTGTTCTACTTGCCTTGCTTTTTAAGCAGTTTTTGAGGCATAAAGAGTGATTTCCATTTGGATGGAAGTTAATTAATATTATGAATATACCTGTGTGGATTATGCAAGCTGATTGCCTATACATCATAATGAGACAAGGGAAATACTGAATAATCCAACTCAGACATTCTGTCTTAAAATTCATTACTGCTCTTAATCATTTCTATTGTCTGCAGTTTTCCATTTTTGTGTGAAATAATTTAAATTATGGACACAGTTAGAACTTTGAGAGAAGGCTTATGAAGTTTTACGTGTGTTACTTACATTTTTAGATGATAATTAGAAGTGCATTGGTTAAACTCCTGAATACTAGAAGTGGAATCTTGTGTTTGTTGGGCAATCACTCTGTACTCCACATCAGTCCTGTCTATTGTTTCATGTGTAACAAGTGATGGTCATGTTTATAATAACAACTAGAAAACTATTTCAGGTTGATTGATCGTTGGCTTTAACTTTGGAATTGCTTTATTGGCCACCTAAGTTCAATATTATGTATGTCCAGAGAATAGAGGGACGAGTCAGTGGAGGAGAAATCTGCTGAGGGGTGTTTCAAGATATGAATAAAATTTCTCACTCAGGAAGTTTTGAAACTGCAAATTGCTGAATGCAGAACAAGCACACTTAGAGATTTAGGCCTGAGCGATGCCCTTACCTCCCTTATGAGATCACATTTTATTAGAGGGGAAACAGGTGAATGTTTTTGCTATTGTATTCAGATCAAGAGAGTGCTCCTACTTGGAATAAATCAACAGTCAGCCTTTTGTCCTCTCCTACTTCTCCTACTGAAGCAGTAGGAAGAAGGTACTGCTTTCTTCCTGTTCATATGTCTCTAGCTAAAAGGGATTAAATAGACATAGCTTTTGTTTGTCTTTTTCCCTCTACTTCTATTGCAGTGAAAATTTTCTGTACTATTATGTGAATTAAAAAAAAAATCTTAAAGATCCCTGTGGGAGGACGCTGGAGGAGCTAATCAAATATATTAAACATTTCCCACTGTTGACTGCAATTAAGAGCTGAAATGAAACTTTTCCAGAAGCTTGGAAAAGTTACTGTGAAAACTTTTGCAGTGTGGTCAGTTCCTTATGAATTATTGTAGTCTCTGTAGTGTAGTAAATATGTAAGGCTGAATGTAAATATCTAGGTGACCCAGCAGGGTGTCTGTAGAAAATGTTGTTTACTTTTCCTTTTGGGAGTATTGGTATGCTAGTACTTCCTTTGTATATCACTTTTTTGAAAGAACTTTCTGTGTCATCCTATTTCTGGGTTGTTTTTTTTTTGTTTTTTTCTGAATATTTTTGTGTGCCTTTAGATTTCAAGTATTTTTGGATAAGGAAAACAGGAATTGGTTAGTACTAAAATAGTTAAACTGCTAGAAATCATCCAAATATTAACATTTCATATTGTCAATATGAAACTAGTTATGAAAACTCACTAGCAGAATTTTAGGAGTTATGACAACTGTAGTGTCAACCTTCAGTGTTTGTACAGATCCTACATGGATCAAGAGCCTACTATCATTGATGTCTATTTAACTCCAATGGCACTTTTTTAATGGCAAGGTATATATGTATCTGCATGATGAAATTTTTATTTGGGGAATATTTGAAAACACTTTCCTGCCATTAAAAAGCATGTACCCAAACAAACATAAAGAAAAGACCTTCCAGAGGCAAGTACTTGAGATTTATAAGTTGACAACTTAATTTATTAAGTTAATAAAGAATTATTAATTATTTTTGCGTGCTTGCATGTGTTACATTATTACTCAGTATTCAAGTGTCTCTTCTACAGATGCTGGTATAATTCATTTTCCATGGTAAGCACAGAAGATGGTAGTTTATGAGTTTGCATTCCAAGGAAGACAGCTCTCTTGCAGTTAGGATATTCTCAATAATCCAAAAGATTTCTGACTTCACATGATCTTTACAAGATCTCTGTATGGTCATCAGCAAGACTTTTGTAATGCAGATGAGCAATGACAGTCAGTTCAGAATATATAACATTGACAGTGCCATTTGCTTACTTGAATGCTTGATTTTTGAGTTGTTAATGTAAGGTAAGCTTCTGTGCACAATTAGAAATTTTAGTCTTTGTCAAATTGATTTTTTACTTTGAAAACTGAAGATGACAGTACAATGTTACGTTTGCTATAGATTGAATTTATTTCTTTGTCACTATTTTGATTGGTTTTCAAAGGTGCTTCAGATTTTAATGTTACTCAACTCAATTAATAGAATTGTACTTCTTTACTGTACTTTTTAATTTGGCCTGGTGGTTATTAGTTGATCTTCTGTGTACAAGAATTTAAAATAATTTTTGTAAATATTATGCTGCAAGATTAGATCAATTCTGAATGATCTTTCTATCTTTTCTAAGTAAAGTTGCCATTTTGGAGGGTCAATCCCATGATGTACATAGCTACAAGAAAGCAAAAAGGAAAATATGACATTAAATTAATTCACAATTTGGTTCACATAGCTAAATATTACATACTATTTCAGTGTATGGTCAAAATTCTTGACAAGTTATCACTGAAACAAGTTGTATGTGAGGAGGAATATTATTTTGGCTGAGTTTTTTGTTTTGGTTTAAGCTATGACTTGATGTTAATTAATTAATGATCTCTCTTTTTTTAGGCTTCTCTTTGTAAGGACCTCCTAGGCCTTTACGAACAGTGTTTCTGGTTCTTTTGGGCTACCTGATAGGCCTCTTTCTCTTATTTTAATTGGGTATATAGTTGTTCTGTCTTGTGTTTTAATTTTTTGACTTGTCACTTTTACACAGCTTTGTGCTGTTAAGTGCAGCAGTTGACAGTGCAGGGAACAATCTGGACCCTGCAGCCCACTGTTCACTTACTCAATGGTTGTAGCTCCAGCATCTTCTGCTAATGTCCTTCAGCCTCTTCAGTTCTGGGAAGGAAGCAGATGAGAGAAGGCAGCAGCCACAGTGCAAGGGTTGTGTCCATTTCTGCGCCCCTCAGTTCAGGAGAGACGTTGAGGTGCTGCAGCGAGTCCAGAGAGGGGCAGTGGAGCTGGGAAAGGGTCTGGAGCACAAGTCCTCTGAGGAGCAGCTGAGGGAGCTGGGGATGTTTACCCTGGAGAAAAGGTGGCTCATTGGGGACCTTATCACTTTCTACAGCTGCCTGCAAAGAGCAGTGAGGGTAGCCAAGTGACTGTAGCCAGGTGAGGGTCAATCTCTTCTCCCAGGGAAGAAATCACAGGACCAGCAAAAATGGACCTCAGTAATGGGATGTTAGTGTTGGACATCAGGAAGAATTTCTTCATGGAAAGAATGGGCCATCCAGGGAAGTGCTCTGGTCACTGTTCCTGAGGTGTTCAAGAAATAACTGAGTGTGGCACTCAGTGCCATTGTCTAGTTGTCAAGGTATTGATCAGTTAAAACTTGAACTCAGTGATCTAAGAGATCTTTTCCAACCTTAATGATTCTCTGATGCTGTGAAATTTGTTCTTATGTATGCAATCAATCTGGTATTTTTCAAACTTTAAGGAAACAAAAAGTTGTTTTTTTTTACTATATTTACATTTATTTCTAGTGTTCTAACTGCAACTGTGACATTCTGATCTCAACTTTCTGCAGTAAACCAAGATTTTTAGAAGTGAAGTGAAACTTGTGAATTGAAATTGGCTTTTGTTGGTACAGAGAGACATCCTTATGGAGGCAGTATTATAACACTGGCCTGTTTTACCAGCAGTGGCCTTTTCTTTTTTGTAGTTCTTTATGGATGGTGTGAAGCCATGAAGAGGTGTAGAGCAATTGACTGTACACTCAGGGTGTGAAATTTTGGACAGCTCATCTGCTGTATAAAGAATGTTGAACTCTAATCCTTGACAACTGGCCTTAATTAGTGTTATTTCTGTATAAAAACAAGCCGTTCTAATTCAAGAGGATGCTTAAAATCCTTTCAAAAGAGAGGAAGCAAGTATCAAAACTTAAGAAATAAGTGTAGTGGTACTGAAACTACCTTTGCTTTTTAACAAAAACCTTAATTGATAACCCACCCCAGCTTTTTCCAGTTTGCTTTGCTGCCTAAAGCATGCTTTGCTCTCTCCTGCATATGTATTACTACAGAGCAATTGCCTTTTTTTTCAGGCATTATAAAATATTTTTTTTTTTTTATTTCAGAGTTAGGATTTTATTTCAATTTTGTGTTCCATAGAGAAAACATAATGCTGTTGAGATCTGTTGGCTGATTGTTAACAGCACTCCAAAACTACTAGAAGAGTTTGTCCATCTGTTGCTTTTCTTCACATTTCTGAAGTTAGTGCTGAAGGCAGGAGATGTTTCTGTTCCTTTCCAGTTCTCAGAAGAATAAAACTTTGTTATGAGAACTGGGAAGAAATTGTTACATGTAATTGGTTGTGAACAGCTGATAAATTAAGGTGAAATCATTCAATAATTTATGATGCAATATGACTTCAGGCAATGAAGAGTGGGTAATACTTGTTCTTATTTGGTTAGCGGTTGAGTCTTGTATTGCCCTTCCTTACCCACTGTAAAGCAGAATAAAAACCAAACCAAACAAAAAAAAAAGTCTGACTGTTAATATTTTTCTCCTAGAAGGGGTAAGGCACTCTTCAAAGTCAAAATCCATACTGCAAATATTAGGTTTTTAGGTTGTTGGCAACCTGCTATAAAATGTCAATGTCTACTGTTTTATCTTGTGTTTTGACTCCTATATATGTGATATGTGAATTTTCTCCTATTTTTATTTAATCTCTGACAACAGCGTATTTTTGATGATAATAATTGAGTTTTAATTACTGTAATATAACACCTACATATCGAAGCAAAAGCAAATATTTGAAGGAAAACCAGCATTCCATTCACTTGAACTTCTTGATTCTACTTTTCTGCCAGATGTGTAATAGAATATATTCTAGAGGGCAAACAAGAGGGCACTCTCTCTGGTCTCGGAAAGCTAGGATTTTTCTGCTCTGATGCTTGGAACCTGTTCTGGCATTCAGCTTATTTCTTTCATTCCTGGTTTATTTATCTGCGAGCTAGTGCTCTAGTTTAGTCTCAGTTGTCTTTTCAGTATTCTAGTCTAGGTGTAGGTGAGGAGGGAAGAAGGTGGATTGTGTATGTTTCTAATCCTTCTGTTTGTTTTTCTGCCCTGCAAAAAAATATGAACAAGTTTTTGTGGTAGTTTTTCATTCTTTATAAGGTGGGGAGTTACTTTCCTTCTCTAAATACTAATATTTGGTCCACATTTTGGATCACTCTTTCTCCACAGTGGCACCTTTTTTTATTTTTTTAAACTACTTGCATTAGACAGGTCAACTCATTTATGATGAAGCCTACGAAAAGGGATGGATCAAGTAACAATAGTTCTCCATGTTTTTTGTAGAAAAGGCAGTTTTGCTGTAACAGAGTGCTTTGCTTTTGTGGCTGCTTAGGTGTTTTTTCATTTTTTTTCTTCCTTATCAAAAATCTTAATGTTATTTTAAAAGGCTCTAGAAG
The DNA here is from genome assembly GCA_013400575.1 of Peucedramus taeniatus. Taxonomy (NCBI): domain Eukaryota; kingdom Metazoa; phylum Chordata; class Aves; order Passeriformes; family Fringillidae; genus Peucedramus; species Peucedramus taeniatus. The sequence continues at coordinate 7,082 of WBNO01032051.1, read as the reverse complement.
AAGTGGAAATAACTTTTTTGACATTTTTGGGAAAAGAATGTACCACTAAATCTTTTTTTTTTCTTTTTTTTTTTTTTTTGACTTAGAATTTCTAGTAACTAGTAAGGATTAGCTTGAGATTGGATTAAGGATTTGAGTGATCAGCTTGAGCTTGGTACCCAGCAAAGTTATGGAGTAGATCATCTTGATTGCGATCACTCAGCACATCTGGGAGCCAAGGGGCCAGGATCATAGCCAGCACGAGTTAAGAAAAGGCAGGTCTTGCCTGACCAACCTGGTCTCCTTTTCTGACCAGGTGACTCACCTCAGCAAAAACTTTGGCAATGTCTCCCACAGGATTCTCCTGGGAAAGCTGGCAGGAAAGTTTGGACAGTCATAATCTTTGCTAGGTAAAAAACTGGCTGGATGGCTGGGCCTAGAGAGTGGTGGAGCCAGTCACAAGTGGTGCTCCCCAAGGCTCAGTCTTGGAGCCAGTCCTGTTTAATATCTTTAATATCATTGCTGTTTGTCTGGATGAGGGGATTGAGTGTCCCCTCAGTGCATTCACAGATGATACCAGTTTGGGTGCATGTGTTGATCTGCTGGAAGGTAGGAAAGTTCTGGGCAGGCTGGATCAATGGGCCAAGGCCAATTGGATGGGGTTTAGCAAGGTCAAGTGCCAGGTCCTGCCATTTAGTCACAACAACCCCAGGCAGTGCCACAGGCTCGGCAGAGTGACTGGAAAGCTGCAAGCTGCCCAGTGGAAAAGTATCTGAGGGTTTTGGATGACAACTGGCTGAACATGAGCCAGTGTGTGCAGAGGTAGCCAAGAAGGCCAGTGACATCCTGGCCTATATCAGCAATAGTGTGACCAGCAGGATCAGGGCAGTGATTGTCACTCTGTACTTGGCACTGGTGAGGTCACACCTCAAGTGCTGTGTCCAGTTTTGGGCCCCTCACAAGAAAGACTTTGAGGTGCTGGAGCGAGTCCAGAGAATGTCAATGGAGCTGGGAAAGGCTCTGGAGCACAAGTCCTATGACAAGCAGCTGAGGGAGCTGGGGGTGTTTAGCCTGGAGAAAAGGAGGCTCAGGAGAGACCTCGTGGCTCTGTATAGCTGCCTGGAAGGAGGGTGTAGCCAGGTGGGGGTTGGCTTCTGCTGCTTCTGGGACGGGACAACCAGTAACAGAGCAAGAAGAAGTACCTGCCAGCTGTAGCACGGGAGGTTCATGTTGAACATCAGGAGAAATTTCTTCACAGAGAGGGTGGACTCCACCATCCCTGGAGGTGTTCAAGAAACTACTGTATGTGGCATTTAGTGCTGTGGTCTAGTTGTTAAGGTACTGGATCTTTTCCAACCTTAATCATTCTGCGATTCTGTAAACATGAAAGATTTACCTTGATTATGGCTGCCATGATTATGCAATGTTAAAGGTCTGATTGTGCTTTGAGAAGTTAGTATTAATTGTAGACATTGATGATAAATTATGGTTTTGGGATTTGGCTAGGAAATGGAGAAGGAGAACAAGGACTGTAATAATGTTAAGTAATATCTTAATGTACAACAATGTAACAACTGTTAATTATGTACTATATTCAAAATAAAACGTAGGGCTTGTGAGAACTTTTCTGAGTCATTACGCCTATTTAATTGTTTTTGTCATCTAAACCTGACACTGATGAGACTGATGGATCAGTATTATCAGTAAAGTATATCAAAATTTCTTTTCAGCCAGTACTTAGTGAAGAAGGAGAAGTTGTGTCTTGGGAGACTGTGTCAGGCGTTCAGTATCTGGGTCCCTTCTGGAGCAGTGTAGGAATGGTAGGGACAGGAAAAAAAATTAATGCCAGCAGAATGAAGTACAGAAAGGGATTCCTAAGGTCCCAAAGTAATTCAAAACAGTTGATTAGGAACTGCAGGCATCCTGGACACCGTGTCTGTGTTTTGTTTATTAATCTGTTGTGCTTGCTGACCTTGCTCTTTGTCTCAAATGGAGCAGTTTGGCTACACTGATATGGTGCCTAACATTAGCAGCATTTGGGTAGAGGTGTATTTTAAAAGTACATAGACAGTTAGGCCTGGTTAACTTAGTCTGAAAGCTGGTATGCACTCTTAGACTTTGGCTGGGGTATGTGGCTTGCATTTCAGGATTCAGTAGATGATATTTTTTTTTTCCTAATACTAGTCTGTGCCTGCATAACCTACAGGAGCAATGCTAAAGGCTCAGGTATGTTAGACTATATAGTAGGTGTTTTGGGTAACAAGGATGTTGTTAGACAGCCCCTACCCACAAACACAGATGTACAGATAATTAATCTGGTGCTCAGTAACCTTTTGTAAATTTCTTCCCATATTGCATGAAGTTAGTGATATGCATTAAATCTGTTCCAGGATTTATAATTTACCTTAAAATCAACTGGAAAATAATAATCCAGTGTGTCACTTCTCACTGAGCAATGTTGTATACTTAGGTCCCCTTCTAGTTCTGTTGTAACGGGATAAATATTACTTAAAGCAGATTTCAGAAAATTAAAGACTTAAAGAGACTAAAGCTACTCCCAGTCTCTATAGTTCCCCTTACCCTGTCAAAAAATTATTTGGAAAAAATTTGCACGTAAGATAGCTTATGAAGAAATAAGCCTCCATGGTTAGGCAAGGGCCTTAAAATTTGTCAATGAAGAGCAACTAACTGTCATCCATGATGCTGTGACTAGAGATTCCACGTTACTATGGGAATATGAATAATGTGTGGGATGGGGGCATGATGGATCAAGAGGCAAAGGTGTAAAGGAAAGACGGAAATTCGCAAAATCTGAGAATTACTTGGCAGAGCACATCCTGTCAAAATGCTCTTCTAAATAAATGACACAATACCTGATAGTGTTAGCTTTGTAGTAGAATATTTTGGCAGGTCATTTGGCATGGGAAAAGAACACTCTGAAGCTACAGACACTTGGAGGAATTTTTGTCTTTCCAGGAGAGAAAGACAGATAATTGGCAAGGCTTTAGACACTCCTTGCATGAAAGCAGAATAGACTATATTTATATTGTGTTGCCTGGGGGACAGACCAGGGAAAGTGCAGCAGTGTGTTTGAACACCACTACATTTGCCTTGTCTGACTACAGGATGCTAGTTTTGAACTTCAGAGCTTTATTATTAACTTAAACATTTGCAGTAAGTGCACTAATTAATACCTTGTGCATCTTCAATGTCATTCAAAATTAGCTTTTACCATTGCTACGAGAATTTTAAAGTCCTTGCTATAAACACCCTCCCCTTTAGTAAAGGAATAATTTTTTATTTTCTTTCATTGATGAAAAAGAATTAAACCTTATTTATTTTCTAAGTAACTGATCAGCTGATAGTTTAGACTGTATACTTTATAATACTAGGTAAGGAACATGCTGTTCTTACACCTGAAAATTCTTTCTTTATTTTGAAATTAAACTGTCTTTGCTTTTGCTTCTCAGCAATTGACTTAAAGAATGGCTCTGGAGCAGTGTATCAAGGACCTGCCAGAAATTCTGCTGATACTACCTTCACTCTCTCTGATGAGGATTTCATGGATGTGGTACAACAAAAGATCAATCCCCAAAAGGTAAAGCCTGGGTGTTGCAGACATACTCTCTTGTATGTAAGGAATATTATTTGCCTTGCATCAAGCTGTGGTTCATGACTGCTGTTCTGAAATCCTAAACCCTGGGATGTGCTTACAGTGGAGACCAGAGTCAGATGAGATATAAGCACATCAGTACCTTATACTGAATTAGCCAGAAAGCGTGAGGGGGTGTTTATGACATCTTTATTATCCTAAGATAAAGATAACCACAAAGGGCTAAAGCAGGGCCCTGATAACACCCAGGTTGTGGGCTCGATACCTATATGGGCCATTCACTTTAGAGTTGGACTAGATGATCTTTCTGGGTCCCTTCCAACTCAGACTGTACTGTGATTCTCTGACATAAAGCCTGGCAGTGCAAAGTTAAGAGTTTGTTTACTTCCTGGTACTTCACAGTATAGAATTTGCAAGCTTAGGTTTGTCAGTTTGATCAATCAGGCTGTTTTGATTGTCATGTTGCAGGAAGTTGATGTTTGTTGCAGTGGTCTGATTTATTGCTAGTATTGCAGCACAGAGAAATGTCAAGACAATGCATGCATGTAGATGATCAAAATTCACCTAAACCAGAATATTTTTCAGGGAAATAAAGACTAAGGGAGGTTTATAATCTGGGTCTGCACTTTTAGCTTCTTGGAGTAATCAACTGCTTAAAATTACTTATTTTACTAATAAAAATGCCTTGTGTAAAAGTAAATTAAACTGTCACAAATTTAATATGTCAGCTTACAGATTAAAGCTTGAGCAAATGAAGACTTTAATTAAGCTCATCATATATCAGACAGTTCCTTTTCTTTGATCCCAAGCAGAAGTTGTTGGAGACTTTGATTGTAAATTGGAGACTGATATAATGATCACGGTGAATGTTTTTTATAAGTCTTACATACCACATGAGTAAAATCCTTTGTGACCCTCTGTATACAGCAGGCATAATGCATAAACAAACAAGATGTTGATGCGTAATCATCAGAATGCTAAAGAACAGCGATTGCAATTCAGGAACATCATCTATGTTTAGGCATTAGTGTTTCCTTTGAGTTTCTGTGAAATTTTCTATCTAAAGAAGCTCAAAGCATCTATAGAAATTCTTTTCTGCTGGCTCTCTCTATTCTTTATTTGAATGTATTTCAAGCTAATGGAACTATGCAAAAGAGCATTTAAGGAACTTTCAATGAATTTTCAAACTGCAAAGCCATAGCGAAGCAAAACTAGTTTTAAAAAAATACAAACTAGATCGAAACAGGGTATACAGCTCTTTGAAGTAGGGAGAATAAAAATGTAATATACCAGCATTGAAGTGAAAATACGGATTGATTTATGACTTTGCAAATGCAACAAAATCTTGCTTATTTCCGATTTGTTGTAATATGCTGTGTATAAAGCCATTGAATTTCTTTGGCATATGTGTGTAATTTACATTGTGCAAGTTTATGTTTGTATTTGTTACGAATTTGAGTGTGTAGCTTACATTTTCATTAGGTCTTTAATTTTCATTATATAGCCTTTTCATCCCATTTTTTCATTTCTTATAATGATATATGGAAATTTCTAGTGTGAGGGGATAATGCTGGGAGCTTTATTTTTTGTGCCCTTCTGTAGTTTTGCCATCAGATTCTGTGAAGGCATTTGTCTTACAGTTGGAGAAATGCTCTGTGCTATATGTGGAAAGGGAACAGAGGCCACTGAAGTTGCTTTGTATTTATTTTATTTAATTTCTTCCTATGAGTGACAGACTTGGCCTTGTCTGCACTATGGATAAAAAAATCTGGTTCTGGATCGTATTAGAATTGAACAGGTTTTTTCAGTAACTGATAACCATTAAGCATTGTGCACTAAAGGTTTCTCCTGAGTGCTCAACAACCATTCTTTGGCTTCTTGTTTCATTCTAGCAACTCTTTGGTTTGTGAGTAAACAGTTGAATACATGTTTTTTTTTCTTTTCCTCCTCTCTTCTGTTCTTTTTAGGCATTCTTTTCTGGTAAACTAAAAGTGAAGGGAAACATCATGCTGAGCCAGAAACTGGAAATGATCCTGAAAGACTATGCCAAACTCTGAACTGCTTGATCATCTACTAGAGCAGTGAAGACCTGTAGAAGATAGAAACTCAGTTAGTTCAGAACCAATGATTTGCAGACTAGTTAACATCAATGTACCGATTCATTATACTGCTAATAACAAGCTGATTTAATTGCTGTAGGCAGAAGTTACGAAATGAAAATAACTGTTACTATTGTCCCTTTTTAGTTTCTCAGCAATGGTAGAGAATCATACTTTTCTGATTGTACATCTTTATCTAAATAAAATGTATTTCATTCTTACAAAGAAGCATATATTTCTATGTTAATTCTGAAGAAAATTAAACCAATAGACTTCATTAATATCTCCTTTTATGTGTCTGTCAGTCTTCATTCATGTTGCCTTATATATATTTAGCTTCTATGAGTCTATCTGGTTTATTATTTAAACTAGTGGTTTTTGTCTCAAACTCTCACTATTCTATCAAAATAACTGGAAGATGGAAGTAAATTCCATTTATTTACATCATATCATTATGTGGGGTTTTTTTCTGCACCAGAAAAAACTTCTTGGAACTTTGGAACCCATATTAGCCATTTTCATATGTTACTCTTGTAAATCACTTACAAAGTAGTTAGCGTTTATTCTCTAGGGGAAGCTTTTTCATGTGAGAGCCATTAACACTGCACGAAAGTCTGTCACTAGAGCACTAGAGCAAAACTGTTCTTCATGTAAATTCATTCTCATGAGGGCCTGCATCATGGCAGCAGGGAGAGTTGGAAGTGAATTCCTAATTTTGAACCTATGGCCAGAACTGAGTTAGCAGCTCTAGCCATATGTATTCCTAAAGAAAGTATGCTCTTAAACATTGATTGTCACATGAACACCTGGAAATTTGATTTCATCAATGACCAACATTTTGCATGCTCAGTTATCTTTTTTCACCTTCAGACATAGTCTGTGTTTTTACTTTTTGGAGATGGAAGAATTCAGGCCATCTGAGGCTTTTCTTCTTGATCAGAGGAGGCCTTATTTTAGAAGATGAAATTTTTAATTCTTTGGGGGTTTTTTGTCCCAAAACTGGAAGGTTTGCATTCCCTGAGTTTGTGAGCAGACTGTAGCCATTAAAGAACCTTGTGGGGTTGCAGATGAGCTTGACAGTTTGAGAGTAAATTGTACATGTTCTAATATTAAGTCATATTCTCAACAAATTTATTTCTTCACAGCTGTACTATCAGCCATACTTTGGTTTAGGCAGAGAAACACGATGTCAACAAGTATCTCATATAATTCACATCATGAATAGATGGGAAACAGAACAAGTAAGAAGTCTGCCATCTTAAAGAGGCCATCAAGTAGAAATTATGGAAGAAATGTCCTTTTACCACTTACATTTACTTCTTTCACAGCAGTCATTTTCATATTTAATAGGACTTAATAATTGCCATGTTGGGGGTTGGATTTGTTTCCTA